>VUYV01000020.1:4925944-5059078 GCA_008711295.1 Anarhynchus alexandrinus | reverse complement strand
GCTTCCCCCCCCCCCCCCAAGAAAAGCATTAATATTATAAATAACACCACAGATATCTCTGAGAAATAAGTGCAGGAGGACAGGGAGGAAATTTATCTCCCCCCTCCCTCCCTGCACCCCTGTTTTGTGCTTCCCATAACTATTTGCCTGGAGCCACTTGCCCCATTTGCCTGTGCTGCCCTCCACATTATTTCCTCCTTTTCCTGTGAGAAAACAGGCATTGCCCCATGCTGACCCATGCCTTGGGGACTCTGGAGTTGTCCTCTGAGCATAGAAGTCCCCGATGCCCTCCCTGGTAGCCTGGTACCTCCCTGTGTACCTCGCCTGCCCAGAGTGCTCTTTGGACAATGCCTTTGCCAAAATGGAGGGGGGGGGGGAATTGTTGAGGATACCCCAACTACACGTCCCCAGTGCCAAGGACACACCACCCAGAGGGTCCCCCCACAGCCAAGGGAAGCTGCTGCAGGAGTGAGGCAGCAAGCCTGGCTCATCGCCTGCTGAAAATGGTATGTTAAATATTCTATTGTGCGCTTAAATGGTATTTATAGACACCATCAATCACATAGGTCCTAAATGCGTTAAATTGAGATTCGTTTGAAGACCAGTCTTCTTCCAGACTCCTAAAAACAGCTCAGAAAAATGATACCATTCTAGCCCTCACCTAAATCTTCTGGATTCAAATAGGTCTCTGATGCTCAGCAGGGCTTGGCTTACACTCAGCCCCAGCCCCCGCCGCTGGTATCCATCACAGAGGTGGACACGGGCAATGGGAAGCAAGCTCAGGTTGACCTTCCGTGTTAGAGTGAGCAGGCCTCACGGTACCCTTACCTTCACAAAATCAAGATTCAGCAGAGCAACATCAGTACAGAACGAACGTAGAATAAACTAGAATCAGCCTCAAAACCTTCAGGATTGGTAAAAATGAAAACAGAGCATAAGAGACACAGCCCCACCTCCAAGCCAAAGTGAACAAGTGACCTCTTGCACCGCTTTTAAACTCTAACCTCCATGTGCCTCTGACCATAATTGGGCACAGCTGGGCTCCCTCTGCTTGCCTCCAGCCAGGAGGGAGTCTGAAGCCCCAAACAGAAAACAGATGTGAACTACAGACCTTGCTAAATGAGCCATAAACAGCATTTTTCATTCCTGGTGTGGTGGCATTTTAGGCAGCATGAGAGCGTTTGCAGGGGTGCAGTTTCTTGGGCGAACACTTGCTTTTTGGTCATCTGAACGGAATTTCTGCAGCTGTAGCAGATGTCCCACAGCCTAGGACACAGGGAGAGCAGCAGGCAGTCCTCGGATATACTAACGGTGTGACAGGCACAGTACCTCAGTCGTCAGTGGATATGGGTATCGTTATCCTGATTTTGACTCTTAACTCTAAAATGAGTTATTGAACCTCCCGAGTTTGGGTTTCCCTGGCTACCCATGTTTTTATTCACATTTACCAATTCATCAGCGATGCTTGCAAAATTAAGGTAGCGCTTGCAAGCCATTCTCGAGAGAAGCAGCATTTTACATTCTGAGTTTTACTGGAGCAATGGTGCTAGAAGCAGAAATGAGGCGTAAGTTCGTGCGACTCGCTGCAGGAATGCTGCTGCTTATTCACTGCATAACCAACCCGCAAGGGCAGAGGAATATTAAGCACTGTGTAGTCCACTGATTTGCTTATGTATGCAAAACCTCCACCGCGAATGTAAGCAATGTACCTATCGTGCAAGGGGGTGCACTGGGATGCAGTTTGCTTTTTCTTCATTACTGTAATTAGGTTCTGTCTTTTTGCCCCCCCCCCCTTCTTTGGGTGTTAACTGTTCTGCAGAAAGTCAAACCACAGGCAGCTTTCTTCTACAAACAAATCCAATTACTTAAGATTGTGGACAGATTAAGATTTAAGACTCCACAGAGATGCCTCGATGGAAATCCTTTAGGTTAGTTAGTTCTTATTCAAAAACACACAAATGGAGGGTAGCAGCACATTGAGCTTGGGGACTTGTGGGTGGAGACTACCAGCTAATTAAAGGTCTCTCCTTTATTATCACCCTTGGAAAAGGGAGGGCCAGATGAGCCAGGATATGACCCATTACCGGCAAGGACAGGTATGTAGGTCACTGTGTCATATGGAAAGACTCAGAGCAGAACCTGAGCAGCGACCTGCATGCGGTGGCCCAGATCAAAGAAGAAACTGGGGACACCTTTAAAAAGAGCTCTGGCCACGGATCAGGGAACAGCAAGAGGCCCCCACGTCCAAAGGAAAACACTGCGCCCAGCTTTCCTCTTCCTCTGGACGGACAGATGGCCATCTTGGCTGCTGTCAGGAGGTAGCTGATGAAAAAACCTTTGATGAAGAATTCCTAGGATTTTGTAGTGCCAAAAATAGGGAGGGTAAACAGGTGCAGGGGGTGTGCAGACAGCTGCACGTACAGCTTGAGTGACTTCTGCTTGGTCCCACTCTCGCTTGAGTTCTTTCATCCAGAAAAACAGAGTCAGAGAAAGGAGAAGGGAACAAAGATTTCTCTCCTAAGGCACAAAACACAAACGAGGCAGACAGCAGGGTGGATGCACAGGTTTCAGCCGTTCATTTGTGGGAACGGGTTAGGAGAGATCTGAATCCGGCTTCAGCAGGGTGAGTCATCAGCTGGTCTGCAGCTCCGGTTGAATTGCTGCTATAGGTCTTGGAAATAAAAGTTGCCGGCATAGAAATGCCAATAAAGTGGGCACGCTAGACTTGGAACGATTGCATGAGATCATCCTGGAGGATCAGTTACCCGGCAGGAGTCAGTAAGGGTCAGAAATCCTGACAGTCATTTCTCCACTGCTTTCTAGTGATGACTATTTAGATCCACGTGATTCCAGAAGGCACCATGGTTGTCACTTGCCAGGCAGTTCCCTTGATTATATGGTGTCACAGAGCAGTAATGGATGCCTATTTCCCTGGACCATGAGGTCAGTACTTCAGGACACAGTATTTTAAATAACTGTTTATACAGTAAGAGCTGGCTGCAATGGAGTCATCAGGTGTTTCTGAGGTTACTTCGTACCACAGAAAAACAGAACAAGAAACCACCTGAGCTCCCTCAACTATGGCCTGGGTACCACAGGGTGCCACAAACCACATGGAAGTGGCAAGAGCTCAGCACAGGAGTAGGAGCTGCTTTGGGTGCTAGCAACCCACATTTTGGCAACCTTTGATCTAAACAGCTTAAATATTGAGGGAGAACCATAACACTGCAAAGATTTCAATTGCATCAGGTCTTCTGTCATCATCAGGGCAGTATTATTGTGCCCACTACTGCTGCCAGTACCAGCTCTGAGCAAAATGGTACCAGTTTATCAGGAATATTTGCCAGGGATAAGGCAAACTAGAGGATAAGACCTCTCTTGGGCAAATGGCGAGTTTGAACTGTGCCTTCATTTCACACTGGAATAAAACCTGAATATTGCAAAACCCTGAAAAATAATTTTTTAGAATTGATCAAAATGCAGAAGGATTTTTTTTAATCTGCCCTCAGAGGTTTTGTGTTGTGAAAACAAACATTACCATGGAAAAAGGAAATGTGGTATTCCAAAAAGTCTCCAAAAATGAAAGCAGGACACTTTACCACCATCCAAAATTTGCAAAACGAATTTCTGTGGAACTGCGGTGGCTGTAATTTGTTCTTGTCTTTCTGTCTAATTCTAATCGGTACAGCAATATCCAATAAGGCTGTGCTGAAAATTTTTTCACATTATATCAGCAAAAATGTATTTATAATGTATTTGTAATGACAAAAGAATGAGGTCACTCAATGTAGTTTATTTCGCCCCAGGAACTAACATGGGAGAGTGGCAGGAGGCTGGTGGGCACCAGTCGAGCCTATGCTAGAAGAACCGCAGGAAGAGCTACACCATCAAATCTCTTCTAGTGAGCAGTGGACCATAGCAAAATACTGGGTTATGGGCAGAGTGGTCATTTTGAGCAGCTCTGTATTTTAAGACGGCTGGGCAGGCGGCAGGTTGAGAGAGACCAGGAGAACAAAACCAGGGTGCCAGTATTAGCAAGTCAAATTGTGAACTGACGTCAGGAACATTGTGATGATTGTATCATGGATGTCACAATATTTGCTGCTGTTTTCTACAGCCCTTGCTCCTGCAACTCTGTAATTACATGAAAATTGCTATTCTCATTTAAAAGTCAAAAATGTTTCCAGCCTTGAAAGTTAAAAAAAACACTAACCAAGCACTCCAAATGGAAAAAAAAAAAAGTAAATAAAAAAGCACATCAAACATTCTTAAAACCCGCCAAACTCTCAAGGTTTTCCAGCAGACAGCTCATGATGTGTGGTGGTCTGAGTTGAGCTGATAGCTGGTGGCTGCTCAGCTGGAGAAAATTTGGTTTTCTTGGGGGAGAGGCGACTAGGAGGGAATATCTGTTTTTAAAAGATAAGAGAATAAAATATGGTGGCTGTGGGATTGATAGGGAGGAACAACTGTAGTTTTCACGGGTTTTTTTTTGTGTCTGAGCTAGGAGAAAGACTAAAAGTGGATCCTAGCTAAATCTTTAATGACAATCTTTGCACTTGCTCTCTATCTCCTTGCTTGTGTTTCTTACGTACCACTACAGAAGTTTTCAAATACCTGGGAAATGCATCACTAACTGGGTCGTATATAAATGTATACGTGTGTATATATACACATATATATAAGTATGCGTGTTTTAAATGCCTGCAAGCCTTTAGCCACCTAAGGCCTTGTAAGGCGCAACAGCCACAACATCCAAGAGTTAGGAAGTAAAAATGTAGCTGCCACAAATCCATCTCTAATTCTCCATTAAAGTCACGGGCAAGCGGGGCCTTAACGCCGAGACGGCTCCGCTCTGCAGTCTGCTCCAGCAGCGTAAAGGAGGCAGCAGCACCTGATGACGCAGGGCTGTACGGTAGGGAGGGTGAAGTGAAGGCTATAATTAGGAAACCACTTTATTGTGAAGCAGGCGGTCTAATGAAAGCAGCCGATGGGACCAGCTGACTGCATCTACCTCGACAATAGCCTGCTAGCATCATTAGTATCTGTCATCTTCCCCCCGCTCCTCGGCACATCTCTGAATCTTTAGAATGAGGTAATTTCCCCACACTATGAAGACTGAAATCTTCCTTTGCATTGCTCCACGGAGATCCGCTCAAACGCGTGCGTTAATGATGGCCACTATGCCACGGGGAGGGGATAATTTCACCTCCGGGCACACCTATGGGCAACAGCCAAGAAAGGGTGGCTGCATCCTACTCTTGCTTCACACACGCTCCCTCATGCATAAAGGACACAAAGGAAATACAAAAAATACAACTCGGCAATAGGAGATGCAGAGGAGCAGACTAGGCTAAATCCCAGCAGAAAGTTAGATAACAACAAATGGAAGGCACTTGCACAGAGCTTTTCTTCACAGAGCTCAACATGCTCTTACACACTTCAGAGAATTCAGCGCTCCTGGCTCTTGTGAGAAGGGGTCAAAATCCAATTACCTGTTGTCTGGCCAGGGAGACTGGGGTAGAGGAAGAGAGCTGGGTGCTTGTTTGAGGCCTGACACATGAATAGAAAATGAGTCTGCTAATTTTCAGTGCCTAATTCTGAAAAATTTGGCTTATGTGCCTCAAAAAGACCTTTGGAGGTCTCTAATCCATCTGTTCTTCATGCCTGGTACCCTGTACGTTTTTTTCCCCCAGAGTATTTTGCACATTTTGGCTTGGAGAAGCTAATAGCTGAGCATGCTGAGCGGACTAGCCCCTTGCTTTTCAGCTTAGCTGTTAAAGCAAGTGGAAATACATATAGGAAAAAGCTTGCCCTTTTGCTGCCCTTGATGCACCCAGTCTGAGCCTACAGGATTTCGGATCTCCAGAGCGCTCCGTCTAGCAGCTTGTAAAAGCATTCCGAATTTACTACACTTTTAACTGGCAAAGAAAATAAATCTTCCTTGCCATAAATGCTAATGTTGGTGCACTGAGAAATTCAAAGGGAGGCTGCAGAGAGAGAGAGAGAGAGAGAGAGAGAGAGAAACATTCCCCATGCGATGATTAAAGTGCCAGTTCATGAAAGCTGACGTCAGCGCGTGCTTTCAGGGTGGCAGAGCACTTTGCATTTATCCTCTCCTTGTTTGTGCTCCATCTGGATGGGCTCCAGTGGAAAAAAAAAACCAAACCTAAACCAGAGAGAGAAAAGGAGAGGCTAATGCCTTTCTAATACATTTCTGAATTCCTCCGGTTTCACACAGAGAGCAGGATCTGAAGCACCTAACTTTTGCTTGCCCGGTTCAAGGAGATAAAAGAAACCGAAGGCAGCTGGTGCTCGCGGCCAAACTAAGTTATAAATAGATTGTCATAGCAAACAGTCAGTTGGGGCAGCTCCAAGGAGGACCGAAGGAGAGCACGCTGGTAAATAACATGATCTCGAGATTCGATAATTTGCAGAGGCAACCCTGTTTCGCATCAAGCGGATTTGTTCCGGCTCACAACTGCTTTCATATAAAGTCATGATGGGTCAGAAACCAAAAAGGCTGCATGAGTAAGCTACAGGTTTCTGCTAAAAATGGTCCGATGGGAGGAATGCCAAGAGCAGTTCCCTGACTCAGTGGCATTGTTCGCAGGTTAGAGGATAAACAGGGCTGGTACCAGGCTTCCTGCTGAAGCAGATCTCCCTTCCCTGGGATGGAGCAGCACAGGGAGTGCCACACGCTCCCCCTTTCCATAACCCCTTGTCCCCTTCCAGCGGTGGCACCACCAGTTAGGTCAAGCAGGGCAGTTTGTTGAAGGTGTGAGCCGTAAGGATTCCAGAGGAGATGCTGGTTGCTGGGAAGCAGCCTTCTGTGGAAAAATACCTTTCTTTTTTTTCTCCTCCTTCGTTTTTTTTTTTCCCCTCTCTTTTTTTAATTCTGGGCTGCTGTTGGAGTTGGTGGGAAAGGCTTACCCAGTCAATATGGGCACACACGCGCTGCAGCTGCTACAATAATTACAATGCAGGGTTTCTTACTGATAGATGGCTACTGATAATTTGGGTTTAGAGCTACACAGCAGTGCTGTCAAGCAGCGTGGATGATGACTGTGCACAACAGTGGTTGTAGTCTGTTGTCACTCTCCTAGCTGGCATGGTTACTTGGTACAAACAGCTCACGCGGATCAATACAGGAGTTAGCTCTGGTGAAAGTGCCTCTCAAGCACTGAAATGGTGAGGTGGATGTCAATCTCTTCTCCCAGGTAGTAAGTGACAGGACAAGAGGAAACAGCCTCAAGTTGCACCAGGGGAGGTTTAGTTTGGATATTAAGAAAAATTTCTTCATTGAAAAGGTTGTCAAGCATTGGAACAGGCTGCCCAGGGAAGTGGTTGAGTCACCATCCCTGGGGGTATTTAAAAGATGTGTAGATGTGGCGCTTAGGGACATGGTTTAGCAGTGTTAGATTTACGGTTGGACCTGGTATCTTAAAGGTCTTTTCCAACCTAAACGATTCTATGAAATAACAACATTGGATTTACTGGTGCTATTCAAAAGAAACAACTTTTCTTTCTCCCCGGACATGCTGATGATTTAGACTTAGTTCCCATTTCAAAAATCAGGATGTCAATATAAAAAAAAAAATTAAAGGTTCCAAATCAGTAATATTTTTCAACTATATGCTTTGAGCTGGAAAATAAGTCAAAAGGCATACATCCTCCACTTCTGACTATTCTGAAACTAAATAGTCTTTGAAATAGCATTCTGAAATTTCACTTTAGGTCCACTTTTCCCCATCATTTCTCTTCCACCAAGTAAAAAATTAAAGACAAACAGACCAAAGACGCAAAAAAAAAAAAAATATCCATTTCAGCAACATAATTTCTTCTCAATAAGATTTTTTTTTTCTGCTCTAAAGGACATACCTTCACCATGTAAACAGATCTGATATCAGATCCCCAAAAATCCTTGCTACTCTAAGCAATGCACAAGGATCCCTTCAGAGCTAGGCAAGGAGAGGGTGCAACCTGCAGCCTTGCATCTCACAGGCTGGAGGTGGAACCCGGCGAGCTAATTACTGGGTGTGGGTAATGCAAGTGGGAGCACTATGGAAGAGCAGTAAATTTCTCTCTCCTCTCCATTCCCCACCCTGCAATAATCACAGCCTTTGTCTCTGCCAGAGCACTGCGGAGCGCTCGGTGCCCCTGGATGGATACAGAACATGAGGGCAGACCTGATCCTCAGTCACCTGCACACCCCTGAGCTTGCTGCTCCCCACTGCTCTCTCCCCCCACCGGCACAGACTCACACCGCTTTGCCGTGTTTGCAGTCAAGCTAAAGGGAAAACCAGGCATAAAATTGGCACAGCTACCAGTCTAGCTATGTTAGCGATTGAGTGATAAGTTGTATAGTGGTTACACAACTGGGTTGCGTCTGTGGAGCCAGGACTTCTGGCTTTAATTTCCTGCTCAGTCACTGACTCATCACGTAACCTGGGGCACATCACTTCACCTCTCTGCACATAAATTTCATCATCTTTAGTTGGGGGGTAATAAGACTATCTCACAGGAATGTTAGGACACACAAATTACCCTCATAAATATTTGTAAAATGCTTTAGACAATGCATCAACAAAGCCATTGAGTATTTTGGTGTTGAATAAGTAACAGCCAGGGGAATGTCCTAATTGCCAGGCTGGCTTATATACTTACATTGCACCAGCGATTTCTGGCAGTAGTACCAAAAGGATGTCTCAGGTAGGGGAAAGGGTGAAGAGGTGGTTCGACTAGTGCAGCAGGAGCAGCAGCAGGAAAAGGTCAGCTCACGCCACAAAACAAGTACATGATAGATTAATGTTATTCCAAAGGCTGAGAGGCATTTGCGTCATTTTCAGCCCAGATGCACAAAAAGCTTATGTAGGTGACAATCACAGCGATGGACTATGGATGTCTAATCCTGTTAAGTATGGTCTACAAAGTCATTTCTTCAGAATACATGGTCAACTCTGTTTTCGGACTGAAAAAGCATTTAGATACCTGATGTTCTGCTTTTGCACCTTCCCGGAGGTGTTATCTTCTTGCCTACAGTGAGCATCTCACTGTCCGTCCTCCACCTGCGGCTGTCTGGGATTCACAGCCTAGGTGTGGCAGCGCCTCGCATCCCCAGAGGGTCTGGGAGGCATACTCAGGGATATTATATGATTCATATAATCACTCAGTTTTGCGGTAGGACGTTAAGGAGCTGCTGCAGTCCAGGCCCTAGCGGCTGTCTTTGCAGACAGGTGAGCTTTCTGAGGGTCCCAACGTCCGCACTGAAGTAATACAAGATGGTTTCTGAGAGAGCAAAGCAGAGAGCAAGTCTTAGAAACTTTCAGAAGATGCATTCTTGATTTCTGTTGTCTATCCCAGCTGTGTTCTCCCCACTTATTCCTAACTCCTGTGTTTTACTTTGATCTGAAAGCTGATTCAGAGGATACCTGTGGGCAACCTGGCAAGTGCAGGTAAATCCCCGGAGGGTAGAGAGCTGCTGAACTGGCCAGTTCCTCTGACTTCAACAGGAGGTACTGACTGCAAAACTGACTTGGTGCAGGAGCACGCATAGTACTTTCTGCCTCATCCACCCACTGTGAAGCCGTTACACGTATTTTTCTGAAATGCCCAAGGCCCAGTTTCCCTGCTGTTGTTAATCTGAACAGCAGCCCGGGCTGCTGTTTTAATTTGGGGATTATCTCCTATCACAACCTAAGCCCATTGGGGCCCTCAGGTGGTGCTTCCAGTCACCTAAGCAACACAAATGGCAGCTAATGGGTTTTCCTTCATGGTTAGCTTTTAACGCTAAAAGGAATTTAAAAAAAAATCCTCGATGGTTATGATACAGACACTTTAAAGGTATCACATCACTTTCCTTCTTCACAGCCATAATCATTTTACGCCAATGAGAAAGCCCTCTTAGATGTTTGGAAGCAGCTGGTTTCTCCAGCTGAAATAACTCACTGCAGGGTCAGCCCATGGATCAATGGCAGAAATTCCTGACTGCCTCTCAGTGAATCATGTCCCTGCAGCACCACTACTCCAAAAGGACTGTTAAATCCTTCTTGTAAGGAAGCAGAAGGCCTGGAGAGTACAAGCGCCCTGCCACTAAAACATGTTCATGGATTCCATACTCCAACAGAGGACATGAGGATATTTCCATACCAGACTTCTACAAATCCTGCTAAAGGCCTGCAATTAGGGAAAACCCGCACAGTTCAGTGAATGAAGTTTTCTCAGTAAAATCCACATAACTTAATCTAGTTATGACTGCATTATAAGTGGCAGTTACACAGAAATGGAAAGGCATAAGGGAACTACTTCTAGCCTCTAGCCAGTGAGTAGTTCCAACTACCCCTTAAATAAGCTCTCCTGTGTTTTGTTGGATTTTTTTAAAAATTGCTCTCTGTCTTCTCCCTTGGGCAACCGTTCTCTCTGATGATCAAAACAGAACAATTTTTGCTTTGCACTAGGAGGTTCATCAAAAGCAGCTGAAGTTAATAAGCTTCCCCCCCCAGTCAAGTATGTGTTGATAGCGTTGGGTTTCAAAATGCCTAAGAGAAATCTACTGAACTCAGAAAGGAATTCAACAGGCAAAAGATGGTGTAACATCTGATGTCCACAAAAGCTCAGTGGTGGCAAGGACAGTTGCTGACAGTTACGTGGAAGATACTCTGCATGTGCTAAGTTAAAATGTACCAGCCTCTTTCCCCTCTTCCACCACCCCCTTTTTTGGATACAGACTCCTAGTGCTAGAAATACTTCTCAGGTTCCTGGATGAGCAAACTGTGTACTCAGGACAGAAATAGTTTTAACACGGTAGTTCTCAGGAGCATCCCTCCCTGTCATGCTCAGATCTATGATACCCAGAAAACTTGTTTCATTTAAGTAATTTATGAACTACCTTATGGATAGACTTTAGGAATTTTCCCAAAATTCCAGATACCTTCCTTCTAAAAAAAGGGTAGAAAAGAGCAAGCATTGCAAACCTGTGGTCCTCCAACAGCAAATTCTCTAAATACCTGCAGGAACATGAATCATGCAATTGCAGAGTTGTAAAAATCCAGGGCTTTTCCATAACCCCCTCTTTGGGGTGGGGTTGTTTCACCTCAACATTTTAGTTAAATACCCCTCAAAGTAACAAAATTCTTGCCCAGATGTCCCAAACTATAACATACTGACCAGCTGTTAAAATGAAATCACTTGTAATCAGTACATCTGTATCTCACCATCCAGAAGCTGGTGGGAGGAAACTTTTCGCAATCTCCAGAGCCACAAAATTCTTCCGTGCAGAAGTTTTTCCCAATTTTCTCTCTCTTCCCTAAGTTCACTGAGCACCTAAACTGGAGTTTGGGGCAAACTGACCCTAGATGAAACTCTTTTATGCCATTTGACCTTACAAAGAAAAATGCAGACACTGTACCATGACGAGAGGGAGGTCCATCAGCAGCAACAAAGGAGGCCAGAACTTGAACTCGACTGCTGCCTAAGCTGTAGACAAATGATTTGCCAACACTTGTCAGACCCCATCACTTCCCTGTTTGAAGAACAGATTACTTCTCTAGACCAGGCAATGGCATAACACTTACCCTCAATGCCCTTCACAACAGCCTGAGCCGGGCAGCAAGGCCAATACCCACAAAGGTCCTTTGGACAGTGACTGCTCAAGCGGGCTGAGCTTTAGCTCTTTTCCGGAGGAAGAATCCACAATGTCTGTTTTCTCAGGCTGTTAAGAAATTGCTTTACACAGAAGAGGTAGTTTTCAGTGGTGGGTGAGACGACCATTGGCCAAAGCAAAATCCTGGGCTAAGATGACATTCATTTCATGCATTTTTCCATACAGACTTGAAGTTCCTCCTAAGCCTCTCTTCTTTTGCGCATCAGTAGGCAATCTGGCCTACTCAGTGATCCAGTGAGGAAAAATGCCATGAGGGCATTTGAAACCAAGGGCATGTTATTAAAGAAAAAAAGGGGGAACGGACAACTGCCAGACAGGATGTACAGATTACTTTCTGATTTAATGTGACACTAAATGCAGTCAGACTAAAATCCAGACTAATCATTTGTCATTCGCTCCAGCTTAATGTCACCTCCGCTTAATGAGCACAGAGGGAACGCACAGCAGTAATATCATCAAGGAAATAATTTTGTTTGTGGAACAGCTGCAAACTGCATGATTCTTGATGTTTTTTTAAATGTCAGTGCAGTTCACCACATACTTCCGTCTACACAAGAAAGATGCCAGAAGATATTTCCATAGACTAAATAAGAAGCCCGCCAGTTTGTGCTCCAGCTCCTATGTGCTCCTGCTATAGTAGTGCATTAGAGCTACACAACAGCTACAGAAACTAGGGGAAAAGTCTCCTGCTGCAGAAGAAGCACAGAGCCAATACAATTTAAACTTGATGGCTTCTCAGTTACCAAAAGTGTCAGTGAAGACAGCATTCCTTACAGAGCTGAGTGCTGTGGGGGACTGGGAATCTGCAGTCCAAAGTGGAGTCACCCTGACCCCTGCGCAAGAATTGCTGTACTCTAGCATCCTTCAGAATGCTGGAGGAGCTAAGAGCCATCTTTCCCCTCACTTCCCAACTGGCTGCACCTCTTATGTTTTGGCTTTCAGAAGCTTGGAACAAAATTTTCTAAGTTTTCTAAGTGAGGAAACAAGATGTCTAGTTACTCTAGCAGGGTGCACCAGCATAAAACTCAAGATGCACTTGTACCCATCTCCAGGCAGGACAAACATGATGTGAAAAACTGCAGTATTTTGCAGCTCTAACTCATGCTTTAGGACCCCCACCCCACTTCCACACGTGATTTAGAAAGGTAAATCAACACTGAACTACTCATTTGAGTTTCCTTTGAAATACCTAGTACTGATGAAAGGTTCTGCAGAGAACTATATCTTTTTATTCCTTCCCAAGCCAAGGGCTGTATGAGCAGTGGCTATCCAAGCTCCCAGGAGGGAAGAGGACTCACAAGAACAACATTTAGGGATGCGAGGGTATTGTAGCCTTCATGATGCACTGGGATATTTGCTCAGGTTCCTCACTTGTGAGGCTTCTATTTCTCAATGTGTCTGAGGTGAAGGTGCATCTTGTCTCCTGCATGGCAGGTTTGAGGCTGTGTTTGCTTCCATTTACTGAGCTAAATAAATACCAGCAGTTGGGATATCAGGTAGGTAGTTAATGACCCACAGTGAAGACAGGGACAGGAACAGCAGCAGAGGTGCCTGTGCAGCATTGAAAGAAGATGCAGGTGCTTCTCTTTTGCATTCCAAATATATCCCCACTTGGGGCTGCATGTAGAGCTCCCAGACACACATCTCTGGATAAGATTTAGGCAAATAAAAGTCCTACTAGTAATAGCCCAACCTTTGAGTGCAGATCAAAGGAGCAGTGAGTGGAGCTACAGTCCCTGAAACCTGACTATACAACTTGTATTTTACACACTTCTTTTTATCTTAGCAACGACAAGGACAGGAGTGAAATGGAAAAAGCAGGAGTCTGAATACCTTCTGTGTGCATAATGAGTAGATTTATGAACCCCAGAACACTTTCTTCCCTGAAACTTTTTAATTTTTTGCTCGTTTGCTTTTCTGGAGTGGAAATGTAGTACACCTCACAAAAAAAAAAAAAAAATCACACCAACGCAAACCACAGTTTGGCTTCAGTAAAATCAAAATTTGAAGTATTTGACATAGGAAATAAAGTTATTGGAAAAGAAGATCACAGGGAACCTGTGAGGTGTCTTCTGTACAAGTAGGTCGTATGAATTCACCTGCAAGTGTAAAACAAGGAATGTCTAATTTCCAGGAACGACCTCCTCTGATCTCCTGATCAGAATCTTGAAAAAACTTTGCAAATTCTTCCTTGGAGAACAGCCATGGAGACTCCAGCCTGGGAGACCTGAACATGCCACAGGTCCTATAAGAAGGGTTCAGCCAGGCTAGGTTGCCAATCAGGTTCCTCATTTTTGGTTAGACCCCCTACTGCATGCTAGTGAAGAAATTCCTTCTTCACAGGAAGAGTCATTCTGGAACCAGCTGCTGTACAGCGGTGGGAATGAGGGTACGGGACTACCCCTGGGCTTTTTAGCCCTGGAGGAGAAGTGATGCGCATGGCCCAACTCCACATCCAGTCCCAGACGGATGAAGCCTGGAGTCGAAGGCAGTGCAGACGGCACAGTTATTCTAGCTGTGCTGCCTAGCGCTGCACCAGGGATGCCACATGGATGGTCTGGGTTGCTCAGAAGTTGGCTTAAAGGTGTTTCTATGGCATTGTACTTGCCCGTGTAGAATGATGTTAGCACCTTCAACTCAATGGTCTTGTTGGAAGCAAACATGAAATTGCAGCTTTTCTTTTTTATCTCACTTACCTTGCTATTGAGGAATGCCAGGTCACAATCATGGACATGTAGCTAACATTTTATATACAGTTTTATAAGAAAAAAGGGCAGATGCACAATTAAAGTGCCAAGATGCATGAACAAGTTTTCTCCCTTCATGCAAGCAATTGACATCCTGAGTAATATTCACGAAACGGAGAATTGCATCCCAGAATGAAAAAGCTTTGACACTTTAAACTTCACCCTCTGGTTGACTGATCTGCAGAATAACTCTACAGTACCTTTCCGATCAAGATTATTGGGCCCAAAAATCCCTGGCTAGCCAAGAAGCTTCATTTATATCCAACAGTTTTTTTTATTCTGGTGCTCTCTGCATCACACCAGAGAGCAGCCTCAGCAGAGACAGATGTTTGTTCCACTTGCTTTAGAGAGTTGTCATTTTAATGTTCTTTTCTGTGTCAGTCTCACGTTGGCGCCTCTTGCCTCTTCTTCCTGACACAAGGCAGACGAGTAAAGAACCCACCAGGACTCCAGCTACTGCAGCCACAATGACAGCCCAATAAGGGACTGAAGGTTCGGTTTTCTCCAAGTTGAGATCTGAACTTCTGAATCCACTGTTTCTCAGTGTGGAAAGAAAGGGTTTTTCCTACAAAGGGAGAGTAAAGGTTTTACTGACCACAGACCACTCAACAGGCAAGACTGAGTCCATATGCCATCACTCCTTCCCAGAGTCAATCTTTAGACAATCACCTGCTTCTGCCTTCTGTCTGTCTTAGCTCAAACTCTTTCCTGCCCTATTGCCTGAAAGTTCCTAGAACAAAAAATGGAGCCATCTCAAAATCATGAGTGATGGCATTATTTCCAAATTTGTTTGCTGCAGACAACCAAATGGAAATATGTAGACTTACTAAAATTGGCTTAAATGAGAGGATTTCTGCTGCAGTGAGGACTTTTTTTTTTTTCCCATTAAATTTTAAGTAGATTTTCCTGTGTGTAAAAAAGCAGGAGTACATTTTAGCTATTTAAACCCTTCACAAACATACTCTTTTAAAGAACTTTACTAATAAGAAGAAAGGAGAAAAATGAAAGTGGTTAATGGAAAGTATGGACATCTTGGCCTTTACTTACTGGGTTTGGACACTTGAGTTTTGATCTGTCATGGGTAAAGTTGTTGTAAGTCTGCTTTTCACCAACTGGCTCCAGCTGAAGAAGAGAAAAGCAATGGTAAACATAATGATGATAACATAATNTTTACTAATAAGAAGAAAGGAGAAAAATGAAAGTGGTTAATGGAAAGTATGGACATCTTGGCCTTTACTTACTGGGTTTGGACACTTGAGTTTTGATCTGTCATGGGTAAAGTTGTTGTAAGTCTGCTTTTCACCAACTGGCTCCAGCTGAAGAAGAGAAAAGCAGTGGTAAACATAATGATGATTTTTTTCCTCCTCAGACTCTCNCCCTGCCTATGGCAGGGGGGTTGGAACTCGATGATCTTCAAGGTCCTTTCCAACCTAAACCATTCTATGATTCTATGATTTTTTTCCTCCTCAGACTCTTATGACTTGGGTGGTTACAACTTTTTATCCAATTATTTTGTGATTGCAGCAATGAAGAAATGTGGTGGAAGGTGCATCACAGGAAAGTTTCCAAGCATTTTAACACTCATGAACTGAAGGCATTGAGAATCTGTACTGTCTGCAGAAAAACTCCCTCAGGAAGCAAGGAACAGGAGAAGCCTTTCCTCCTTTTGCACTGAGTGGAGAAGAAAATAACTCTGAATACCACATACTTTAAATATTCTGCTAAAACAAAGTGGTTCACTATACACCCAGTTCTCCCACTTACATATCTCAAATGACAGTATAAACCACATAGAAAAAAAAAAATCCACATGGCAGATGTTAGTCATGTTACTTGGCACATTACTGAAAGAAAGATGCTTAGGTGTCACAGTGATGGAAGTGACTTCAGAAATGATGCAGAGTTAGAGACAGGATGAGATGGTGCCAACCTTTGCAGTCTCCACTGAGACAAGAAGTTCCCTGGGAGTTTTAGCTGAGGCTAGGTTCACATGACTGCAAGAAGTGAGTTAAATAAAGCCTTTTATATTATCAGTTGTCAGCTAAATTGCAATAGCTGACCATAGGCTCACCCCGAGTCCATTTCAAACTCAAACTAAAATATGTCCAGGCTAATGGCATAGCATTTGTTGTTGGCTAGGAGTGCACATACCATCGGTTACCATAGTTAAGCTAACGAGTAGAGGCTTGCTCAGTCATGTTAACTGAAGTGTTTACAACTGTGTGTGGACATTCCTGAAGTAATAATTTCAGGACTGGCCCCTAGAGAACTGCAGAGTTGTCATCCAGCACTTCTGGGAATACAGCGCAGAGAAGTACTGGTGCTTCTGCTATTGTCTATATGTGCGTTTACTGTTCTCAAGTGATTAAAGTGTCAGCTGTATGTTGGGGAGAAACAATACCACAACAAGCCCAACATAACACAGAAAAACCAAATTCTATTCATAAGATTCCCATATGGAAACACTGGGAATACTTTCTCTCTCTAGTTCAGTTTAAAAAAAAAAAAGGAAGTAGAGCCTAAAAAATGAAAAGAGATGAACCATGACAAAATATGACTAGGGAAGGGAAGAAAGCTAACAAATGGAGAGAAGATGAGAAGCAAAACAGAATGCCAAGTTTTGCTGATTGTCATGGGGTCCTGCTGGACTCCTACAAGAGTCCTAATCACTTGGCCTGCCCACCAGCTGATGTTGTAAAGACTGAATTTGGTAGTTCTGTTACATCTTAAAGGGAACAGCTCAAATTCTGATGTGGTTATTTGTAAGATGTCTGGCTCATATCCTGTAGCATTCTGTCTGCTGTACGACTGGTTATTTGTAGATAACTGTAATACTCCCCGTGCCAGGGCACTTGGTAAGGAGTCTGGCACAGAGCCCAGACAAAGGATGATAAGGTGCAAAATTCTGTAGCCAGCCATGCTTGCTTCATCTCTATGCGATCTGTTCCTCAGGAGGATTAGCTCCTGAGCTTTGAAGATGACAGCATCCCTACGTCCATGAGTGTACAGGGCAACTTCTGGAAGAAACACACAGCTCCTCTAGAGCATGTGGCAAATGTGGAGGCAGAACACAAGCTAAACACGCTGTCTGTGTGCTCTTCTCCTGGGCCAGGGGATCAATGAGGTGCATTTTGGACCAGCGGCGGCCCCTTATGACTACAGAGTCCTCTGACTTCAGAGAGCAGGAGTATGCTTTGCTTTGCATGAAGCAAAAAGGGCAAAGAACATAATGGTGAGGGAGAGGCTCCTTCAGCCATCCCCATCCCTGCACACTCCTGCAGTGGCCAGGCACAGCCTGGCCCTTTATGTGTACTGACAAGAATCCATGTCATTTGGCCATAAGCCTACAGCCTGCTGAGCTTTTCAGGGAACAGGGAAACAATACGGCCTTACAGTAAGCTTACACAGCCTTACCATACATGGACTGCGAGTGAAAAACAGGGATGTGTTACAAGAACTAGATTTAAACAGTAAACAGTAAAATCTTCAGTTGTCGTAGACCAACAGATCTCTACAGAAGGGAATAGTTGTGCTTTGCATCAGTAAGAACCTGATCCCCGCCACCCTAGTAGAAAGCTTTGTGTCAATATCCTTACATGTGTAGGAAATGAGTGACAGTCTGGACAGAATAAAACTCTGGTGGCATAGAAAAAAGGACTGATGGTGATTCAGGAATGAGTAATGGCCAATAGGAACACCACGTGACAACAGAAACCCAATTTAAGGCTAGCATATGTCCAGGTACCATCTCTTTTTCTTCTTGGAACCTGCAGCCATGCTCAATTTGAATGTTTTCTACATTTGCCTGGGGTTTCTGGGCCACTATTAACCCTGTTTGAGCTACTGCACAATGAAGCCTACCAGACTGCTGTCATCTGGAGTCTGAGACAAGAAAGCCTGATGGAAAACAGGCAGGTTTGCTGTGCATGCATAAATCAATTATTCAGAGCATGTGCATGCACTGTATGTCTACTGCTTTCTGTAACCCTGGACCTACAGCTCATATGCTATACTGAGCAACTGCACAGATTTCTGCCCCACATTACCCAGTCCTTGTGCTCACGTTCATTCTGGAGTATCCTGTAGGTTTCTTATCTTGCTCAAACTTTTACTTAAACTGAAAAGAAATTCCTCTCCATTTATGCTGGTTTCTTGTACAAACCAGGATATGGGATTTCTGCTACCAAAATGTGTTTGGGTACTGGTGTTTATAAGACAGGAAGAAATGTTGCTGTGGCATGAAAATGCCTTTGTCATCCTTCCACCATGGGAAACATCATGGTTCTGAAAGCAGCTGTGGCCTTGGAGTTATCAGTCCAGCATGTGCCTCTTACACACTCTTCCAGCACTATTCAAAATCTACCATTTCCCCAAAATGATAGAAGGAATGTGACTGCAAGCAGAGACATCATAGATATGATTTCAGCCCTCCATTAGTTTCAGTGACTCTACCAGAGTTGCTTCAGATACTAGAGTGGGTGGTACAACATGTCCACACTATTAATGGCAGCAAAAATTCAATCACATGTATGTTTTCCTAATCAATCTAACAGAATTCACTGAAGAAGGGCAAGCTCATGCCACACACATTTTCAGGAAACCTACAAGAGTGAATGTTTAACTAGGCTGATTTTTTGTTTTAATGCAAGTTATCTATCGAATGAGAAGGGAATTTTTCATTACATTAAGACTCTCCAGATTTCTCATTTTGAATGAGCAAAGACTTATACTGTTTTATGCAACATGATCACTTCGGATTGTGTTCTAAGCAATGCAGACCAAGAAGGGTCTTAGAACTGAGCAGACCCCCTTTTTTCAGGATATCAATTTTATGTCTTGCTTAATGTTTTGTTTCAGACACCTTTCTCATCATCTTTTGTAGGGACTCCTTCCACAAACACATAGGGATCTAGGTTGTAACCTCTTACCATATTATTCCAGAGAGCCATGGCCATCTCAGCGTAGCCTCTTGCACTGAAATGAAAGCAGTCTGCAGCAAAGAAACTCAGATCTGGCTTGCCGTTCTGCAATAAAAGCAAAAATTTATTTCTCAGCACATTTCAACCTTTGAGTCCTGACATATTGTATCTAATAGTGCACTGTACTTGGCATACCCACTTCACAATTTTGGTATCTTCCTAAAGGCAATATGCTCATATTTTGACACAGCAAATAAACTTAGGTACTCCTAACTGTGGGCTGATTACTGCATCTTGAGACCTTCTGTCTAATGCAGCCTGTTCAGCTTCACACAACAGTTTTCATAACAAACCTAAACTTATCATTAAACCAACAGTCACAGCTCTTACATGGACACTGCCATTGACCCACACTCCACTTTGTACAGAACTGATAGAAAACTGCTTATTCTTGCTTGTTAAACTTCCGTAACTCAGACTTATAACCTTTCAGATATTGAAATTTGTGCCGAATTTCAGACAACATTAAAAATTGTGGGCTTATCCAGCTGTGGCAAATGTCTGTCTGAGGAATAATTTGCCTCATCACTACTGGTATGGTGACCATTCTTTGGACTTGAAGGCTGCCAGAATGAAATGGGGATGATATGACAAAAGGATCGGTATTATGCAAAACTGGGTGGTTTTGATGCTAAAATTTGTATCCCTAACTACACAGCATACATAATGCTAAGACTGGAGAAAAGAAGGAGAATCAGTGTTTGGTTTCAAAGGCTGCTTCCCGTTTCCAGGCTGGGATGAGCCAGGCATGCAAGTGCTGGTCTCTGAGTGAAGGAAACCTGAACATACTCCATAACCTAGATCGGAAGAAAATTGTGGTGAATGCCAACCAAGCCCCCAGCAGGGGAAGCAACATGCAGTTTAGAGGAAGCCAGACGATGCTTAGGTTTGGTGTGTGCACACTACAAATGTTTCCTAAAGCCATTTTGATTCACAGGCACCACAGTCTTTCCTGTCTTCTCCTCTGTCACTCATTGCAGGTTCCACCCTCTGCCACTAGACTGTGCAAAGAGAAGAAAACACAGTCGTTGTGGTGTGGATCTTACTGACTTGGGGAATAAAGGTACTGGTCCTTGTATAATGGGAAAGAAAAACAGGACTCACACGATCCAGGGGCAACAAGGTGTTTCGGAAAAAAGGCTGCATGACAACTGCAAAGTCCTCACGCTCCTCGTACCGACCACTGTTGATCAGCTGTAAGGCTTCAGCCTGTATGGAGTTGAATGGTTGGAAACAGAATTGTTACTTACAAGGCTCATTTAACATTTGTCAGCTATCAAAAACATGCATATCATACTTCTTTCAATATAGGAAGCCATAAATTATTACGATAAATCCAGCTGAATAGTTTAAAGCAGTCCAGAGAACAGCTAAGAAAATAGTTTGGTTCATGAAGAGATTTTAATGAGGAAAACACAAAGAAGCTAGCATAATTTGAAAAGTAAAGTTGCTTAATTAAAAAAACAAAAGGGGGTTCATACCTTTACTTATAGAAATCTGTGCTGCATAATCTCAATGAGATTCAAATTTACAGAGAATTAAAAAAAAAAAAAGCATAAAGCCACAATTTTTAGAAGTGACAAATGAGTCCAGAAGGCCAAGTTGAGACTGAAGTGTGCTTGATTTTTCAGAAAGGCATGCCTGAAGTAAAATCAAACCTAAGCACTGAAAAATCACCTGCCGCTTTTGAAAATTATGGCAATAGACATTCATACAGATAATAAAAACATCACATTGTTACTTGCCATCTTATGGGTGTAAATTCTAATGCTCCTGGTCATATCTCAAAACATTCCTAACCCCACTTCCTTAGTTAAGGAAAACACCCCCTGGATAGTTTTATACAAGTGTTTTCCGAGATGGATTTTTTGAGCATTGTCAGATTCATTAGACAACATCCACTGCCAGAGACGGAATGGAGGACTGAAGAACATAATGTGAACTGATACAGCAATTCCTGTATTCATAGGAATAATGATGGAAAAACCTTCTGCTCCAATAGCTATTTATAGCCTTTGTTAACTTTGAGTGAATCTTACACTCGAGGCTATGAAAAGTTACTCTCAGATAGCAAGCTGACCCATGACAAGCTATCTGCGTGCATGCTCTCAGCCCATAGCAAAAGAAAGGAATATCAGGTTGGTTTAGTTCCCTTTCTCTGCTAAGAGTTACCACAAAACAGATGATGCAAGGTAATTTGTCACCCTTGCAGTGACGTGTTAATTCATGTGAGCTATTCATTGGATTCATAATGGACAAACACATATCAACAAAACAGCCATCACCAGTAACCCCTTTTCAGCTGCTGAAACAGCAACTGGAAACAGAACCAGTCTCAGTCTGCCTCCAGCTCAGAAACGAGGTCAAATTATAAGGCAGTGTGGAAAGACTTGCACTGCTGCTAACTGGTTAGCTGGGTAAGGGCTTAGTTAGACTGTAGCCAAGGTATTTCCTAGTCATCTCTCTCTGTCCTGCTGGGGATATGCATGTGAGGAATGGAAGCTATATAGACACAAGTGAAGATGACCAGTTACAGAATCAAGGTATTACCTGAAAATCTCTGTTAACTCTCTTAATTTCTTGTAGTTCAGAAGAGTTTTCCTCAGGGTTTAAGAAACACGGGCAAACATTCCTTTAACAAAAGAAATACTAGAATTAAAAGCCAATCTGAAATAGCCTATGCAATTCTTCAGCAACGTGTGTCTGCTTCAAGAAGCTTGGGATAGGCGCTCAAAGCTCACGTGCAGAAGGAGATCCACCTCATTGGCTTAGAGGTAGACAGATACTGCAGAAAAAAAATATATCTCGATTGACTTAGCTTTCAAATTGAACACCTGCCACAGCCAGTAAGAGCTGCAGGATCCACAGCTCTGAGTCAGACATAAAAGTGTTTAGTATGCCACACATTAGCAGGAAATCACATGTGTTAGAATTTTAAAAACCCTACATATAGGCTTAGAGCAGTTTCAGAAATCTGCGGGTTTAAAGATAGAAAAGACGAACTGTTCATATAGTCTGACTCCTCAGACCACTGTGTTTCATTCTGTTACCCCCACATCAAGAGGTAATAACTTGTGCTTCACTGAAATGCATCTTGTAAGAGTGTGCCTGGAATGAATATGAAGACATCAAGCAATACAGTCAATTCACTATTTTCCCTTGTAGTGTGTTCCAGTAGTTAATCGCTTCTATTATTAACAATCTGTGCCTAGCTTCATTTGAATTCATTAGGCATCAGCCTCCAACGACTGGTCTTTGTTATACCTTTCTCCACTAGACTAAAGAGCCTTTTCAGGTCCACGATGACTCTCGTAAAGGCACTGCTCCTTTCTAAAACAAGTCCCTCAATCTTCTTTGAGTTAGGACTTTGGTCTCCTCCATTAGGTGTGAGAAGCAGTTGCTGGTTGTGCACTGTGCTGTATGCAGCCCAGCCTGACCATAGGCAATGCAGCACTGAATACAAGGAGAGGCGTCAGGGATGTCAGCCTGTTCTGCTCAGCAGTGAATGGCTGGGCAAAAAAAGGCTTTGAAGTTCAGTAGTACAGCAATTGCGTGATAACATGTGCTGTGACATGCTGCCTTAGAGCTGAGAAGAAAAGTGACAACTCTGCTATCCACAGGTGCCTTTTAGCTGGAAGAAGCAGTAGAAAGTTGATGGGAACTAGCGCATCAAGTAAAGGCAGCAATGAAAGTAGCTTGGAAAGCTCAGTGTGGATGTCCTCCTGTAGAAGCAATTTAGATCAATCCAAAAAAGTAGCACTTTAAAGGCAAAGACCTGTTTTGCTCACTTACTTTGCTGTCAAAGAGCATCCCGAAGAGCTTGCTGCAATCTGACGCAGTCCCGAAATCTCTAGTATCTCCACCACGTTGACAAAGACTCTTGGGAGCTGCAGGGATTATAATAACCAGACATACCAAATCACAGAATGTGATACCACTACAAAGTGAGAAAGAAGTGCCATCTGTAGGTCAGGGAGTCAGTGCAAACTGCACCGACTGCAACCAATGGCATGTGCAAGGATTATGTACAAAGGGAGGGGGAGGGAGACATACAGTGGATGTCAGCCAAAAAATTCCCGGCAGCTAGTACAAACTAGCTGAAATGCTGCTTCACTCCCTGGGGCATTTCCATTTTCTCTAGGGTAAATGAAACTTCGTACACTTGGTATAGCCATCAAAACTGGCAGCAGGGTCACGCTACGTTTGGTCCGCAGCAAAAATACTATGAAACACACAGTCTTCCTGAAACTACAGCCCACTTTCTCAGGGCATTATCTAATGCAGTTGTTGAAATGCAGTGCTGAGGAGCAGTCTGACCCCAGCTATTTGGAGGATGACCTTGTATGAAACATAATCACTGACAGTCTATCAGAGGTGAGAAAAACATCAGTGTGCTTGCCAGGAACATAGTTTGTGAGGGTATCTTAAAAGCTTACCTCCTTATAGAAAATATCCAGAGTATCCTGAAGGTGTTTTACATACTTTTTCACTGAATAGGTTTCCTGTGCAATTTAAAAAGTAAAAAACAAATTAAAAAAAAAAAATCAGTCTTCTTTCAGGAACCAAGAAGTTTAACTGTTTTGCCTGAGCAAAGGAGTCCATGGACTCTCCAGTTGCAAGGTAGTCCATGAGAAGATATACCGACTTGATGCTCCTTTTTGCCTTTGTTGGCAGATATATTTTCAGATCAAGGGGTTTATTGCCACATGCACACAGGTTATATAGTGCTTGTGTTTCTATGTCACTAATGTATTCCCTTAATCTCTATAGAAAATCTTGAGGTATATAATAGTTCTTGGCAGAGTCTTTGCCTGATGAATGACTACATAAATCACATCTTTAGATTTCATGTTGTCTTTTATGGGACCCAGTCCAGACTAGTTTGCCTTATGAACAGAGCGATGCCTTTTTTTTTTTTTTTTAAACTGCCAATCTGGGGAAATTGATATGGAGGCAGTCAGGCTCCACAAAACTCATACGCAAAATTATTTTGTGATTGTGGTTATAGAGGTGTAGCTGTGGGGGCAAAGGCTCCAGGCAGCAAAACTAAACTGAGAGAACGGTCCCTGGTCATTTCAATGAGCTGGGGTGCAGATCCCCAGTCTGTGCCACAGGAACCTTTTCAGAGGGGATGACCACTGATAACTAGATAAAAGACGGCTTTTTCACTATAAGCTGATGTTATTTCTTTTGGTGTCATTCTGAAGCAAGAATCAGGCATCCTCAGTAATTTTTGCATGGAGATGCTTTCCAGAAAAATACTTCATTTGTGTCCCCATAACAACATGCCTAAGACACCACGCTGTCTTGATTGCCTTGTCCAGTTAAGATGGGAGAGCTTTTCAGTTTATCCTTAGTGTTTTGTTCAATATGGGACAGGTTGCTCGTTCTTAAATAATGCATTAGTCCAAAGCTACAGTGCCCCAATATTAAAAGCTGTGCACTTGTTCTGATAAAAAACAGATGAAAGGAACAGGACTTCTAAGTGCTATTTAAACAAAGAGGAGCTTTGGCTCACTAAGAGAGGGAAAAGTTAAATTTCCAGGGCTAGCCACTTGCCAAGTACCTGTATGAGCATGCCTAATTCAGAGATACAAACCTTGTCCAAGCAGTACTGGCATAGGTCGTTGCCTCCAACAAGGACAGTAATCAGCTTCCAATCTTCCTTGAAATTAATTTTCTAGTGGCACATAAAATAAACAGATTGCAGCATCCATTGCTTTGGCATGCAGAGGTAACATTCACAAGTGGGGCTAAATGGGGTACAGGCAGCATGGCAGCACAGAGAAAGGAGGCATGCTGAGTTAAGATGGCAGAAGCAAAGCATCTGTCCAGGGGGAAAGTGTGAGCTGCAATTCACCTTGGCTTTTGTAAGGAAATCCCCTTCAAGCGGACAAGATCTGTCAGGGTAGCCGAGCATAGAAATGTGGCTGTGGCAGCAAGCGTGCCCAAATGAATGTTAGCTTCAGGACAGGGATGGACAGGAGAGATTTGCCAGCCGTGGCTCAACACTGCAGGCAGTGTGGGGATGGAGAGAGGGAGGGAGTGGATGCTGGAGTGACTCATGGAACTGTGGAACTGGAGCTGCTGGGGATCCCTGCCAGCTGGGCAAGTATTACCCCACGGCCAGGACGGGCAAGGGGCACCCCAGGGAACAGACAGCTGGATTAAAATAGAAGAGTCCAGGAGGGTGGTGACTTCACTGAGCTCATATAAGGGCAGCTGCAGCATCCACGTCACTGCAAGCTAACAATAGGCCCTGCTGAGAGCTGGATCTCATCAAAACATTTTGTAACGTTCAGTACAAAGAAAGGAATCAAAGGCAACTATTTTTAGTGTGGTGCATTTACATAACAAACATCTGCGAAAGGATCCCACAAATAGAGAAAGGGCCTGGGAATCACCCACAGGTCTGAATTCTCCTCCTTAACCAGCACTTTGCTCAGAAAGCCTTTCATGAAGAGGCAAAGTGTGGCAGGGACTTCCCCCCTCCTCTTTTTTCAAGATGCATAAAAAGCAGTGAATAAAACAAAGCTGTAGAGCCATGTACTCTTTTATTGAAGAGCCATGCCAGCTCCCTTCACTCTGCCAAACAATCAGTAATGCAGAGTAACTGACAGTGGGACTAGCGTGCAGCATCCATCAAGAATGCTGGCACAGAGACACATGCTTTGACAAATCCTGCTTATTCAGTACCTTCTTTTCCCATTCAGCCTGAGCCAAGGAGCACCAGGCACTCCCATTCCCTTACAGGGTGCTCTCCCTGAACCAACAGCTTACACCCAGACAGTCATCCACTCAAACTCAGGCAATGCTTGGAGCAGGGCAGCCTTGTTTTTCTCCCAGATTTTCTCCCACCACCCCAAACTGCAGCAACAGCCACTGAATTAAAAGTGAATTAACCTTTTGGTGCCCTTTGTAGCCCTCAGTGGAGCTGGCACAGCAGGCTGGTCCACAACGCTAGGTCCACTACTAATTCCCTAAAAGCTTGTGCCATGGCAGGGATTCACCCAACCCTGAGGTTTCTGGCCACTGATTTATCACTTGCCTGTTCAGAACAAGAGTTTTAGAGGGCCTAATCTCCTGAGAGAACTTCAGTTGTCCCCCTTCCTAGTGTTGCCATTTCCCAGACCCAAAAGTGAATTGTGTGATTCATGTTCGTCACCAGCTGCCTGCTCCAGCGATTTTACAGTCAGGTTTTGTGATCCCCACTTTGAATGCTGCTGTTCAACTAAGTAGTCCTGTGATCTCCCCAGAGCCTTCCGATCTCTCCTCTTCCTCACTACCATCCTTACAACTCCTGGCCGCACTGCACCCTACATTAGTCTCTGCCTTGTGTGCCTTGCACCTTACCTGCATGGATTTGTGTAGGTAAATTATCATCTCCCAAAGGCTAATCCCTGACACATTCATCTTGGAAAGCACACCAGAGACAAGGACACTGACTTTTCTTCCATCAGGAAAGCATTCTTCACTACCCAAGTACCCCATCAATTAAAGTCATCTCTCAGAGACCACAGGAACACTGAGGGGTGGCACAAATTCCACTTACCGAGCTGCTTCTCATTAGCTGCACCAATTCACTTGCTTGGCCTGCCATATTGCTGTAGAAAGAGGACAGAAGCATTTCAGATGCATGCTGTGAAAGCACATAATCTTCCTGATCTCCCACTCATTTCAGGGAATCTTAGGATCAGCAGAAATCAGTACAAGTGATGCCTCAAAAGGACGAGCAAACATAGAAGGACCAAGATCAGCAGCAGTTGCACAAGTGAATTACCTGATCTGAAAGGGCTTCAGCTAGGATGGCTGCCAAGTAGCATGCAACTGGGATGAATTCTTCCCACCCCAGAGTTGGCTTAAGGGCATTTTGTTTGGAGAAAACCAGTAATGCCCAGATGCACAGAGACATTCAGTTGCATAACTCCCTTTGAAATCTAGTGGGGGAGTTTGGTGCTTACACAGAAGCTGGGCACCCTAACCAGCCTTCCTGATCTGGCCCTAAATTCCTATGGCTTGTCTTATGGCTGGAACATATTGCTTACACGGTGGAACTGCCAGGCTGGAGAGTGCCAGTCCAGCTCTGGGCAGGATGCAACGTCCACAGAGTGAAGCACAAACCATGCTGAGACACCAGCTGGAAACTTGAACTCCCGATATACTAGCATGAGACTGTGCTTGAGCTAATAAGCCCTGCCTCTCTCCAGCAGCTACACAAATGCTGTCACATTATTTGCACCCCCACAACCGTACTGATTGCCCTGAGTCTTTGCTCAGGGCACCCATGAAGTATTTAGCAGCTACACAGGCTTTGCTAGCTATCCTGAATCTCTCTTGTAGTAAATTTAATGACTGTTAAAGATGTCACAGAAAGTCTTGGAAGCAAATTCCATCAGTATCCATAGAGCAGGAACAGCATATGCAATAAGAACCAAAATTTGTAAGAGTTTGTAACAGACTAGTGGAGTTTTTCTTCATGAGGAGAAAGAAATTAATTCCCAGCTGCTCATTCTGTTCTTTTTCTTTGCACTGCAAATACCTATAGTTTTTAATGCCATTAGGGTAGCAGTGGGCTTCTACTTGTTAGTTTGAGGCACATTTCCCAGAAATCAAGGAATAAATGAGATGCTCATGAATTTTTTCTCATTATAGGTATGTCTTGACAGTGAATCAGGGACCTGCATACTGAAGTCTGGGCAGAAAAAAGGTAGAATCATAGAATGGTTTGGGTTGGAAGGGACCTTTGAAGGTCATCTAGTCCAACCTCCCCTGCAATGAGCAGGGACATCTTAAACTAGATCAGGTTGCTCAGAGCCCTGTCCAGCCTGACCTTGAATGTTTCCAGGAACGGGACATCTACAGCCTCTCTGGGCAACCTGTTCCAGTGTTTCACCATCCTTATTATAAAAAATTTCTTCCTTATGTCTAGTTTAAAATCTTCCCTCTTTTCATTTAAAGCCATTACCCCTTGTCCTATCGTAACAGGCCCTGCTAAAAGGTTTGTGCCCATCTTCCCTGTAGGCCCCCTTTAAGTACTGAAAGGCCACGATAAGGTCTCCCTGGAACCTTCTCTTCTCCAGGCTGAACACCACCAACTCTCTCAGACTTTCTCCATAGTAGAGGTACTCCATCCCTCTGAACATTTTTGTGGCCCTCCTCTGGACCTGCTCCAACAGGTCCATGTCTTTCCTGTGCTGAGGGCTCCAAAACTGGATGCAGTACTCCAGGTGGGGTCTCACGAGAGCAGAGTAGAGGGGAAGAATCACCTCCCTCAACCTGCTGGCCATGCTTCTTTTGATGCAGCCCAGGATACAGTTGGCCTTCTGGGCTGTGAGTGCACATTGCTCATGAAAAGCTTATGTCCAGCTTTTCATCCATCAGTGTCCCCAATTCCTCGGCAGGCTGCTCTCAATCCATTCATCCCCCAGCCCGTATTGATACTGGAGGTTGCCCTGACCCAGGTGCAGGACCCTGCACTTTGCCTTGTTGAACCTCATGAGGTTCACACAGGCCCAATTCTTGAGCTTGTCCAGGTCCCTCTGGATGGGATCCCATCCCTCAGGTGTGTCAACTGCACCATTCAGCTTGGTGTCATCTGCAAACTTGCTGAGGGTACACTCAAACCTGTGTAGAATGCACCAGTGCATTCTACCAGGTAGTGGTAGTGGAAGTAGCATAACTACGGCATTGGCTCAAAAATTCTGAGTTGAGGTCAAATGAGGAAAGGAAGTTTCTCTCTGTCCCTAATTTAGAAAAAGATAAAAATAAACCCCCCAAACACTGAATTTAAAAAAAAATAATAAAAACACCCCCCAAACAATTAAAAGCATCAGATCACAGAAACATTCTCAGTACAAATAGGTCATCAATATTAACTCAATCTTAACATGCGCTTCAAAGCTAATCTGCCAGTCCAGTTCCCACCCCTTTGCCCTTTCTTGGTTGCAATTGTGCTTACCTCGCTGTGGCACCTCTCTCTGCAACATTGAATCCAGCTGTTTCCTTCGAGCTGCCAGTGGAGAAGCCAAAAAGGTTCGGATTGAATTTTTTCAAGATATCTTAAAAAGAGAAAATACAATGTTTAACCATTCACAGTACAACCAGCAGTGTTACTTTCCACAGAAGCACAAGCCAACTGAGTGGTGAGAATATGGACCTGGGTTTTGCCCTCATTCACTGTGACCTTACAGAAGCTATAGACACACCTGCCTTGGAGAACTCTAGTTACTGTCCAAACTTCAGCACTGCTACTATTTTTCTCTGTGGCCTTGAGGAGCCAGGGTCTGGCAACCCAGGAGATGCACAGGTCCCAGGCAACTCACCAGTCTTGAATTTGAGTGTCAGAGTAATCATGATTACTTTCCTTCACGTACCAGGAGCAGATGCTATGAATATGGCCCTCTACCTCCTACTCCTCCAGCTACCCATCAAGGTAATAATATTTATTGCAGAGAAGTGAATTTTATTCACATTTCTAGATTTCACCAAAACCCTCAGTGGGGAAGCGTCATGTCTGAAAACTGTTATTGTGCCTGTAGCACTGTCTGAAACCTCTTTATAGAGTCTCATTTATAATGCAGAAATGAAATGTGCCTTCTATTTTTCTTTAAGCACAGCGATGTGCATGGCAGAAGACAAAGCATATCAGATTTTATTACCAACGATGTCAGGTATTGTCAAACTGCTCCACAGCATGGATCATATACAAATAGATAAACCATTGTGAACCAAGTCCCCTCCAATTTATGGTCACATTGACCACTTAATAGTTTCTATGGCAACCACAGGAACCGATTACACAGAACACTAGGACAAGAAATTTATAGTATTTTTAGATTTTTTTCAGTGCAATGTAGCAACTTGAAATCATCAGAAGGAATCATAACTTTGTCAACAACCCTCCTAGATGGACGACTAATTGTTTTATAACCCTTCGTTTACCCACAGCCATTACAGTCAGTCACTGGAAAGCACAAAATGAAATAAGGGAGGAGCAGGTCTGCCATGAACTTGTGTCACCTTCAGCACATTTACTCCTGATCATTTCTGTCAAAAGGACAATACAATCACATGCAGGTCCTGTGATGTGGAGGGGCTGAATCAACTTTACAGCTAGTCAGGTCAGTCTGGGTTCAGCTGTGACTTTCATGAACTGCTCATATCCACAATAGATGGGCATCCCCTACTGTTAGCAAGGAAAGCATAACCATTTCCAGACGTTTCCAAGCATCCACTTAGACTGCTTTCTGACTAATACTCGCCTTTTGTTTTTCTCACATTGATTTTCCAGGATACTCACTGGGTAAAGTAGTCTGGGTCTCCAGGGTCCCATCACCTCCAATACTACAAAGGGAAAGAATAAAATCACCAAGTAGGGTTAATCCTGCAACCATCTGTCTTATCGTCACCATATGTTGCTGTGGTAGCCCAGGAAGGGGGAAAAAAAAAAAAAGACTAAGGAGGTAAACCACAAGAATTCAGGGAAAATACTGAAAGCAGATTTCACATTAAACTAAGCAAGGTATCAGCTAAGATAGAAGCTATGCCTCCAGTCTGGGAATAGAGCATACTGGGAGAACTGATTTTTCTTATAGAGATGCTGGGATGCCCGTCACAGAAAGGTGTATTTCCTCACAAAAGTTGCTCCACGTGACCTTGCTGAAACTACATTTGTGTGCAGTTATGCATAGAAGAGAGACTGCATTAAATGCTCATTAACCACCTATCTGGGATTCTGCAATGTTGATTATGAAAAGAGCCTCTGCCTCTACCATTCAAGACTTGTCTGTGTGCATAGCTAATACATTCTTATACCACTTCTGGCAGCCCCTCCTGAAGAGATCTATGCCTGCAGATACATACAAGGGGGGGAAAAAGGATGAAGAAAAGAATGTATACATGTGCACACGCTGATCAACCAAACTTCTGCCCATATGAAGCAGGCAGTTTACTTCCACTCTAGCATAGATATCAAGATTCACACCCACTGACATGTATTGTCTTTGTCCACTTTGCAATAGCAAAGATGTTTGGGGCATCTTCATTGAATATGCATGCAGTGCTCTCACCATGTTCATGCCAATCCACACTCTCTCAGACTCTCTAGTATTAGACACTACAGTAGATAATCACAGCAACAGCAATATTTTGCATAAACTCCAGAGAGACTAGCAAGAGGCTAAAAGAATTCACTTATGTTCATAATTCAGTACTGTCAGACACACAGGACCATGCTTGTAGCAATCAGGTCTCATTAAAAAAAAAAAAAAAGCAACAAAAAGCCCGACAAAACCAAACACAAAGAAACCCACAAGAATAACTTCCTTTCTCTTCTAGTCCCGACTCCTCCAATCCTTACCAAGCACTACTTGCTTTCAGCATCCTACCCCTGCATTGAAATACTGAAGTATGTAGCTACACAACCAGATGACCCACTCTTTTAACTGTGTCTATGGAGAAAAATAGAGACAGAGAAAATTGAGCATTTTCACCTCCAGGAAAGTCCCCTCCAGTCTGTTTGTAGGTCTGTTGCTTTGGCTCCTACTGCAGTCTGGAAAGGATGGAAAAAATAATTTATAAAAAACTAGAAGAAAAAAAAAGTTACAAGTTTAGGTAAGAACGACATCATGATTTGAAAGTGCTGAAGCATTTTGGTAACTTTACTCTGCATCCAGCCAAGATTTTGCAATATCCCAGTTTTAGCATAAATGGTCTGCGTCCTTATTAACCACCACGCACTGTGCTCTGGGCAGCCCTGCATCTCCTGTGCTTCAAATTCATGGGCTTCTCCTCATATACAGAAGCAGCTCATCTAGATAGTAGACCATGGAGCATCAGAGGAGATATAGTCCAGCCAGAAAGCATCAGACTGTAAGGTCAAGAACAGAAGGCTTTAGAACTGCTACTCTAATACTGTATTAGCAACACAATGGGACCCAGATTAACATCAACAGCTTTGTATTTGTATGGATTTTTCTGATGGAGAATCTTCATCCTGGCATTTCCTGAAGAAAAATTCCCAGCCAGTTTTAGCTGTAAATAAATCAGTAGAGGAGCTGTTTTTTAATCTGCCAAGGAAACAAATCTTTCGTGTAAAATCCACTTTTCCTCTGCTGGATCCAGTCTGCTAGTCTAACACACAGACTTGATGAGGTGTAGGCAGGATTTTTTTTGCCAATACAGATAAGCGTGTTGGCATATCTATCACTTTCACTGTGCATTGGTGCTAAGAAGTCAGACAGATGCACTCTAGCCAGTGACATGACTAAATTGCTCAATGTCACATTAATCTCCAACACATCTAGACTGAGAACAGCCTTCCTACAGTGTAAACTTCAATATTTTTAAAAAATAAATAAATAAAGCCATCACAACAAAGAAGTTTGTGATGAATTTGAGTAGCTCACAGGACTGGGACAGACCTCTAGCAAGGTCAGCACCCTGACTCGCATTCAGGAGAGCAGTCATGTAAATGGGTTCTTCCGCAGCTTTATAGTTTCTTAGTGGCTTCACTTAATTTTATATTCTTCAGAAAGCCATGGTACCAACTCAGCCATAACCACTAACTGCATTCAGAGCTCTTGTGGGAAATACCAGGAGGAAAATCAATGCCTTAGTGGACCAAGGCAGATCTTTGTATTGCCCAACCATCCCTGGCACAGAGGGACTGCAGCAGCAAAGCGCGCACTGCTGCTGGCTGCACTACGCTTTATGCAGATGTGTGCGCATGTGCACGTGTGAGGAACACTAATTTTTATCTGGCCTCCCCCCACCCAGCAATAAATCCCTTAATAAAAACCCCAGTCACACCTTGCTGGGGTAATGGTAACTGATAGGAACTGCATGAATAATGGCAGTATGAAAAACTGCCATACTTAGCTCTTGAGACAGGGACCTCAAGCATCAGAGTCTGGCCCAAATGACTAGGGCTCTCTGAGACATTTCATGTACTAAAAGAATTAAAATTTTAAAAAGAAGAAATCTGTGCTAGTGCACATGTCTAGCACTAGATGTGGGGGAGGAATCAAGCAATTCATTTCAAGAGTCATGGCAATGAATAGGAGGGAGACTTGCAGGGTCATTACTGAGGTCTTCTAAGAAAAGCTCAAAGCTCAGCGGTGGGGGGGAAAGCCAGGATTACATCAACTCAAGCAAAATCAGTTTCAGAGCTAATGAGGAGGTAAAGACATGCACACCTGCCTGGAGATAAACCTGATCATTTAAGGGCTTCAGTCCCTTCAACTCCCTCTAAACTCTACGGGAGCTGAAGCTGCTAGAATGAGCACCCGTTTAGCTCAGGAGTTAAAATTCATGGGAACTGTTGACACGAATGTTTGCTTTCATCCCATGCCAGAACAATTCTGTAGTGCTATGTAATTCTGGAACTTTTTCTCAGAAAACTTTGGTGCAGATCTGCAGTATTCCCTGCTATTCTTTTCTGGGGCCTTTCTTTTCCGTGCCTACTCTTTTCAATTTGCATTTCATGGTACAGGAGAGTTTTACATCAGAGTTTTAACTGGAAGATGCCTAAACCATGAAGCAACATCTGAAAGCAAAATTCTGAAATACAGAATTATCAGAATTATCTCAGGTCAGAAGCACTTCATTCTGCAATCAATTATTTCCATAAGAATTTTCATCAAGATCTCTCATTGCATGAAAAATGCCAATTGCTTGCTCCTGTTTTTATGTCAGAAGAGACTATTCCTATAAGGCAGACTTTTCCCTTTTCAAAAACACTTGAATAAACTGTGTGCAATAGAGAATGTGATCCCATTTCCATTCTGGCCTAAATTATTCATTACTGGATTACACAATTGGCAGTGTCATTCATATCCCTTCAGGCTATTTCTTTGCCAAGGGACACAGGTAGATGTGTTTTGCTTTGCCAAGCCAAAGCAATCTGCTTTCTATCTGATGATGCCTGACATGACCACATCTAGGTAGAAATTGACAATTGCTCTTCTCATTCTAAACGTGGGAATACAGCAGTACTCACAGTCAGGGAATCTCCCAGTGCTCCTATGACTTTGATGTCAGCAGGTTGTAGCTCATGTACTAAAAAGTAGCAGGAGAAAAAAGCATGATTATTGATAACTGACATAAAATACTGTTTAACAGAACAAGGATCCAAGTCTATGGTTCCAACCTGATGGTACTTTTACAGACTTTTAGGGAGAATGAGCCTCAAGTTCTATGCGTCAGCTAGGCAAAAGGCGTAATTTCCTGCCTTTGCTTGCAACACTGTACTCAGCTAACAAGGAAGTAAATGGACCTTAAAACAGCTTAGGAAAAAATCAAAACAGATTAGATCTGTTTAGGGATGCATGCATTCAATCTCTTTTAATTGGTTTTCAGGTTTGGGTCATAGATCAATACTTCCCATTAGCAATCTCCCCGTAAAGCCTTCCAACTACGCACAACGCTCCTACTGCGCTGCTTATGAGAGTAGGCTCACCAGGTAGGTCACAATTGCTGAGTCACTAACCTGCCTAGGCAATTTTAATCTGCCATGTTGCTGTATACAATATACGTGTATGACAAATGTGGTCATATTTATCCACAGAGCGCACACCTGCTGTGTTGCAGAACTTTCTTCCTTTGCAGCTAAATATACCAGCTTTTACTGTTTTCTTCCCATCTAGGATTTGCAATTTTAAGATCTTATCTTTATCTTATGTTTTTAAAAACAAAATATGAAATCTTTCCTAGTTGTGATTTTAGCTACAAGTTCTTTCTCACCTGATGTTGGGACACGACTGGATGGAGCCTGTTCAGAACACGACAGGTCACTGCCCCAATTCTGAAATTGTAAGTTACAAAATTGGTTCACCTTGTGGTTATAAGATAATACGGAATTCAGATATGGTTTAATTGTACAGCGAAGGGCAAAACCAAGTTAAGACAGAGATCCTAATTTGGTGCCTATATAGCTCAACAGTCCTTTCCTCTTCTTTGTGGAATACTGTCCAAATATTAATTACTTTTGGTTAAATTTTCTAGCCAAAGCATAAAAATTTTCCAAAGGCAAAACATTTAATCTAGAAATATTGCTTCTGACAAATTTCCATAAGGAGGATATTTTTTTTCCTCTCCTCTACAGCCTGGAGGTTTTGTGCATGACCTAGAAGGTGGGGTCTCCAGGTCTGAAGTCCTGCTCTGTCCCAAGAGAAATCGGATTTAAAACCAAAAATCAACAATAAAATCCTCTGCAAAGTTATAATATTATATTAATGCATAATATTATTATTATTTCCCCATGTATCTCACTAGAAACCTATTCTTTTCCTAGAAACTTTCAAAAAGCACTTGCTTTCACTGAATATAAAACTTTACTGAAACTTTTGAAGCTTCAAAACTTTCAGTAAAGAGAGCTATCAGCCTCCAAATAATTGAACTTTACCATACATTTGTAGGTGATATAATAGCGATTATGTTTATTCCACCTATTGACGAAATGGAGTCAACTGCACGTCGCAGAACATCTTGGTCCACCAGCAGAGGCAGCTGATGAATGTGCCACCCACACTCTTTGGTGGAGAGCAACAATATTAGCTAAGAAGGCAGGAAGGAAAAAATTGTAACTGTTGTAATGGGCAGTCCCTGTAAGAGCAAAGACATTTGCTTACGCTGATCTAAAAGTCGTCCCTGCTTGGAGCAGGAGGTTGGACTAGGGATGTCCTGAGGTCCCTTCCAATCCCAATTATTCTACAATGGCACAATTACACCATTCAGAGAAAAACTATATGGTCTTCAGAAAGCATGGTTAGTGTTAAAAAATATCAAGACAAATTTATCTTTTCTTGTAAAAAATGGTGTAATAGGCTCTACTATCAGCCATCTAGTTAAAGGCTGGTTGCAGAGGCTAGAAAGGACAGCTGGGCTTATTTTTAGATCAGAGAGGAAACTGTTCCTTTACTCTCTCTGCTGTTTCTTTCCTTTATCACTTCAAAAGCTATTGCTGTTGAGATTCAGTGGAGGTGCAAAAATTACCCATTAAAAGTATAACTCTAGCTCTACAGATAAAAACCGTATATCAATATTGCAAACTGTGGCTTGCTGAAACAAGAACAGCTGTTGCTCTTTGTAGCCCTCAAGGCACACAGAGATTTTCATAATTTGGCTAGGCATGAGGACCCCCAGTATGCCAAACTAGCCCAGCCCATTTTGACTGCCATCTCCAACCACACTTAGCCTGCGTGCCTGCAGCCATTTGTCAAGAGCAAATAACTGCCCCATTTCTTCAAGTCCTACACCGAGTTTGTTTCTGCAGTTTGTTTAATCTACCTTGTGGTAGTTGCTCAGTTGCTGAGTCAGTTGCTCTATCAGGTGATTCCTATCACCTTTGTATCTGGCCGCATATCCAATATGTAAAGGTGACTGCCCTCTACAGGTTAAACTTACCTGAGCGCATGGAACTACAGTGGCTCAAGAAGAGAATTTGTAAACCTTCCTCGGATCATTTGGGGGCTCAGGGTTCTAAGTTATCTTCTCCCTATTGTGAGGAACTTGCTATCTGAATTAATGATTCATCCCAGGTGACTTGCTGCTGAGCACAGTTTTTCTACAATTGCAGCAATTAATACAATTAATTTTGTTTGGCTTTTAGGAAGAGTTTAACATTTGTTTACATAGTAAAAAATGCAATGCAAGAGAGACTTTCCTTTCTGAAAACTGGCAATAGTTTATCTCATCTGCAAATTCAGGATGATGTGCAAACAGTCACCAGATACAGCTTTGCATAGTTTGCCTGAAATGCAGCAAAAGATGCAACTATTACCTCTATTGGCTCATTAGTGGGCTCCACAGGTGGACGTGTGTAGTTGCTATTCTCGTATGTTGCCAGGAATGGTTTGTTCTGGAGAAAGAGGAATACAAAAGTAAGAGAAATTAGGCAATAAACACACGGTACAGACCATAGCAAGTGATATCAAGACATCACATCACCAAAAAAGTAATTGCCTAAGCTGCAACATGGTGATCTGAATTTTGAAACCATATTCCTCCTTTAAAATTCAAAAGTAAGATTTGTGTTTAGCACCTTATGGCAAAAATGACATATGCAATCCCGATTGCAGTTTAACATTTTCCTCTCCTAGCTTTCCACAAATTACTTAGACTTTATCAAATGTTTAGTCCTTTCAAAAGACACTGATGTAAAGTCTAGAGAAACCTTGATGTAAAGTCTAGAGAAACCTTGATGTAAAGTCTAGAGAAACCTTGATGTAAAGTCTAGACAAACCTTGATGTAAAGTCTAGACAAACCTTGATGTAAAGTCTAGAGAAACCTGGGCAGACCTTCCTGTGTCAGCAGAGGGAAGATGAAAGATTGATTACTGAAAGGATCACTCTTCCTCCAAGAGAGGCTGTACAAATTGCATGTTTATTTTCATCCCTAACTAACGCCAGGAATACATGCACATCGTATAGGCTAAAAAATTTCACTGGGATGCCCACTTATCTCAAATAAGAGCAATTCCAGTATCTGCGTGAGGAGGTCTTACGAAGCACTAAAATCAGAAGGCATATTTAATTGATTAGAAGACCCACTGATCTTTTATTTGCAGGGTTTTGTCCTACTTTAAGTTGCTTCGATACAAATAATTTTCTTTGGCTTGTTGGGCCCTTACAATCTGGCACACCTGATATTTCCATGGACATGACCACCTGAAGTAGGATTTTAAAACTGTAGTGAGAAACTGTGGGAACAATAAATGGAATTTGTGGGTGTCAGAATCTGAAATAATTTACTACTCCCTTTAGTAACACAGAAGGTGAAATCCCCTGGAAACAGTCTATTTATTCCTTTGTAGCACTGTTTCATAGTCTACCTCGGAGCTTTCTGAGCAGGGAAAGCTACTGACACTGCTATCAATGACTTTTTCAAAGCAGTGTGGGCTTACCATTTCTGAAAACAATGACCATATATTCTTTGCAGGGGATATAAAACTTTTCTATGCCTACTTCTGAAAAGCAACATCTTTGAATAGGAGCCGATGAAGGGAAAGAAGTATAAAATCCACATTATGTGCCACTGAAGAAGTTGCTAAGTTAATTTAAGCTGCCTGGAAAGAATACTGGGTAAAATGAAGTAGGAGCAATTTAAGTGAACCTGAGGACTTTTGAAACATGCTGTTTAGTAACTTCACAGATCTTCCTCTTCTGACAGGATGGACACGATATGGACAAAATCCTCCTGTATGACTTGAATAACTGTCTCCAGACCTGAGAGAACAACTCAGCTCCCTGATCTGTTCAGTTCTTTGGCCTCCTCATTGAAACTGCTGAAGAAAGGGAGCCAATAATTGCTGACTGCAGCAGTCATTTCCACATGCTGATACCTAGCAACTGTACTGCAAGTTCAGCAGCTTGTTTTCTAACTGTAGAAGCAGCTTTCAAAGAGTCTGAAGTACCTCTATTATGGATCAGGCCAGGAAAACCAACCTGCCACTAATTCAAGAGATAGCGGACACTGGGGTTTTCAGAGCTGCCGTGGTGCCCAAACCCCATTGATTCTGATGGGAAAGTTAATGCAGCATATTCTGTTTGCTGCTTGAGCTGCCTCTGTACTTCACAAACAGAACAAAAGCAATTGTAGCCTCTGCTACAACTGAAAACACACAAATCAGCACATTGTCAATCAGTATTCATCGCACAGTAAAAAGCCAAGGGGCACCAGAGCAGGTATATGAGAGCACCTGCTCGCTCAGAGGTAAGCAAAGAACAAAAATTCACAGTGAACTTGTTTTAGACGTACTGAACCCCTGCTCTCTGCAACAAGAACAAGCACATACAGCCACCTGATACCAGTATCCACAACGTGGGTATATTTACCTGAGTTGGACAGTCGAGGACAATGTCAGCCGTGAAATCAAATGAGTCAGCTTTCTGGCCTACAGGCTGTAACTAGAAAGGAAAACAAAAAACCCTATTTTGTAACCATGTCAGCTCATCTTACATTTGTATAACAATTCTAATCCAAAAGAATCTAAATATACCTTTCAAATTTATATAAAGCTGCCTGTATTTACAGACCTTGATTTACCCAAGGCTGAAACGCATCTATTTCTCAGAAAGAACATGGCAACTGCGTAACAAAACAGCAACTCTAGAAAGAAGCTTAAAATGGGAAGTGGAAAGCTACACTGGATCAGTTTAAACTCCTGGAGGATTTTGGCAGGCACATGAAGTACCTTGGAATTTCGCCAGAAGGCAAGGTCATAAACTCTCTTCTCTTGCATAAAAGACAAGACACTAAGAGTCCCTCAGTTTTTATAGCTAAGCTACATGATGACATCTCCAACAAAAGGCAGTTTATGTGTAGAAGATTAAACCAAATTTAATTAGAGGTACTGTTTGATGATTGCAAGCAATCACGTCAGCTGTTAAGACATTAGCCCAAAGTATACAGAAGTTACCATCTAGGATCTGAGATACCACCTCTGACTACATGCGTACTCCTACTGCATTGCAATCCTAAGTAAAATGAGTTTGCTTAAGCAACCTTTAACAACACATTTTTATTGAGCTTTACTCATTTCCAAAGGTAGTAAAACTAAACTGAATATAAGCCACTTTAATTCCTAATGAGACATTCACAAAACATGGATTTAAAACAAAGTTCTAAGTAATCCATTTTAAATTGACGTATGCAGTTACAATTCTTTATTTGGTGGTTTCCCACATCAGAGCACAGAAGCATCATCCTGATTGAATACTGTCCTGCCTTTCATGACAATGGGTGAAGTAGACTTGAAGTTGCTCAGCTGAAATAACAAATGACTGTGATCATCCACTTAGAGCACCCCTCTCCTCCCCACACACTTTGAGAAGCAAGAGATTCTAGGCTGAGAGCAGCACCAGAAATTTGAAGGTATCTAACTAGTAAAGAAGAAACAAACACAAGGTCCAGCATTAACCAGGCCTTCATTGCAACAGCAATCTTTTTAGTACAGAGATTATTTTAATGGCAATCAAGTCTAGGTAAAGACCACAATACATGTAGAGTCTGTCACCTTACCACAGCATTCCAGAGAGCCTTGGCAAGCTGCGAATGGCCTTTCCGGCTTGGATGGAAGCAGTCAGGTGAAAAGTAGGAGACATCTGGATGCCCATCCTACAAACAAAAGTGTAAAGGACATATGAGTGCAGAAGAATCCATGCACCTCCAACTTAGGGTTGCTGAGGCCAAATCGGAGCTAGTAATGGGAGGTCTGTGGTACTTATTCTTGCTGCACCAATGTGGAAAGTCTCATCATTACCTGATGATACAAAGTGTACTTCAGCAGGTCCATGAGCTACCAGAAACACTTAACTAGAACTTAACTAGAGATACTTATGTGCATCCAAGGGCAGATCCACACAGAAGTACCAAACCCACCATTTTCAATTACGCATCTAGTCTCTCTTTGGGTTCTGCAATAAAGATGGGTTCCTCTCCTTGGCACATAATCAGAACTGGCACCACAGGCACCACTATGCTCTACAGTACCTTCACACGGTAGCAAGCATGTTACAGATGCTTTACCAGAAGGAAGAGAGCCCATCTGCTTTTTCGCAGCTATGTCAGTTCTGCATGTTTGAAAGCAACAAGCAGGTAAGCGTTCAAGCAAAGGCAGCCGGGCTGACTGAGTACACCAGTACAGTTTCCTTTCTGAGCAAAGCTGTACTTTAATACACATACTGGAGCATCTGAAGGAAAAGGAGTTTGGAAATTTAAATATCATGACTTTCATGTGAGTACTGACATGTGAAAAAGTTTACATCACAGATGACTGAAACAAGATTTTTTTGGTCAGAGCAGTCCTTCCTCAAAACTCGAGCAGGTTTTTATTCACTGTGTTTGAGCTAGCTTATTAGAGGACTACTACCAAAATTTGCATCAATATCTGATCTTTTGCCAAGTTTAGAGGCAGAGTTTTCAGTTCAGGAACATCCAGATGTTGTGCAAGATAAGAAAAAAAACCAGCATCCTGAGCTTTCTTAACATCTGAATATTTTGTGAGACCATAAAAAGGCTCACAACTATTTTGCTGCTTCTCTTTTTACTTCTGTGTTCCCTACCTCAGTACCAAAACCCCTGATGATGACTTCTCACAGGAACCAGCTTCACAAACAAACAAACAACAACAACAAAAAAAGTAAAATCAAAGCCTGTTTTTCCTGTGAAGCTTTCAGCCAGTTTTCCAAATTTGTCTGTAGCAGCATCTGAACTTTTCAAACTTGTCACTAGCTATTGCCAGCATTTTCCGGATCACTCTGGTTCAATTATACCAGAGCAATCCCTGCTTAACATTTTGCCCCATTGGCTTTTAGTTCCAGGTGAGATGCAGAAGTGTAGATGTGTGTGAAAACTAGCAAATGGAGTTTCTGAGGTGGTTTGGTTCATCCCCTAGATTTATAGTTTACTGAGACCATTCGAGGTACTGAAATATAATTGTCAATAACAAGAAAAAGGGCTCACTACATAAAACTATTTCCACCAAATTATATGTACGCTTCTCTTTCTGTTTGACATAGAAGAATGAGTTATGAGACATGAAGAGGAGGTGATGCTGTAGTCTCCAGTGAGCAATGCAGCTATGTTGCTTTAAGAACTGTAACTTAATATCTGTCTTTTATTAATCGTGTTATATTTTAAGAAAATTATTTATGTATCCTTGAGAACATACACAAACAAACCTCTTAATTCAGGGTTTGATTCATTTTCCAAAACAGAAACTCATATTGACAGCAAAATATCTAAAACAAAGAACTGCTAACTATAAGAAGGAGGCTATACCAAAGCTATACCAAGCTGTACTATACCAAAAAGCAGCAAGTTCTAATAAGGAAAGCATAGAACAAACTGAAACTATTTTGCAGATAGTCTCTAAAGGTTAGATACCCACACTTAGTCCTCTGCCTGCAGAAGTCTCTTTAGACCATACCTGACCAAGAGGAATCTTGGGATTTCGGAGGAAAGGTTGGATGACCACTGTGAAATTTTCATGAGTATCGTATCTACCAGACTCCAGTAGTCTCTGAACGCCAAGCTGGAAGAAATAAAAATAACAACCACCAATAATCCATCAACATCTCTGCATCGTAACTGGGTTGGCTTTTTTGTTTGTTTGTTTGTTTTTTGTTTGGTTTTGGTTGGGTTGGTTTTTTTTTTTGAGAGAGAGAGAAAGCCTGAGAATCAGGAGGCTTTTACTTCTTAACTGAAATAGCCACAGATGTTGGCAAAAGGTGTCTTCCAAAGTGGCTGAGAAGGTTGGAGCACAATACTATAACTGTCTTTGGGGGACAGGATTTTGGTCACTTAACTCCCACCTATCCATTGTTTTTGTTAGAAAACAAAATTTTTCTGAAGAGCTATGCTACTTTGTTTTGGGCATATGGTGTTTTGGATAGCATCATATTACCTCCTGCTTAGCTCATAGTGCCCATTTGGGTAAAATATTGCTATATGTTGCTTGGTAATTAAGAGCTCACCTCAACTGGAAATAAAGTAACTGCACCACTCTTGATAAACATACCTGGTACTCTTTGGTGGCTTCCCTCACCATCGTTAGATTTGGTGAGTTTTCTTCTCCTGTGAGAACACAACCACACAGATAACTGTGGGAGAGGTTAGAGGAGAAAACAGGAATAGAGAGAGTTAGAGATCTGGGAATGCAGAAGTCACACTTTGCTACCCAACACCCTTGGACATGGGAATAACAAGGAAACCTGTAGAGTCGTATTTTTGTGAAAATGTCTTATCGCCCTTGCCATCATTCATCATTCCAACCCTTAGTCTTATTTTCTGCCTCACATGAATTGATACTACTCTAAATCAGTTTGATTTCACCCCCAGGTATATCAAAGTGATGTACTCTGTACTATGATAGTTTGTCTCATTTATTACACACTGGCATCCAAAGGCCCTGCAGCCTGACAGAGGCGCATGCCATTCCCCCTGCAACTAGGAAACAGATCTTTGAAACGTACTGGCTGCATTACCCCTGAGCTGATACCTTTCCGTTCAACAATTCCTTTTGCATTCCCAAAACGCAGAATTTGTCCCTGTCCGGAAGGTCAGCAAAGAATGAAAATTACCCATTGCAATAAAGCCTCTGAAACAGGAGAAACCTGTCCACTCTGCAAATACTCCACATCCCCTCAAAAGGCCTGAAAATGCAAATGCTTGCGGACTTCAACCCCACCTTGAGGAACGCTGCATCGATAACTTTAACTCAAGCCCATTGAGGCATACATTATATATCACAGGAAACCTTACAGTTCTAGACAGGGACAAAACGCACAGGTCCTCTGACAACACTTAGGTCAAAGCCAAGAGAAGGCAACACCATCAGGCAGGGTGATGTCAGCACAGCATGGGATGTATGCAGGACTGTAGTGNTGAAAGTTCATTCAATGAGGAAGCATGGAATAAGAAATGCTTGCTCAATCATCACAGACAGTAAGCTCAGGTACAAAAGGAAGTCAAACAAGCCTTACTCTGCCATGTAAGTGGGGCACTGAACTTGAGTATCCACAAACAACTGTCTCAGAGGGAGAAGGTCCATCACTTCAACCAGACTCACTAGGGCTTTCGGAACCTGAAAGGTAAGCCAGACTTTAGCTTAGAAGGAACTGATTACGCAGCCCACAGTGCATTTATTTTACCCCAAAGTCCAGCCATTTGACACCCCTTGCCTTTCTCCATTGTTGGAAGGGGTGGGGGAGGCAGCAAACTCCCCCAGCTCAGCTTTTGATTCTTTTCCACCACCATGGTCCAGTGCTACTGTCTGTCATTTCAGACTGCATCTCATTACTTTCAGACAGACAAGACAAAAGAAAATGCTTTTATAGAAGTCAATGGAATATGTTTGGTACCAGAATGGGGAAAAAAAAATTAAAATCAAACAAATAGAAGAGCTAGCACCAGTCAGTCATGTACCCATATGAGCTAGACAATTTCACAGCACTTGCCTGCTCATGCAAAATATCAAGAGTTTCTTGAATCCTTCTGATGAAATTCACAGCTGAGTAGTGATCCTGATAGAAAGAGAAGAGAAGAGATTACTGCTAAATGGAGACACAAGGCATTTTGGTTGGGAGGCTGGAGAATCACATTAATTCACTTCCTTTTCTGCCATACGCTGTGGTCAGTAGAATGTTTTTGCTTCTTTCTAGAGACCAGGGATTTTAAGCTTATCAATTAATATAAAATGTAGAAAGACTTGGTGAAATTTTCAATTTAAAATAAACCTTGTTGAGTAGCAGTATATTTAACCCAAATCCACTGGGTCCTTCATGTAAAGATGCAGGAAGGAACCCAATCTGAATGCATACTGAACAGCATAAACCAAGCAGCCATAGGCGTGCTCACAGCCAGCTGATAAGCTCTCATAAAATTAGGTGAAATCATTGCTAGTCAAGGTCATAGCTATAAATAAAGCTTTAAAACTTGGCAGCAGCAGCAAAGATGCCTAGCGAGGCTCCTGCAGAAGCAGCAAATTTCTGAAGCATAAGGGGTTGCAGGAGAATTGAAAATGCTCACAAGAAGTTAGCATATTAAAGGCAAGAGAGTAAGAGCTGGCAGAGAAAGGTGGCCTCTCCCTGCCACCTGCCCACTCAACTCCCATGATCTCCTTATGGCAGCCCTAAAGGCTTCTCCACAATCCAGAGAAGCATAAAATTCAAATGATATCAAGCACTGCAGCAATTTCCCTCATACATACCTCACCTGCTCCTAGCAACTCCCTACACTGAGTTACGGAGTGATGACAGTTGTAGGATTGGACTAGTGGTAGTTCAAAGCATCTTTCTTGGATGTCTAAAGAGGCTATGCTAGCAGTAGAGCAGTTACCACATCAGAGGAGTGAAGCATTTCTTCCCTTCCACTTTTTGCTCACGGTCAAAAGACAGTAGCAAAGACAGTAGTTCTTACCCTGGAGTAAGCCAGAGAGAATACAACCATCCTACTCTGTTGCTGGTAACTGCTTTTATATCAGGGTGCTGTCAGCAGCAACCACCATCAAAACCTACAGCAGCACATACAACTTATGCTTTCTCTCTGAAGGCTCTAGGGATTCATGGATTTCCCTTGATATGTTTCTACACTGATGTCACAGCCCCACTACAGTTTCAGTTAACCAGTTTTACTACTTACAGGGTCTTTGCAATAGTTGCATAGGTCATTGCCTCCAATATGCACTGTTATGAGCTTCCAGTCGGCACTGAAGTCAATTCTCTGTGCAATAAAGAAGAAAATAAGTCTGATTTTTTTTTGCCTTTGTAACGCTCGTGGTATTGTTGCAGGTGGATATTCCAGGTGAAGGAACACCTGTTTTTTTTTCATGATGTAAGATTAAAGGAGTCCCAGACAACTTACAGGATCACTTTTCATTAGTTTCAGGAGATTTCTTGCTTGGGCTGGTAAGTGCCTGTGAAGAAGGACAACTAGTGAGTGAAAGAAACACCTTATGGAGAGATCAGTATTAGTGCTCTTCAGACACCTTAAATCAAGTTGTCAGATATCAGAATGGTTGAGTGGGGAGACAGTACAATCCTCACGTTGCCGTGAAATTATAGTCTCACATCTTTGCAGAAAGTCAACATCAAATTGAACCTGCACACTGATTTTACTCAAGTTCAGTGATTTATCTGAAAACATAAGTTTAGCTTCCAATAAAGTGCTTAGCATCTAAAACAGCTGAAAAGCCAGACACAGCTACACATCTGTAAGCAGATGGCCAGTTTAGATCTAAGCTGCTATCAATCTATTCCTCATGGACTAAGACAACAAGGGAATCTGAAGTCCCAATATTTAAATGACTTCTTGATCAACGTTTTTGCATAAACCATAGCTCATCCCCCTGCAAATCTGAAGTTTCAGACTTCACAGTGCACACCTCCCTCATTTCTGTAGCCTGCACCCAGAGTCAATACTTAATTTTCAACTATGTAAGACAGCTCTGTGCACACCACCTTTCCAGAGTAATTAAAAGCCCAAGAAACTTTCAAGATTACTCAGACAAGTTGACAGCCTCACTGTTTTCCAATAGCCAGATGAGCACACTCTTTTTTTTTTATATATACATATACATACATATATATATAGATATATAAACTGCCATGAATTTTGAGTTACCTGGGCTGAACGCTTCAATGAAGTTTGACTGCCCTGACGTGTTGATCCTCAAATATGCATAGAAAAGAGAATGTGGTTGGAAAGCTTTGGCCTTCCAGGCAGCTCTGTAGTATAGTATGAGCTGCATCTCCCTCCAGGCTCTTGTTAGAAACACTTCACTGACTGTCTATCATTTCTGGAAGCGTATCAGCTGACATTAATAAGCACAACACTTGTTTTGTATGGCAACCAGAGTTTAGCTCTCCTGTGCAATGCTGTTTGCTGTAGGAACAGGAGATATCTCTCACCACCCTCCTCCAACTGAATACTGATCTAACACTAACCGTCGTGATTTAACCCCAGCTGGCAATAAGAGTTTACTGGGGAATGAGCCCTGTCATACATCTGCTTGTGATACAGACACTGCATGCATGCAATAGTTCTGTTCACCGTTACCCTTGTCCAGCGTCATAACCTACTTATTCATATCCCAAAGCTCTCACAAGCCGCAGGTGGTCACAATTTCCTTCTGGTTCTTACTGTGGAAACCCCTAAGCTAGGGCATCGACTTCAATATTCATCCAGAGGAAAACACCACTTATTGAGCTGACAGGCTGCAACACCTTTGATTTCTCATGCAGTCACTGAAGTGCTGACGCATCCTGAGCCAAAGCAGCCAGTAAGATCTAACAACATCTTGAATGAAGCAGCACCAGCAATCATCCATCCTTGAGCTGAAGTTTTCACCAAATTTAGATCTTGATCAACAGAAACAGGGAAATACAGATATTCACAGTTCCTGTCACCTGTTCTCTCCTCTTAGTCTTAAATTCTTAACCTTCTTTTTTTCACATGAAATCAGAGATCTCAGCCAGGCTTTGCTTCAGCAACATGCTTCAGATCTATCCTTAACTTCGGCATGTATGTAAGCACTTTGGCAATGAATGCAGACAGCCTTAGGAATGTTTTGCTGAATGAGACCTCCATTGCTACATTGCCATCAAGTTAACGCCTTCAAAGCATCCACTATTTTAAGAAACCCTTACACCTGGTTTCCAAAAGCTGGTAAAGGTGCAAGACTACCTGATTTCAGAAAGGTCCCAGCACCTCTGGAAAGCAGTTTCCAGATTAGCACCCAAAAGCGAGACAGGCCAGGTAACAATTCTGAAATACCAGCATTAACTGGTGGACTCTTTTTGTCCTCTGAATCATAGGAAAACGGATATTTTTGGCTGATGAAGAATAAATACTGGATCACATCATCATTCCAGAGCTAAATTCCTAAAGCAGAAGAGACATTTCCTTATGTTGCAATACATTCCAATATTCAACTAGCATGCATTCATCTTCTCAGAGGCATCAAGATCTACAGCGTGACAGAACAGAACCCCAAAAGAACCTTTGCAAAGTTCAGGGATACTATTGTAGTAGTTTACAGGACTTTACTTTTGCAACCTTTCTACAGAGAGTAATGAGACAGAGAACAACAGAAGACTAACAGAAATCTGGGACAATTGTTGTCCGCATCTCTATGCCGAACGTTTACAAAAGATGGTTGCAGAACACAGATAGCTCCACTTCATCATATTTATCCAGTCCAGCTGCTTGCATGGGAAAAGAGAAGACTAATTGGTAGAGACAAAGTAGACAATTTTTCATTAGACTAACATCCATCCACTAATTTCATACAGCTAACAAATAACTATTTAATAGCAATGCCTTAGTTACTACTGATACAAACTGCTTTAAGTCATATTGGTGACTTAAGAGGTTGTATATCCCATTTCAAGTCCTCTCACCACTCCAAAAAGTCTGTTTAGGATACAAAATACAAGACAGGCACCTATCCCATTCTTTCCCAAGCTTGACAACAAGCTTAGCTGGAGGTAATCTGGATATTTGCTGCATATAGATGTTAATAAATTCTCATGAAAGGCTGATTCAGAGCCATAATCCTTGCACATGTTTCACTGACATACACAGATATATTCAGTCATCACTAGGAAACAAAATCCTTTCTCTCAGGTATGGGAGGCTGTAGGATATACCAGGGCACTTAGCAGACTATTTCTGTCAGGAAATCCAAGCATTTACCAAGATTGCTAGTATGAGTCAGAAGTTACACAAGGCCCAAGGAGAGCAATAAAAATGCCTGATAAATCCTAGCAATCTTTGCTTAAACACAGTAAACCCCAACACCTCACTTGGCTTCTGAACTTCATTTCCAAGACCTCTTTAGGAAGTAAGAGGAATTTTTCTTTAAACAAACAAACAAATTAAGGTCTGGGTAATATCAACTAACAATGTCAGATCCAGGCATGGTCTGCCAGAACCTGTGCCCAAACTATGACTGAATTCCAGCAGCCATCTGTTTTGTTAATTAAACAGCACTGACTCTTTCAATAAGAAGCCAGGGATTTCTAGGATAAGCAGTACAGCAAAGCTCAACTCATGCGGCCTCCCAGGTGTGACTAAAAGCAAAGAGCCAAATTCAGATGACCACAAGACATTACAATCCCTAGGTCTGCAATGCACCAAAACCTTTATATGACCGTCAGCAATTCTCCTTTCTTCAGATTCCAGACTGTCACTAGGTTTTTTTCCTCTCTCTTGACCACTCCTGCTTGCTTCTCCAGAAGCCTGAGGTCAGAATTACGGAAGGTTTCATCTAGTTTTTCTCCAAGTATCTCTTTACCAATTCACTACACACTCATTTTCTGAAAACATCCATGCTCTCAGAGATTTATTGACAGATAAACAGATAAATGAATAGATGTTGAAGGGGAAGAGTAGAAACCACCACCACCAGTTTCTGCCAGTTTCTTGTTTGTGGATTTCATAACCAGGACTATTGCCTTCATTTGAAAGTTCAGCTGTGAAATAAGCCCACACATTTAACTGGTTTTGAGCCAATTTTCAACTCTAACTAAACTGGTTTTGCTTGCTGTTCAGAGCAAGTTGTGACAGCACATGAGACAGTTGAAAGGGAATTAGATGAAGCAACTATCACCTGCAAATGTAAACCAAAAAGCTACATACTCAGCCTCTGCTCCAGGAACTGCCTGGTTAAGGAATGCATTTGAATCGTTCTCACTCCCGGTGCCGGTCGAATAGCCCATGATCGTAACATTGAACTCTCGAAAGATGTCTGAAAAAGAAAGATGGCAATGAAGGGGAAATGCATACATCTGCTTCCTGCCTACAGGGACTAGCACACACCAGCACTGCCACAGTTTTGCTCTCTCACAGCACGGCACAACTGCTGCAGCCTCCGTTCAACTAGTTGCATCCACCAAGCAGTGGCGAGAGGGACCACCACCAGGCAGCAACTCAGACAGCAGCGTGCTTGCTGGGCCCTGCACTGTCACCGGTGGATAAGATGAGCAGAATTGAGGACTACTGTGTGCAGCTATCTCTCATGTTGTAGTGGTTAAAGCCTAAAATAAAATCCTCAGTCATATGATGGTGACTTTGTGAAGCGAGCCTGAAGGGGCCTCAGCCCAACAGGAGATCATTTTCAGCCAGAGAGTCTGGGTCTACTTCATGGCTGTACAAAATCTCATACTACTGACAAATATGAAGAAGAAAGCTTCAGATGCATGGTTCTGGCAAAATCCCACCACGTTCTCCATTGCTTCTGTTGTAGTTTCCAAAAGGAAGTTGACAGAGTAATTTGCAGCTGATAATGGTCATACTGTAAACTATAAAAGGTACCTTAATCTCAAAGACTGAACTTAACCACATTTTAATGAAGGCTTTGTCAAATGTAATAGCATCCACAGAATCAATTAATTTCTTATTCTAATTATATTCTTGTTATGTTCTACGTATAATAAATGGGCAACACACAGAAGGACAGTTTACTGGCCCTCTTCAAATGGAATTTTATTATTACAGCTGATCCAAACAAACTCCAGTGGCTTTACATTAACAATAGACTGAGCTATGAGAAGTTGTGCGTTTCAGTGAAGAGAAAGTTAAAATTATTCCCTTCAGGTTACATGCACGAGTAGTCAGCTTTATTTACCAAAGAGGTCTACTCTATGCAAACATCTCAAAAAGCTGTGGTGGAATATTTATTAAAAGCAAATGTTAATTGCATCACAAGCATGGACATAGCGAACTTATTTAGAAATTCAAATAACACTCACCAAGCATTTGTGAAGGGAAAGGGAAAAGAAAGGAAAGGAGTTTCTAGCTGCTTCTCAGCTTCACTAATGAAGCCAATTTTTTATTCGTTAGTCCTAGGATATTGTTTCTTTGAAAGGTAGTTCTTGTTAATCACTCTAAAACAGTTTTGAGATGCTTAAGAGCTCTCTGTAAACATAGCAGAAATCAGCCCATTCCCTCTCTTCAATCTTGCCAATTAGATGTAGCAAAGCATTTACTTACTAGGTAGAGTTGTCACATTCTCTAATGATGCATCTCCTCCAATACTAAAATGAGAAAGAGAAATCCCCGTGACTCATCTTTTAGGTGGACACAGGCAATAAGAAAAGTGAAAACCTACCACAGATCACGAGAAAAAGCAAAGGGTGATTAATTTGGTAACTATCAATCTATCATAGTACATGGAGAAGACAGAAGTAGAAGTCCTATTGGGGAGAATGGCTAAGGTTTCAGTGGTAAAGATGTTTGTCAGAAGGATTTAATGATCTTGCAGCAGTATGCGGGTATAGTCAATCATTGTGAAATGGCAGAAAAAATGCCTGAGATAGCTAAATACTCGAATGGTCAAGCCCAAAAATACTGCAGATGAGAAGGTCAACTTTGAGGCCAGTTACAGCCTCATGAAGCCACGCTAAGGCAGCACCAAACAGCCAGTCTCTGGGTGAGAAGAGAGCTGCAGCAGCGGCTCTTCATTCTTTTCTCTTGCTTCCTGCACAGGTGTACGTTCTCTCCAGCTTTTCAATTGGTGGGACACACTAAGGCCACAATACAGCTTATGGAGAAGGGTCAGGACAGCACAGAACTGCTTCAGTCAACGTCAACTGAGCTACATTGTCACACCAAAAAAATTTAGTCTTTCACAACTGTGTGCTGCATGTGGTAAAAGTACTCCAGTTAAACAAACTGTTTTCCGTGGTGCTACAGAAAGTTCAGAAATAACAAACTTTGAGAAGTCCCAAAAGCAACCAGTTCTGACTTGTTTGTTCCAGTGATTTTTCTCCAGTTTTGTAGATTTCCAACTTGCCATCCCACCGTAAAGATACAAACTGTCACAAGCAGCCAAAGATGAAAGCATGAGAGAAGTCAAAAGGCTATCTTAAAATCCATTGCTGCAAACGTTTTCTGTGAAGCCACCCTTATGATAGATCTTCACAAGAAATGCTAGCCTGAGAAGCAACTTTTTGTGAACTTTCTGACAGCTGAAAGCCCCAAAACACGTGGAAGAGAATAATATTCTTTACAGGACAGAATACACATCTCCTCCTCACCTTGGCTGAGGACTTACCTCCACGACAGTCCACGGTATTCAGTATCCAAATCCAGGAGATTATCTGAGGCAATTCCTGTACCAGCCTGGACATTATTTTTCATTAACCAAATAAAATTAAACCACAGTTACTAACAGAATAGTCACTCATACATAGTCATTTTATTTACTTTTGAATGCATCTCTTCAAAAGCTTTAGAAGGCATCCAGCTTTTCGACAACCTTCCTCCCGAAAAATCCATCAATACCCTTCGTAATTATTTACAAGCATCATATTGTATACGATGCACAAAATATGTGATGGAACTGTGAAACAAAGGCTTTCTTCTCAGGGGTCTAGATGAGCTGAATAACTCATTTACATTTGCGTTACTCAAGAATGATAAAAACGTCTCAAATGAACATAAAACTTTTTGGCTAATGATAAGAAACACTATATGAACCCAACAAAGCAGGCAAACATATCTCAGAAAGAAGCACCATAATACCTTTACACCGATTTGAAAAGTATTGTGCTAAAATGAGACACTTATAGTGGTATTACAGCAAGAAGGAAAGCACAGTCTACACTTACCCTGAAGAAAGAGGCAAACTAGCAGCTACGTCCCTCCTAAACACCACCATAATTCAGAAGCAGAATGCCTGCCAGCTGCGATACTATAGTTCCATGCTAAATTTGGCTACAGGGTAGTACTTCAGTACAGCACAAGACCGGGTAGACTGTTTGCTGCTACCTCAGATTAAACCACAATACTACAGTTTCTTCTATGTATAAGCTTTATTGAATTAACGGAAGACTGATGTTCAGAACAACTACGCATGGGCCAAGTGCAGCTCTGAGACAGCAACGCACCACTGCACTTTCTATGAAAGCAGATTTTATTCTCAGTTCGTACAGACTATACTTAGAAGCAGAAACACCTGCAGGATATTATAATATGGCAACCACAGCTATATACAGAATATCTTGCATTTGTCAATATTGCAGGTTTGCATTCAAATGCTTCTATTTACTTCAGTAGCCTCCTGTGTGTAGGAGTTTTAGCAACATGCCTGCCAGATAGTTGTAAAGGCTTCATGGTTTGTACACACAATGTCTTTGTTGTTAAGGCTCAGATTCAGAGAAATCTATGTTCCAATTACATCTTTCTGCCCAGTGTTTCCTTTAAGCTGGCTGTAGATTTTCAGTCTTTGACCAGTATGAAAACGTTAGGCGGAAAAACATAATTGGAATGTAGGATGTCTGAATGTTGAGACATATTCCTTCTAGGCTACCAAAGATAATAATCCTCAGCAAGAACTACATCTTGATAAAGAAATTAGCTATGTGTTAAACAGGCATAATAAGAAGACTGAATATCTTCTCAAATGGATAAAGTCAGAGGGCTCTCACCCCTGTACATCCTCATCTCAGTAATGCTAAAATGCTAAAAGGCTATTATCCAACATTTCTTAGTTCCTGAAAGAACTGAGGCAAAAGAACAGACTCACCAGTCCATTCCTATTCAGAAAAACTTTGACAAACATAGTAACCTAAGGCTTGTGATCTGTCCCATTAGTTTCAACAGCATCTGATCTCTTCTGTCTCCAATCCAGCAAACCATTTAAGCACCTCTTTAAAGGATTTGCCTGTGTCTTTGCCTGAGTTCAAAAGCATGTGAATATGTGCGTGGGAGGAACAGCGCTGGAGAACTGACACCTTCTTTCTTGTTCTAGCTGCTAGATCTATTATCATCTATGAATGAATGGATCTTTGCTTCTAGGTACAACAGCTATTTCCCCTCCACCGGAGCAGGCACATGTTTGTAGTTTTACCAAGAGAACAGTAAAAACACTTATCTTCTTACCGTCAAAGAATCCCCAAGAGCTGCTATAATTTTCACATCAGCTGGCTTTAGGGAATGCACTGCAAAGGAAAGAGATGCAGCTGAACCTGGAGAGGAAATTGCTATTCTTTTTCACCACCGTATATGCGAAACATGCCATTGTGCATTCTGATGCTCAGACATGTTGTTTTCTTGTGATAAAACAGGAGCTGTCTCCAGCTCATCTTACGTGGTTCTAGCAGCAGCATATGCATATTATTCAGCATCTCAACGGTTAATTTTGCTACCGAAAAGACAGAAGAGCAAGGAGCAGATAACATTAAGTTGCAAACAATGTCCAGCAACAAGATGAAGATAAAACAATGCAGTATTAGACAAAGCAGGAACAGCATATTAAAGCTGTAAGAAAGCAGAGAAGAACTAAGGAGAAGACAATATAAAGTTATTCGAAAAGCTGAATACTGCTATGTCCTAGACTAATGTACATGAAGCTGGATTTCTAGTTTCCTTCCCCAAGATTTAGGTGGTATCACTTACAGGCTAGGGCAGCACACAAATTTGGATTTTATCATGAGATATTTTGAAGTTGTCCACTGGCAGTGAGTTAAGTGGAGCTACTTAGTCAGAATGTTACCTTGCGTGACAGTATGGCATTGTATCTATTAAGCAGCTGCTGAAAAACATGACATCTTTTCCAAGCAGTATTTTTCACAGTCCAGCAGTCATTTCAGCAAAAATAAAAACTCATCTCGAAGGACAGTTGAAAGTAATTCAGCCTCATAACATAAAACAGGCGAGACTACCTGAAGTTGCAGGAGGGGAGGATGGAGACCTGTCTTCGCATAGCAGCTGGCTTCCATAATTCTAGAGAGAAGAAAAAAGCTGAATATCATTTGGCTAGGAAATACAGTCAGTAGTAACTAGGATCTTCCTAGTAGAGCCCAGGTGGATAAACCAAGGCCTGTTTAGTATGTAATTAACCAGACAGGTCTTGGTTGCTCAAGTCAATAGTCATACGTAGTATTGCTCAGATTAGAGTAGCATCCTGTACTGATAACTGCGCTGTCTGAGTATGTGTTCTTACAGGTGTTTCTGGATGCATTTTGCCTAACTCAGGGAATGCTTTCCTGTTCCGTGACAGGCACTCAGCCTCCCAAACCCCTTTGGCCAAAGACTGATTTCACCTGTGGTGCAGAGCATGACTCATCTGGTTACCATATAGGAGCAGATGCAGCAGAGTAACAGTGGGATGGATGTTGACACTTACTGGAGTTTGGTTAGGGTATGTGTAATTACTGTTGTTGTATGTCCTCAGGAATGGCTTAGCCTACAAAACAAGGCAATCTGAGTCAATGCAAAGCATCAGAAGAACACATGGAAATTTCCATTCCCCAACCATCAGTTCTCAGATGTCTGTAGATGATTAGCAGCTTGATGCAAATGAATCCCAGGAGTTAAAAAAACAAAAGAAAGAAATGGCATTTTTAAAATCCTTACAATAACAATGTAAATATCTTTACACAGCCAGAACATACAGAACATGCTCAGGACCCTGCCATGTGTGATCAACAAGAAGCTTGTGGTCCCACTGTAAGGTAGTCCTAGTGACCTCTGCAGAGTTGTGTTTACTGGTGCCGTTGTTGCTCTGTTTCCCCCACTGAAGCTTTGTCATTCAGTGTGGATACTCGATGATCTTGACTAGGTAGGCCAAACGCCCTTCCCTTGTGTTTCGGCCAACCATGATGTATGACTGTGAGGAAGCTTACTTCTAAGATGAACTTGCCATCCATCTCATGGGGGAGTGCTCATACTGCTACCAGTGGCAGTGGCACAAAGTATGTGGGGAAGAGTCAGAGACCCCCCCACCAGAGGCAGCACTCCAGGCAGTTGGTAAAGGCTCACACAGACTCCCAGCCACCCCTAGCACCTCCACATGAATACAGACACCCTTGTAGCTTACCTTACTTGGACATTTGAGAACAATCTCATTGTCCATTTGCTGGTTATCTGTCTTCTCCCCTAAGGGTTCCAGCTGTGGGGAAAAGGGGAGTGCACAGAAGAAAAGCAAATGAGTATCAGAGAGCAATGGGTAAGGCTGTGCTACCAGCCACTGGAAACCACCTCTGCAGCACAGCAAGACAACTGCAGTGCACTGCACCTGTGCTGGCAGCTGCCTCCACGCACTGTTTCTTTGTGTGCTGAAGAGGCTAATTCCCATACACCATGAATGTGGCCTGATGATCAACGTCCCAGGCAGGCATCACCTCCCTGAAACAAGTCCCAGCACCCCCAGCTTTAATATACCCTGAAATTTACTGGTTTGAAATGACTGGTTTTACAGTTCAGGTGATGTTTCTTTGCATGATAACTCTTTTTTCTCTGTAAGCACAATTAAGGGTTCAGAAGATAGGGCTAGCTACCTAATCATTCCCTGAGTTGTTTTCTTTTGCTGCCGCGGCAGAATGGAGCGGACAAGGAGTGACCAACACAACCTTTAAAAATCTTACCATGTTGTTCCACAAAGCACGTGCAGCCTGGGAGTGGGCCTTCTGGCTGAAGTGGAAGCAGTCTGGGGCAAAATATGAACTGTCCGGCAACCCCTCCTAGAGAACAAGATGGGTGCTGTCACAGAGGCAGTAAATATGCAACAAGCTGTGCATTATCCCCTCTCTCTTCCAGCGAGATATCCCAGCTGACTTCAAACCAAAGTAGCTGCAAAGGCCTCTGAGGCCAAGAGAATTAAACTGGGCCAGAGAATGCTAGTAACTTAGAAGCCTTTTAAAGCTTTTTAATATAGGATTTCCAAAGTAATAAGGAATACAGACCACTGTGACTCTGGGTACAGAATACCTGGCCATCAATATTGGTTGTATTCTTTATTTCCCCTGAGATTCACACATTATAGTTTTTTAAAGCACATGGGTTTTCATGCTAAAAGTCATTTACCAAAGCCCTGGAAAGGACTTTTTTATGAGGGTTATAGGGCAAGTGCTTCCTGGTGAAGACTATGAACTAAATATCTACTGCATGGCTGTCCGACTGCAATGGAGTGGACTCAGTGCCCCAAATAGTGTCTGAATTCCTGTTGCCCATTATCTCCAAATTATTCCACAAGCATTTTCTGCAATTTTGGATGTTAACTCAACTGAATATAATAATTCTTAGGCCAGAAAACTGCTGGTCACATTTACAGCCAAGACAATTTTGAAAAGTCAGTGGAATTGCACCAGGATTTAGTGTAGAGACATTTATTTTGGTTGTTGTCACCTGTGTTTTTGGCATCTTCACATTCATCAGGAATGGCTGCATAACCACTGTGAAATGATCCGTAGTGTCATACCTTCCGCTCTCTACTAACTGTCGGGTTCTCTCCTAAAGGGTCAAAGAAAAATGTCACTGTTCCTTCCTTTACGTTCAGCTCATCGTGTCTGTCTGTCCATTAACATCTCAGGGTTCCCCCTCCCTAGTGCAGAAACCCAGATGTGGCCATGGTTTCTGGCTCATGCCAGGCAGCCAACGAAGCAGTCTTTTTGAGACAGGCTTCCCAGGCTTCTTTGCAGAGAGGCAGCCTGGGGATGGCTGCCTGACTGCCATGGGCAGGCAGTCTGCTCAGTAATTAGATTTTCTGTCAAAAAGATGTTCTTCCAGAACTACCGAAGCATTTTTGGTTTGGCTGACATCCCATGCCCGAAGTTTGTTCCCGAGTTATCATGTTCTTTGACTTAATCTGATCTCCAATGAGACAAGCAATCAAAAAAACCTGCTGGCTCTGACATACTCTACTTTCTATGGCTCTTTAACAATTTTTTTTTTCTCACTTGTTTTGTTGTTTCAGTGAATCAGGGTTGTAAAGGTCTTGAGACTATTCCCATCTCACCCTAACTTTTTTTTTTTTATTAAATCACACTAGAAATATGTCATTAAAATCAGTGGAAACTGTCCCCCACCTCCAAATATTAGCCTCTCTGTGGTCACTTGATCAACAGGACGAGGACATTAAACTTGTAACAAATGCCGCATGCCTTACCTGATACCTTTTGTTAAAGTAGACCAACTTCTTTAACTCATTGGAATTATCCTTAGGGTTTACGACACAAGGGCACAGGAGCCTGTGGGATGAGAGGTGGGATGGCAAGGTTTCGGCAGCAGGAGTGACCTCTGTGAGGAGAGGCCAGGGCTGCCTGTGCTGGATGCAGCTAGTTCCAGCCATCTCCAAAGAACCCACCACAGAGCACAGCTGAGCCTGTCAGCCAAGATGGTGGTGCCTCCGTGAAAACCTTTATAGGAAAGGGCAGAAAACAATGGAGAAGGAGAGGAGGAGAGGACAACAGCGGGAATGAGGAGGAGGTGCTCCATGGCAAAGCAAGCACTCCCCTGAAGGGAGTGCAGCCTGTGGATGAGCCCACACCGGAGCAGGCACACATCTGGAGGACTCATGCCGGAGCACAGAACAAGAGTGAGAAGGAAGGAATGGAAGAGAGATACCACTACATCCAGACCCCAGGCCCCTGTGCCACCCATGCCTCGCTGAAGGGACTGAGGGTACCCTGTGGCAGTAACAAGAGGGGAGGGAGAGGTGCTTTGAGTGAAGTTGAGCCTGGGAACGAGGGAGGATAGGTGCTTTAACTGTTTAACTTTTTTGCTTGTCCGTTTCCCAATACCTGAATCAGTAATTAAATATTTATGCTAATGGACAATAAATTCAGTTAAGTTCCCAAGTCAGGTCTGTTTTGCCTGTGATGGTACCTGGTAAGTGATTTCCCTGTCTTTATTTTGATCCATGAGTTTTCTTGCTCACATTTCTCTTGTTTTCTCCCCCATGCTGCCAGCGTGGGGTGAATAAGCAGCTGTGTGGGTGCTTGGCTGCCACCTGGGCCCAACCCACCACAAAACCCGTTCATAAGTACACCTGCACAACGTGGTTTGCTTCAGCAGAACTATGCAAGCATCCTTCAAGACAGAGTTCCCACAAATTCATTCTAATCTACCGAGGGTCACAAGTTACAGGATGGTTCATATGGAGGATGGCAGAGCACAGAAACAGACGCCAAGACTGCTGCTGGAATCTCCATCCTTAGAAAGCCGTTCCAACCCGAGCCATTTTAAGTTTCTGTGAACTCATATCGGCCATCTTTATCCCTCCCTGAAATTTTGATCCTTCTAGCATGTGAATTTTTTCTTCCGGTGCTCCCTCTTTCTGCTCATGCCTCATTATTACTTGACAAACCCAAATGAGAAAAAGGACTCCTCCTAAAAATCCCGTCATATGATCACAGTAAAGCATCCCTGAAAGAGCTCTTAGAGAAATACCTGCTGTAGAGATGCAGTTGATATATATACACAGATCCCTACCACCTCTGAACTTGACGTAATGGAGAGCAACTAAAAAAACAAGGTTTTACTTCTACAGCAAAATTAGTGGAAACGTAATCTCTTTTCAGGTTATTTGCTACTCTCAAAAAAAACCCCAACAAAACCCACCAAAAAACCCGACAAGCTTTCAAGATCAAAAGCCCCTTCAGGTCCTTCCTCAATTCAGTAGCAAGGCATTTATTATCCCACCCAGGCTCTGCTTAGTACACTGTAAACTTGGCTTGCTGCCAGACAGGCGAATGTTAAAGTCAGTATGGCGCCTGAAAATATGGGAAGAGTTTACAGGTATCTTGAGGTAATCTAATCTTAAAGTTTCACTAACTATCCTTGCCCGATGATTAAGGTTTTGCGACACATGTGCACTCTAGCCAGTAACCTTTGTTAAAAAGCAAAACTACAACTGGTTATCAGAAGCACCAGCACTCTGAGTTTAAAAGCTAATTTTTCCACCGACAGCTACCAGAGTGCCCTTAAATCAGAGCAAGAGGGTTGCATCTGTGTTCCTCCTGTAAAACCAGCTTCTTTCATGGGGCCTTTCAGGTGTCTGCATTTCCCTTGTCAGCAGCTGCAGAGTCCCTCAAGGCTGAAGGGATCCAGCTGGATGGATTCAAAGCAGATGTTTTAGCAAGACAACTCTGGCCTCCAAGCTAACTCTTATAGTCTATGCTGATGGTGTCTGGTACCAGCTCCTTGGCCCAAGCAGCGGGAGGAGCAATGGCTGCCTACATTAGAATCATAGAATCATAGAATTAGTGAGGTTGGAAGGGACCTTTAAGATCATCAAGTCCAACCGTTAACCTACCCTGAAGAGAGAAAAAAGAAAAAACAAAAAAAAGAGAAAAAAAAACTAAAAACAACCACACCACACCACAAAAAAAAACCCCAAAAAACAACCAAAAAACACCCCAAAACAAACCACCACCCACCCACTTCTAAACCATGTCCCTAAGCACCTCATCTACCCTTTTCTTAAACACCTCCAGGGATGGTGAATCCACCACCTCTCTGGGCAGCCTATTCCAATGTTTAATAACCCTTTCAGTGAAAAAATACTTCCTAATATCCAATCTAAACCTGCCCTGACATAACTTGAACCCGTTTCCTCTTGTCCTATCACTTGTCACCAGGGAGAAGAGGTCAGCTCCCATCTCTCTAAAACCTCCTTTCAGGTAGTTGTAGAGGGTGATAAGGTCTCCCCTCAGCCTCCTCTTCTCCAGGCTAAACAACCCCAGATCCCTCAGTCGTTCCTCATAAGGTTTGTCCTCCAGACCCCTCACCAGCTTAGTAGCCCTTCTCTGGACACGCTCCAACACCTCAATGTCCTTCTTGTAGTGAGGTGCCCAAAACTGAACACAGTACTCGAGGTGAGGCCTCACCAGTGCCGAGTACAGGGGGATGATCACTTCCCTAGTCCGGCTCACCACACTATTCCTGATGCAGGCCAGGATGGTGTTGGCCTTCTTGGCCACCTGGGCACACTGCTGGCTCATACTCAGCCGGTTGTCCACCAACACCCCCAGGTCCTTTTCTGCTGGGCAGCTTTCGAGCCACTCTGCCCCCAGTCTGTAGCGCTGCATGGGGTTGTTGTGACCCAAGTGCAGGACCCGACACTTGGCCTTGTTGAACCTCATACCATTGGCCTCAGCCCATCTGCCCAGCCTGTCCAGATCCCTCTGCAGAGCCAATCTACCCTCAAGCAGATCAACACGCCCTCCCAGTTTAGTATCGTCTGCGAACTTGCTGAGGGTGCATTTGATCCCCTCATCCAGATCATTGATAAAATGATCATTCATCCAGATCATTGATAAAAATGAACATTCACAGGACAAGGTTATTCTATCTGTCTGTCAAGTAAAGCAGAGATTTGCTTTTCTGAAACTAAGCAAGTCCTACCAAGAGGAAGTCTGGGGCCACACACTGGACCCTACCCGAGTCACCAGAAGCTTAGTGAGGTGCAGACTTGCCACCTCAGTGGCAGATTCATGCTGGCCTGGGAGGACTGTTGAGCTACAAGGCAACAGGTAGCGTGATTAAGCACCCCAAACATCTACTTGAGAGACTAATTAACAATAAAACTAAAAATCGTCAATGAGATTACAGAGATTGGAAACTACATGAGCAAAAGGCAGAGTTTTAAGACTGCAGAAAGGTAAATCTGTATATAAAGCTAGTTTAAAGTGATCAACTAAGAAAAACCTGTCTTAATCTCTCCTCTGTCTTTGCCCAAAGAGTGCACAGCTGAGCTCTCTCTGTTCTGGCTTGAACTCCCTTGCAGCGTAAGTGATGAGTCATTAAAATGGCACCTCCACACAAAGTGGGAGGGCTCCACAAAAACAGCAGGGCTCAGATACAGAGACAGTGACAGACAGAGAGGTATTTCTAAGTGCTGCATTGAAATCAATGTGTAAGTACATGTCCATACACAGAGGAAGGTGTTTGGTGATCTGAAATACTAGAACCTTTTCCCTTTAAGAAAAAAAAATTCTCGAGAAGACCTTGCAGCCTTCTGTGAGCAAGTGAGAGCTGTAACATAAATCATCTTCAAACCTCATAAGCATCTTTGGGCAGCTATTGTTTCCTGACATGTGCAGCTCCCGGAGGCTTGCTATGGGAAGTATTGTCACCAGGTTCACAAACGCCCGTGGAACCTGCCAAGAGAATAAGCATACCCATAGCTAATGCCTGGAGCAGAGAGTGCCATCTTTGCCCCTACATGGCCAGAGCAGAACTCAGGTAGCAGCCTGCTGACTCAGGCAGCTTGCATTATTTATAACAGAGGTGTTCAGAGTACTTTCTCAACAATTAATCCCCTACACGTACAATACTAAATTACAGCTCCTGCCTGCGCTGCCTAGGTGTATTTTAAATGCTGATGGCTGGTCACTTGGAAATTATAACTTCTAAAAGGTCCGGACAAGTTTTTATAGGTCTCAGCACAGCTCAGACACCTGCTAACTCTTTGAGTACTCTCATCCTCACCCTCATCTGGAATATCAGAATCTCTCTCAATGACCACAAAAATATACTTATTTGCAGCATAATAAATGAGCAAAGCATTTTGTAGCCATTGAATATCATATATTTGTTCAAATTTGTTACAATACTTTTTATGTTATTTGTCTGCAGCACATCAGCTAGAAACAAGCACATCCTTATTCCTTTGGTAAAATACTTCTCCAGCCCTTTCTACCTCTCACAAAGATTTTCCTGCAAGCAAACATCTCTGCATACAGCACTGCTCCGCAGATGAAAGCAAGGAACTAAATTTTCAATCAATAATCAGTGACTGCTTTACAAACAGAACACGATCCCCACTCCCACATACTAGAAAAGTTTGTTTTACCTCTTTGTGAAGCATGTCCAAAGCTATTTGCAGATTGTAGGTGTAGTTTTCAGGAGAATAGCGTACCTGGTGAAGCAAAAGGATTGAATTTTCCTATCAGTTTACTCAAGCAGGCACAACAGTAACTAGCTAGAGTCTCTCACAGCAGCATTTGTGTTTCTAACTTTTGGGTCAAGGGTAACAGAGTCTTAGACAAAACTGTCCTGTCTCTCCTAGCAATCAAAGATCTAGTGGCCACTGGATACCAGTGAGGGGGCAGATTCAGGGGGCATTATCAGGCATCACAACATCCTCCATCCCCAGGTTTGCTTGGGCTGGTCTTAAAAGCATGGCTAACAACTCACTAACAGGGACTCCCTGGGAGAGATCAGTTAGTGTAAAAGTAAGTTTGTTCCTGCTGTATGGAAAATTAGCAACAGGCCTCCCGTATGCTCCTTACCTGCCACAAATAATAACTGGCAAAGCTTAGTCATTTATCTGGGAATTAAATAACTTTATATAGTTGCCTCTCAGAGGTGAAATTTCCATGTTCCATTTGAGTGGTTTAAACCCTCTAATTTAATTGTCTCAAGTAATCCAACTTTTATTTCTTCACTTGTGGAACTATTCAACAGTCAAATAAACTTCCCTATGAGAAACACCTATCTTATTTTCAGCCTTAATTCTCTTTGATTTAGATTTTGATTTTAGAAGTTGTTCAATGAGAGCCCCACTGGCCTACTCTACAAAACTGGACAGCTCAGTTCCCTTATTCGTTTCCTAAATCACAGCTCACCAAAAGCATTGTGGTTGGCACTATTTGTAGCTGTGCAACATAAAGGAAGTAGCATGTCTGCATCCAAAGATCACAGTGATATCTCCTTGCCACCCACACTCATGTGTGACTGCCATTTTGTGTCTGGGTCAGGAGCAGAAGATAGGAATGGTTAGTTTGCTGCTTCCTTGTTTTATAACCACCTTACTGTGCTGCTTTGCTGTTTTCCCTGATCTGAAATTAATCATGCAGAATAAAAAGTGTGTGCTCTGCTGCTTGTAAGTAGGTAAGACTCATCACTAAGTGAGGAGTCTGCCACAGTCTTTCACCTCCTATATACAGTATGTAAATGTATTAGATACATATGCAATATATACAATATTATATATAATTGCATCAGTGTGAGCTGTGGGTAGAACCATTCCCATAGCACTGAACCTGGTAAGAGAGCACCAAGTGAGACTTAGGAGTGTGACTGTGCACGAGGCAAAGAAGAGCAAAAACCCTTGACCTGTTATCTACAGGTGATAAAGTGACTAGATAACAGAAAGTTACCTTAGTTAACATGAAAACAAAGTAACCACAATTATGTAATTTGCAGGCGTTCTAAAGATATCACTTCATTTATCATAACATCAAGTTGAACAATCTGACGGTCTCAGTACTGCTACATTCCAGAGCCGCCCAAATAAGAGCCACCTTATTTTGGTCTTGCCCACTGAGTTCTGCCCTCTCACCTCTCACTGCAATGCATAGATACCTATGTCCAGGCTGGCCCAGTTCACACTGCAAGCAGCAGGGGACTTACTGGATCTTTGCAGGAGTCGCATAGGTCATTTCCTCCTATGAAAAGTGTTATGAGCTTCCAGTCAGTCTGCATATTTATTCTCTGCACACAGAAGGAGATAGAATTAAAGATATTAAATTAAAAAAAAAAAAAGACAGGGAAGAGGGGCAGGCAAGATACTAAACACAAATTTAACATTTCTCAGGGTACCTGGCTATAGTTCTCTAAGCATCCACAACAAAAATGAATTTCTAGTCATGACCGAAGCTGTAGAAACCACTATCATCTAACTAAAGTTTACAATATCAGTAACACCATGCAAAATTATTTGCTTTAGAAAACTATTGCTCAAAATCCATGTATATGGTTTTCATAGCAATATCTTGTGTACACACTGAGTGATGACTCCTGCAGGTCTAGGAATACATCTTCATTGCAAAAATGATGGTATATGTCCTACTGTGTCATAAATAATGCAGCTATCCTGCTGGAAAACCCTGGAGGGCAATATATTTTAGTCTTGCTGTGAGACAAACTGCAAAGAATAGAGGGGCAATATTAAGTCTATCTAACAATACTGGTAAAAAATTATAGCACTTTTTCCTCTGGAGGGATTTTGCAAAGGGCTAGCTAATGCAAAGTAATTATGCTATAGTAAACACACACCTCAGCTTTGAGGAGAGGTTCAGATACACTTAGTACCATGTAGCAGATGTTGTATTCAATATCTTAACGCTTCAATTTCAGTGCAAAACACGACTAAGAAAAGCAGCAATAGTACATCAGCCTCAAGTGGTTTGAAAACATCTATCTTCAAAAGCAGACAGCAACATATCCCAGCTAGTAAACACACTCTTCAGTAGTTTGGTTTCAAAATGTACTTATCCAAATTAAAAGAGGGGAAAATTTTCCTCCTGCACTAAACAAGTGTTTTTAAAAAGAGAAAAAAAAGGAGCTCTTAAATCAAAGATATATGACATCCAATATGAACATCTTTTTCTAGTTAGAAAGAAGTTTATTAGTTAAATAAAAGGTATTTGTATTCGTTTCTGTTGTGTGACGTTTCCAAGCCAATAAATACGACACAATAATACTTAGAAGCCATGAATGATTTGAATGAAAACCATCCAACCGCTTCATTGTTAGTTGCTATCCCTTTTAATCTCATTTCAGATACAGCCATCAAAGTGAAATCTTGTTTACAAGAAAGTGAACTGAAAAGGAAGGCACTGCAAATATTTTTCCCAATATGTATTCACCAGAGTATTTATACTAGACATGCACACACAGTTATTTTGAAGGCTTTTTGGCTGCTTTCCAAATGCACAACTGGAGAGCCAAAATAACATCATGTAACTTAGGTCACTGATTGCATAGCACATTTGTCAAATTACAAATAGCAAACATTCAAAGCACTAGTTGAGGTGAAAAATATGCAAGCGATCCTCAGCCTAATGTGTGTTTTACAGACCATTAATCAAAGAATTCCTAACAACAAATGTGTAAATCAAAACATCAGCTGATGACTAAGTGAAAGAAGGGACTAAATTGTTTTTAAAGAAAGCAAGTCCTTTCCTCACTTCACATGTTCATTCCACGTGATTTGCGACTTGAAAAGCTTGCCCTCAACATCCTAGCACGTATCATTACTGCTGGAAAAACCATGTGCTTACAAGATAACTAATAGTACCACAGCAAAATCCCAGCAGAAAAAAAGTTCTGTCATCTTACAGGGTGACATAGGTTGGGAGGGGAAGCAACAGCACTGAATTTAGCAGCCATTTGTGGTAAAAATTATAAGAAGATTGCAATTATCTGTGTTTGATAGTATCTATTGCATGCTGGTCCAAATTCATTTAAGCTGAAGCTATAGGTTATTTTGTACTGACTCACATTCTGCACTAGGGAATATTACACTGTACACAGCTGTACCCATAGCTTTAATGTCTGGCATCTGCTGTTGGTCTGTTAGAAACTAACGACATGTTAAACTCACAGTGTCATTCTTCATGCGGTCCACCAGTCTTCTAACCTGTGCAGGAACATCCCTAAAAATAAGAGAAAAAACAAAATCATAAAAGTAAAATAATAAAAATAAAAACGGAATCCTGCATAGCTAGCAAGGCAAAGAAGAAAGCTGAGGAATGGCCATCCCTCACATAATGGCTAAAAACACCTGGGAAAGTCCAATTTTCATTGAATGAAAGGTATGATACCCAAAAAAGCGTATATTTGGAGACAGTGATGAAAAAAAAATAATGAGAAAACAATTAGTATCCAATAGGCAGACAACCACTTTGCAATTGCTGCATAGTTACACTTTTACAAGTTATACAGAAAATATACTGTGCTACCACAAAATAAATGCACTTTGCTCCTTCCCAACATAATACAGATGCTACTGATACAAGTATCACTGAAGCATCCCTGGACATATCAATGTTATTGCATGGCCTCAAGCCACTGAGGCATGTCTTATAAGAAGTGCTCCCAAGAGAAAAAGATATGATATGAATTTCACTGAAGACCGAGCGTAGTGGTTTCTAGTTAATTGCCAGCTCTGCCACAGACTCACCATAAGCAATCCACAATTTTCTCTTAGTTTCTTTACACAAACTCTTGGTCCTGCTTACAAGAGGGTTTGACTATACCTCCTATAAAACAGGGATATTTTTTCTTTGCCTCACAATAGGGATGTGATGTGAAGCTTTCTGAGTAGTGCTTGTAAAGTGCTTTGGGATTCTTGGTTGAAAATACTAGAGAAAGCATTGCTTTTGCTGTTAATTTATTTGACACAGGTTAGAAACATTGCAAAGCTCCCATCACATTTCTCGGCCTTCATGCTAGAGATGGGCTAAAAGACATGTATTTGGGTTTGCCTATCAGCCTTATTGCGCTCCTGCCAAAGTCCAGGGTTTGGTCCTTTTTTAGTTATAACTGAGTCTTAAAGAAAAATTAACTTTCTATTAAAATTAAAAGAGTTTTCCTCTTACTCTGCACGATCGCCTGCCACAGCTTGGTTGAGTGCAGCATTATCTGTATTTTCCTTTCCAGTGCCAACAGAATACCCTATCAGGGATGGGTTGAACTCACGAAGAATGTCTGCAGAAAAAGACAGCACCCTGAAATGTTGCTTACTGCAGCTGGTAGCAAATGAGGTTATAAAGATTAGACTTTAGTAGAAGACCATCAAAAAGCTTTAAGAGATACCTATCAAAAAATTAACCTTGAAGTATAATAAACATGGAGATTCATCACCATGCAACTATTTCCTCGCCTTCAAGCTTTCTCAGTTTCATGAATTCAGGTATCTCGTGACCTAACACGATCATCTTGGCTAGCAATGCCATTTTGCCTGGTAAGCGAGGCTGAGTAACCTTACGCTCAGGCAGGAGACTCTAATGCAGTCATACTCTAACTGCAGATGGGTTAGAATCAAATCCTTTAGTGTGATCTCCCCAGACGTATTAAGCACAAAGACCCAAGCTTCCCATCTAGATCGTAGCTTAGAAACCAGCCTTACAAACACCCCAGATCTAAAATGCCCTGACCTCTAAAAAGCATGTAAAATATGATCTTGTAATGTGATTCTCCTCCTGCCTAAACCAACTTTCCCACACAGTCAAAATAGCTTCTTCAGGCTATGATCTAAGATCTTTGATTCCTCTATCCCCAACACATTTTGGGCAGAACTATAAGCAACAGAAGAATACTGAAACAACCAAACCCCGAGGAATTACAAAATACATAGTTAAGTCAGGCACAGCAAATTACACCCTAGTCATTATGCAACATTTATTCAGCACTGGACACCGAACACAAAGGGATTGGTTCTGTCATGCTACAAATTGTAAATCTTTCTTTGTGTCTTATTTTACAATAACAGGTGTTTTAATAAACAGCTCCATATATTTATCAAGTTTACAGAAAAAGGCACTTACTTGCTAGTGTCGTGACTGTGCTTATGTTTTCATTTCCTCCAACACTGTTAAAAAGAAAGTACAAGAAAAAAGCGTTCCAACATGTGATGGATTTGGTAAGGCAGTGGACTAAGTAAGACAGCTCCCCCTCATGGCGTTTCTACACACGTACACAGTACATTTTCTGGTGGTTGTACCAAGTCAAAGCAAGCTCTGTGCGTGCATACCAATGGGGTCATGAAATCAGAGACTCTGTCCTAATCATAATAACCATAGTAAAAGCCCCGTACACTAGCACTGCCCTTTGAACTCTCTCAAGTGTTTTAGCATGTGTTCAAACCTAGCTGAAAGAAATGAGATTTTTTTAAAAGCTGCAATCTTTGCTATTGTTGTCCTGATTAAAATATTTATTACTTCCATTTTTAGTTAACAAATCCTTTGTATCCATAACAAGAAGTTCTAAAAGCATATATGTCAGAGTGATAAGTATACTCAATACCTTTTGCCTTCCATTTCACTCAATTGCATGAATACTACTAGACTGGTAGAATTCAACATATGTCTATGTGCTCTTTGCTCTCCTTCATACTGTGGAAAATGCTAGTATACTTTTCCCCAAAAATGGCAAAATATAATAAGTTGGACTCAGAACACCTCTATAGTATCCCTTTAATTTGGAACGTAATATTTTGAAGTGCTTTAGTACCTGTTTAAACTTCTTACAGAGCTGCAGTGGCTCAGATGGGTAAGAAGTGATGAACAGAAAATCAGCCTGACAGGTTTGGTGTTAAATCATGCAGCTGCAGAATAACAAGTGAACATGATTGCCTTTAGAGTGGCTTTTTGACCTGTCTAATAAAACGCTACATATGTAATAATCTGTACTGACTCATAATTGATAAACAGTTCTGCATGATATAAGCAATACTGGGAAATCGTTAAGGAAATAGACACTGCGTATGAAATGGCAGCAGCAAAAAATATCCCATTTTGACTTTTTGTAGACCACTGATTTTAAATGAGACAAACAGGTGACATGGGCCACAGCAGGGGAGAGCAGACAGGATATAGAAAGAGCAGGGACAGAAATGCAGAATGTGGTGCAATGCCACTGGAATCTAGAAGTCCCCTTTGCAATAGCTACAAGTGTCAGAGGACAAGAGACTGTCTTAACAAGGACCCCTTTTCATCCGTTTATCCAGGCCTGTTTCAACCATGCTACGTTGTACTCTAGATAGCCACTAGTTTGAATATTTATTTATGATAAGTAACAGCACAGCCATGTTCCTCCACACATTCACTCTCCACAAGCCTCTATTTGCTACAAACACAACGATACGTACCAAAATACAAGAAAATGGATTCCCTCCCACTGGGGGTGGGGTGAATTCCTGGGACTCACCTCCAAGAAACACCTCGGTATTGAGTCAGGACATCCAGAACATCATGGGGTTTGGATGCTGCCCCATTACCTGCCTGGAAGCAGAAGAAAAGAGGAGTTCGCCTTCAGAAAATAAGAATTTCTACAGTAACTGGTTCTCTGACTGATCCTAGTGAAAATAATTAAAGAGTATATTAATGAAGCAAGCTATGTCATTTTCCCAAAATATAACAAATCCTCGTTCTCAAGAGGATCAAGGGCTGAGGGTATTTTAACTCTGCTCCAGTGAATTACCCTCTTCTATCAACTTCTTGATTAGATCAAGTGAGGAAAAATTGGTTGAGAATATTCAAAATACTCATATAATTCTAAATTTACATAAGGAATAAATAAGATAGCAATGGTCCTGAATGAATAACTTATTTAATGTGAGGAACATGATAAAAGTGGTGTGGTCATTTTATGTCTTCACTCCCCCAGCTTCCCCAAGAAAGGAAACTACAAGGATTTAATGTGGTAATTAGCACAGAACACATAAGAAACATGAATTATGATATCGGCAGCAAAGCAGTCACCACTGATTGGAGAATCACAGCCAGTCTAGGAGTAACAAGTTTACGTAGTTCCAGAAACAGTGTTAAAAAATAATCTCAAGGTAAGTTACACTTCACGGACCTGATGATTTGTTGCAATCTTACTCAAATATTTAGTTAGTATAAATGGACATGGCTTTATAGGCTTTGTTATTATCACACATATATTTATCATATCGTATATATACACACATACACACAACTAGCTGCAGAATATTTTCTTTCTATTTATGCTGCTTACTAATAGCTTTGAAGGCCAATACCTTGGAGCTGCCTAGAATCAATAAAGAAAAGCAATTGTTGCAAGTCCACTCTAGGAGGCTGGTTTTCCTGCAGCGCAATCTAATCTTGTGGCTCTTCCTTGTGTGGCACTCTTGTGGACTTTAAATGGGAACTGTGCACTCAGATTAGACTCATGGTCTGATTACCAGTCAGTCAAGGTGGAGTATGGAAAAGAATATATGAAAAACATGTTTGGCTCAATAGGGTGTAACTGTATGTATTCTATATCTTGGGTTAAAAATTCAGAAATGCTTTTCGTTACTTGCTTTAACCATGGTTATCCAGTGATCTTTACTTACTGTGAGTGAGTCTCCCAGGGCAGCAATCACCCGAATATCTGCCGGTTTCAAATTATGAACTAATAAATAAAAAATAAAGGCAGTGTAAGGGAAAGAGGAAATAAAGAAAACTTCAAATTGTGATGGTTATCAGAATTTTTCCTTAGAATAAGCACAAGGCATTGCAAAGACAGCATTTCAATACTTGTGACAGCATCAGCTCAGAATGACAGACACTGACAGGCATCAAATCAGAAATGGTTCTTGGTACCATAGCTGGGCATCAAGCTACAGCGACAAGGGAGGCAGTAAGATTTTAGTCTTGCATCTGTGCTTACTCAAATTCCTTTTAACCAGTGGAAATGACTGAACAGCAGACACAGCTCCAGTGCCTGCACAGGGTGGAAATTTGCAGACCATCACAGCTGAGGGAAAGACAAAATCCACCCAGGGACAGAATTCCACGTGGCTTTTTGCACCCCAGACTGCACTGCCAAAAGCCCCTACTCTGTACATACACAGTTTTTCCACCCCTGCAATTGAAACACCTGACTACCTCCTGTCTTTTCCACTGTCACTTATTTGTTTGTACACGGAAGATGCAGTTGCATAAGCTTTCACCATCCTCGAGGGAGAACTTGCATCTTGCATACAACTACTTACATTGTTCCAAAAAGAATCTTAAAAGCCACAGTGAATACAATGCACTGCTTCAAAGAAAAGTGTACCTTTCCTAACTGAACCCAGTTCCTGTTCCACTTCCATCATCAAATGGAGTAGCTCTACAATGAAATTGCATAGGACGGTACCTGAAACTGGAACTGTATCAGAGGGATCCCGGTCAAAACATGGAATATTTGTTCCATAAATCCTCTCCTGCAAAGACAGATGGGGCAAAACTTTGTATCAGACTCACTATACTCTGGTCATGATAAACCATTTATATTTCAGAGCATCAGATTAATGAATTTCCCACATACTTTATATACATCTACCCAGCTCAGCCTGTCCTCGGGCCATGCCTACAATTGCCCTTTGAAGGCAGACAAAAGCTCAGTCTGCTTAGAAGTAGCATGGCCATATTAGTGCAGCACGGCTCTTGACTACCAGTAGGACCAGTTATTTCAGACACTATGCCATGCTATGTTCAGCTATGCATCATTTTGTGTGGCCATACTCTGAGCTAGGTGAGCTCGCATCTTTTTGCGAGAAACTGAGAAACTGTCTTTGCACAAGACCCAAGGACATGTCAAAACTTCTCTACAGAACTCCTTAAGCAGGCTAACTTGCCTAAGGAAAAGAAACTTGTGTGCCTTGTCCCATTGCTCCATTTTGGTTTTTTTTATTAAAAAAAAAAACAAACACACCAAAACTCACAAACCCACAACCTACAAACATAATACAGTGTTGCTTCTTGTCTCCTACACCATAACTACTACCAAAAATCAGTGGTAGGTACCATTTCCCCAGGCAGAGGTCTATACACCCCGAGTAACTAACAAAACTGTTGGCATTATATTAAAATAAGAGGAGAAATGTGTATTCCAATGATGTATAGGCCATTTCAAGTGCAAATGTGGTCTAGACACTGTGTTCTGGGGCACGAAAATGAGCATTACCGCCTCCCTCTGTAGCTGCTTGGGAGCATCAAGTTCTGCTCAGAATCAGAGTACCATGACTGAAAAAAAGCATGGTTGTTTATCTCTGCACATCTAATCTGCAACTATCTCACAAAAAAAAATTAAAAATCCATTGTTCTTCAGCTTTACTATGGCATAAACAAGATGAAATCAGACCCACACAGTAGTGTCATGCTGATCTGATTTAGTTTCCTCTAGGACTGAGTAGCCCCTTTTTCACTATCTTCTTATCTCAGGGAAATTAACACTGTTACCCAGATGTTTAAAAAAGGTTCTTAACAGTGAAGGCAAGACTTAGTTTAGGCTGGCCGAACACATCTACCTTAAATCACACTCTACAAAATCCACCAAGGTGAACATGTGCTATTAAGCATCTGACTATTTAGTCAAGCATAGAAATAAAGAGCTGGAGCTTTGTATTTAGTTTTCCCAGGTATCATTGTTTAATCACGCTACAACACACTCTCACCCACCTGTCCCACTTCCTGGAATACATTTAGTCCATATGATGCAAACAGTCCTACTATACCTGAGATATTTCTTTGGTGTTTGATGTCTCCGGGGAAGATGAGTAGTTACTATTTCTGTATGTGAACAAATATGGATTTTCCTGCAGAGTGAAGAGAGTATGTTTACCAACGCTAGTGGAAACACAGTCAGCTGATGTTAAAGCCTTCTGGCTAGATTTTCCAAGATAAGAAAATCTCTACAGCACTAATTTTTTGAATGAACATTGCACTAGTGAAGCAAACCAGGTTAGACCTGAAAATTAAGCCCTGGTATGCTCTAGGCACAGCACCACCTCTTGCCTTAAACCTGACATCAAACAAAACACATAATTCAATCTCTTTGATGCTTTAATTGCTGTTCAGTGAGGTTTTTGGATGCCAGTAATATTTTATCACTATCAGATTATTCAAGTTAAACCTTAAATGCAAAAACGTTCAAGAACCTGTTCTTTGAACCAGAGATGCTCAGACCCTGAAGATACTACTAGGCTATTGACAGCTCCAGGGACTAAAATAGTTAAACCTGGCAGCAGAAAAAGTCAAATCACAGAAAAGCTAAATTATAGAAAAATACATGGATTGACTTTTATTGCTGACACAGATTTTAATACTGATGATAGACCCCCAAATTAATAAATTCAGATTAGCTAGTTACATATTGAATAAAAAAGAATCTGACACAGTAAGACTATTTAACTAAATTCTGCCAAAAGTTCTTGTTTTCAGAGTTTCATCTTTAGCAAATAAAGAGTCTGTGCCAATGAACTTTAAGAACACTGATTTTTTTAACAGTGCAATATCTCGGGTAAGTGCACATTCCCAAGAACTTCAGAAGACGATGACAACAGTATTTGAAGACTTGGAAATTCTGCAGAGAGCAAATAAAATCTCAAAGTAATAAGGAAACCCTTTTACCTGAGATGGACACTGGACCTGAGGCATTCTTGTAAAATCATAGGGCTGCTTCTGTCCAACTGGCTCCATCTGGAAAGAAAGAGAACAGAGGAATTGTACACATGTTGGGGAGAGAGAGAACAGCAGCAATGCAAAGGCTCTAGTGCTTGGAGATTTCCATCAGATCCATATATATATTTAAAAACTTGTTTTGCTTATGATAAATATTTATCTATGTATAACATACCACATGTATACCTACAAAAGCAAGGAACTGAAAACAAGGCCTCTCACATGATCAGACTGTCATCCCATCATGGTTAAAACAAGCATCCACACATTAACTCCGCTGTTGGGAATGCGGAATCTGTAAGTGTTTTTTTCCCCACAAGGCACTGATCTCGTACAACAGAATTCAACTGCTTCCTCTCAAGTCACTATTTATCAGCTCAACCACAGTAACTGTAGAGATGGTCTAGAAGACCATAGCTTAAACCACCCTTATGATTAGTTTTCCTCCCTTATGGTATGCAGTTTAAAACTGGCTTGCAAATCTCGGCAAAGTTTACTTCCCAGCTGGGCTGAGTATGAGAAAACAGAAGGTGGGTTGCCACAGCTCTGCTGCGAGGTGACAACTCTTTGCAGCAGTCTGTCCATCCTCCCAGGCCTCATCCACCAGGGTTTTTTGTCTTCTCCCAGGCTGTGAAACCATGCTCACAAACATTTGAGGAAGGCACTGCTGGGAGATCTTTCTTCAGCTTTCTACAGTTTATAGTTTTCATACAAAAGTATATGGAAACTAAAGACTTTTGTGTGGGAGGAAAAGCAACTCTGAGTAGAATGAAACTTTGAAGTGAAAATGGCATTACTGAAACTCCTTGGAAAATGCAGCTTTGACTCAGATTATACACTGAAGGCTTGGGTGAGTCCACAGCACTTTACCTCAGAAGCAGAAAGTACAAAATCCCTAATATAAACTTAAAACTAAAAATCTTCCATTTGATGATACATTCATGTTGCATCAACTTTTTTCCTTCTGTCTTATGAGCACTATCTTTATGTACTCCCTCTGCTGCAATTCATTTTGCAGCAAAGTCAGAAACATGGGACATAACACATTAAGATCAGGCAGCAATCCTCTGGTGGCTGTAGACTGTGCAACTAAAAGCTTACTAATTTACCCCACCTTCCAGAACTATTTCCTTATCTATGTTTTCACACATTAGACAACATGAAAAGGCGCGCTCCAACTCTGCACAGAGGCTTGATAATATTTATATTTGTTGGCCACCTTCTAACAAGATGGAGAAGGGATTTTTATTAATGAAATATTATGGAATGATTCAAAACTCAATACTGACAGCACAAAATGGTAAATACCACAAGGAATCACTTCACCTGTTCAGGCACCTTGCTGGGTGCTAATTAAATTGCAATCACACCCAAAGGAATTGGCCACTGTTTTATATTCCTCAGTGAATATCTGCTCAGTTTGCACCAGCAGCAGCTGCCAGAAGCAGCAGACTACAGAAGAAACAGGACTGAAGGCACTGAAAAATACAGCAACAACAGGCTTGACGTCACAGATAACATTCTGGGCAAGGATGTTATATTCTGTTTTGGTTGATCCATCAATGAAAATAATAGGAAAATTCAGAGAAATAGGGAAGGGGGTTACAGAGCTTGATATTCTTTGAAAGAAGCATTTGAAGAAACAGAGACAGTGCTTTTCTGAGAGAGAGAGAGAGGAATAAAAGGAATGTCCCTGAAACATGCAAAATAATGAAGCTCAGAGAAAAGATACATTGGGAGCTGGTATTTTCTCATCCTTCTAGGACAAAACAAAGTAGCTATTTAATGACATTCTGAAAAGAAAATATTCTTCTTCCAGCACAGAGTGATCCCACAGAGCATGGGACAACGGCGATATTTCTTGGGTAGGAATGAATTTCAAACAAGTATTAGACACCTGTACGTTGTTGGGAGTTGGGTGATGACAACAAATTTCTCCAGGAGGCAATTTGTTCCTGACGGCTCAGAGACACTGTTCTCCTAGCAGAGACCGACAGCTCCCCTGCAGCAGAGTTGCCAGGTCCTGGTCAGGAAATCGGGCACCAAGTTTGCACTGTGGTCAGCCAAAACCTCCCCTGAATTCTAGGACACCTGTCTTGTAGGCTGGTTAGCATGCAGCTCTGCTGTGGTACTGCAGCAGTTTCTAAGTCGATGTAAACCCCTGAACACAGAAGAGAGGCACCGGCGTCCTCCTGTGGTGCTGTTCCCATTCAGGTTCGTGCCTGGTTTCAGTTCCTCTCTTGGTTGGAGGATAGGTTTTTGTGGTCTTCTCTGTTACACAAAAGAATGCCAAACACAAGAGCAAGAGCTTCTTGTCTAAATTCTTTACACTCATGAAAGGAGCTTTGCCCCCGGATATATTTCCGGAGGTAAAATTGTAGGCGTTTGCCAAAATTAATCAATTAAGCTCTCTGTGGTAAACATCAAAGCTGTCCAAGTAAACAACCAACCTACCTCAGCTTTTCCTAGCTACCAAATGTCATTTTACTGACTGTTCACTGATGTGCTTAGTATATGAATCACATAGCTCCTACATAGCTAGAAATGCTTTAGTAAAATATCTAGCCATGCCTGGGACAAGTCCTTAGCACCTGCTAACTCAGCTTCTTTTCAGCCATACTGAAGTGCAGTCCAACTGCCAATTGCCACTAGATTTTCAAGGTTTTGCCCTTTGGCCAATAAACAGGTAATCATTCCAAGAAAGAGGCTGTTACCACGCCTCCAAACAAGGTAAGGGCAGCCTGGCAGACAGCAGGAGGAGGGAAACGCTCTGAATGTGGTTCTCTGGCACCTCCTCATTCTGCTGTGTTTGCTGCTCGACAAGTCATGATCTTGATTTCCTATCAGTTCCCAATACTGCATTGTGGGTTGGTTTGCTTTGGTTTTAAAGCAGTCAGCATAAACCATTAGCTGGACTTCCCAGTAGAACTAGAGCGACCTTTACTGGGTGAGGACATGTGCCAGTGCTTTTTACACTGAAAGCATCTTTCATGTCATGTGCTTTTACATCATACCAGACTACCATCACAGGCGGACAAGGAACCTACCCAGAGAGGTGTCTTTCTGACGACTGCCAGCTGGACTAAGAAAATTCCACTAAAACAAAGAAGAGGCAGGAAAACAGAGGGGAAAAGGAGTTGTGAAGGGAATACTACCATTCCTGTAGTCTCCCTTCAAACCAGTAGCAAGATGTGGTTTTGCCACATTTTGCTCTTCCTTCAGATCACCTAGGCTGTCCCCTCACTAGAGGAACCACCTCACACAGGAATCACACTGAAATAAAGCAAAGTTGGCATTTGTCTCCTTTATGACAATTATCTGGGTTCTGGTGGCTGCCCAGCACGCTCACTGCCTGAGACTGGATAAGTGGCCCTAACACAGTTACACAGTTTTTCACCTCTGCTGTTTCCACAAAATGCTCCTAGCAGTTAAAGTGACAAGAACGGAGTAACACCCCAAAGAATGGCATGCTCAAGGACAGAGACAAGGAGGCAAAATAAAGTCTGTGCAGGCAAGGGGGAATCTTGGACACAAAAATGAAGCAGAGGGAAAGAGGAAGGCTCTTCTGCTGGCAGAAGCTGCAAAGAAAAAAAAATCCTCTGAAGTGACAAAAGGAATTTGTTGCAAACTAAATGTAAGAATTTCAGAGGGCAGGAAACAGAAATCAGTGCTGGGTTAACTGAGTATGTTTGCATGAGTTATTAAGCTTCAGAAGAGGAATCCCTTACTATAGAGCTTGGATTTGAAGGAGGCAATCTAGCTGTTTCAGAATCTAGCTGTTTCACAAATCCTTGTAAAAAATATTCAAGATGCCTAGTATTGGCATTCTGCATAAACTGAAATCTAAAAAGCTGGACAGCAAGAAGCCGGGGGTCGGGGGGGAACAACCCACTGTAGTCTAGACGGGAAAAATGAAAGTGAAGCCCATTAGAAGCACATGAACGCTGCTAATTGCAGAATCTGATTTAAAAATAAAAAAAAGAACATTACTCAAAGCTGGAGGTCAGTTTCCAACTGATAAGCCCTAGAAAACATACTAGTTCAGGCTGATCGATCACTACAGTTAGATGGATCTCAGATTCTGACAAGTTTGGTTCAGTTGCACCCAAACAATTCCTGCTAGAGAGGCACAAAACAGGCCGGCAAACAGACGGCACTGTGGCCCCTCTCCAGTCCGAAGCATTCATTTTCTGCACTAGCTAGAAGAATATTTAGGATTTTAAAAATTTGCTGATTGAAAAACCATGCTAAGGAGATGTAAAAGGCCACTTTTCACAGCAAACTAGATGTTCATCTTTGTGTGGCTTGCTCCCTACTAACTTTAATATTTATAATGGTTAGTATCTGAGGAGGATATGCCACCACTTTCTAGTGTCTTACAGATTATGTTTAAATGGTGGTAACTGTGTGATTTAGGTGAATATCTCCAATACTGATGGGGACAGTGAGACATGGGCAGTTAAAGTAACTCACTCAGTTTCTTAACATAGAACTGCCAGAAACAGAGGGAACATTTAATTCACACTTCAGGAACCTGACTTTGCTCATTTGACTAGTGAAACTAATTGCCCAGTGAGGGCAAGGCAAAAGAACAATAAAGAAGCCAACATGCATCTTATCATGGCATCTATTTTACGATAGAAGAACTGAGATAGGAACTTTGACATCATCACGAGGAATGTCACAGATAACGACAAAGGAGATAACTGGATTCAGCACATTGGTTCCAAGGTTAGAGCTTCAACAGCTGATCAGTTTTTAACTCTTTGGCTCCTACTAACTTTTAGTAAAAGATAACATCTTTTATTAGAGTGACTGTAGGATTTTCCAGCTATACCATCTCATTGAATTAAAGCCTCTTCCTGCAAATCCTGCTTCTTTAAATGATAAGGGCTACAACAGCATTATTGCTGCCAGAATTAGCATAGAAGGAAACAAGAATGTGCCGATCTGTGTGGATTTGTTTTAAATGTGGTTTACTAAAATGCAGTTGCAGTGTAGACTTTTTCCTTCATGCTTAGGATAATTTGGACAGACATGGGAACAGTAGGTGCTCTCAAATGAAAATCTTATTAACATGTGGACTGTAAAACAAGCAAAAAAAGTCAGTCTTTTATCTTTAACTTAATTGGCCATTGCAGATTCTTTTTAATTAAAAAAGATGATATGTGTTATAAGAAGGTTATTAGAAAAAGAAAAGCAGAAAATTCTGGAAGTCAGAAGGAACAGTAAAATCAACATCTTATCTAAAACCCCTGACATGAGGGCATAACTAAACATAATATTCACTAAGCAGAAATGTCCTACTTTGCTCTGGTGAGCCCAAACCCATGTACCTGCTTTTTTGTCTCATGCATATTGAAAAGCAACTGCCGTTTCTTCACTTGCCCCCATCATCAATTTTAAAATGTAAACCCTTCCAGCTGTCCATGCATCCACTCAGTCACACACATAAATGCCCTGTATCAGCAACTCAAGCCTGCAGAAGGCAACAGCCACCTACAGAACTAGTCACCGTGTTCAAACTCAGGTGGGTCAGAGAGTCCAGGTTTCTCTCAGACACCCTCTCCCTCGCATTAGAAGGCACCATTTGTTGGCTTTCCTGAGCTGGGTAGGATGTCCAGCTCTTGAGGAAGTAATAAGAGCTCCTCAAGACTATCTATCACCTTCTTACTGTGAGCAACAGCAGCAAAAGGATGATGGTTAAGGAGGAGACAACCTTATGAGACTCATTAGTAAAGAGGGGGATGGATACAGAACAGAGGCGACAGAAGAGTGTAATTGCTATAATCTCAGGGTAGGACGAGCCTCAGTTGTCACTGTGCTGCTGTGTCACAGAGGTGAGACCAGCAAGAGAAGGGTCTGTCACAGCTTATTTACTCCCTGAGACTTCCCAAAGAGCTACTTCGGAAACCTTTCTAAAAAGCTCTTGATATTAAGTAGCAGCCGCTGAACAGCAAGAGATTTGTCTTGGGAGTGTAGGCCATTTAGCATTATTTGAGAGAAGTCTCTCTGTGCAGCTGAGGATAGCAGTCATGGGATGTTTCTTTCCTATATTCTTTCTTCCCCTCCCTCCTTGCTACTCAGTCTGGTTAGTGTGGAGTTGCTACCAAGCACCCATACTGTCCAGTAAGCAACAGTGTTTGTGGTACTGCTCACCATGTTGTTCCAGAGGCCCACAGCCATGAAAATATAATCTTCCAGATTTTCCACTTGTGTCTTTGATGTGGTAGTGAAACCATCCCTACCCTGAAAGAGAAAGCATTTCAAGAATAAGAAAACACTGAAGAATATGAAAAGATGAGACATTCAGCCACAAAAGGTCTCATTCTATAAAATAATATCCACTAGAATATCAATCTCTGGTACTGTCATAAAGCCATTTGTGGCTGATCTCAGTTACTGTTGGTGTGTCAAAACAGAACAGATGCTGTTCCTCTAAGCAATTGCTGTACCACAAGGAGACCAGAGCAACAGCAAAGCACAATCACAATAGTGACATATAGGAGATCAGAAAAACATGCAGATGTGATCACATGAGTGATTTGGAATAAACAACAGTTCTTTTAGCCAACACCTACATGCATTTAAATAGTCAGAGCATGCAGAAGAGATCATGCTTATTTTAAAAAGAAAGTGACTGTTGGGAGAGGTTGGAAGATTGCACGTGGTAGCCTACAGGCACACCACAAATTAGAAGAAATAATGAATCCATCTATGACATAAGATGGCATTTAAGGCAATAATTAGAGCAATTTACTAAGAGAAAAAGTAATGCCATGAAAGTTAAAAGTCTGCCATTAGCACATGGACCAACCATTGACAAAGCAAGCCTGGCATAAGAAGACAAAGCAGCAAAGAAATATTTCTCAACACAGCAGACCACAACCTTCCGGGAAGACAAATTTCTTTTCCCAGTCCATTTTATTCTGATACTGAGCTGAGAAGAGCAATGGAATTACAAAAAATTCAAGGAGCTGTTATGATGCCCAGGAATCAGACCATGACTTACCACCAACCTATTTTACGAATAACCAGCTAATGTTACCTGTTGGATTTTGATACCTTGGTCCGAGTGAACCATCCTTTATTGGATGCAGGGGGAAACACAGTGACGAAGGATGAGGAAAAGGCTGAGATACTAAATGCCTTCTTTGTCTCAGTCTTTAATAGCGGGACTGTTGTTTGTCGGGTACCCAGGCCCTTGATGGGTACACCCCTTGGGTTACACCCAAGAGTACTGAAGGAGTCTGTGGATGTGCTCACTAGACCACTCTTCATAATTTATCAGCAGTCCTGGCTAACCAGGGAGGTCCCAATGGACTGGAGATTAGCAGATCTGACATCCATCTACAAGGGACAGAAAGAGGATCCAGGGAACTACAGACCTGTCAGTCTGACCTTAGTGCCAGGGAAGCTTATGGAGCAGATCATCTCAAGTGCCATCACATACTATTTACAGGACAACCAGACGATCAGGCCCAGTCAACACGGGTTCATGAAGGGCAGGTCCTGCTTAACAAACCTGATCTCCTTCTATGACAGGGTGACCCGCTTGGTAGACAAGGGAAAGGCTGTGGATGTTATTTACCTAGACTTCAGTAAAGCCTTCAATACTGTTCCCCACAGCATTCTCATGAAAAAGCTGGCTTCCCAAGGCTTGGACAGGCATATACTCTGCTGGATCAAATCCTGGCTGGATGGCCAGGCCCAGAGAGTGGTAGTGAATGAAGCTAAATCCAGTTGACGACTGGTCACTAGTGGTGTTCCACAGGGCTGAGTGTTGGGGCTGCTCCTGTTTAACATCTTTATTACTGATCTTGACGAGGGGTTTGAGAGCACTCTCAGTAAGTTTGCAGATGACACCAAGTTAGGTGGGAGCATTGATCTGCTTGAGAGTAGGAGGGCTCTTCAGAGGGACCTGGATAGGCTGAGGCCAATACTATGAGGCCTCTCGCAGGACAAGGACTTGAAGACAAGGCCAAGTGCCGAGTCCTGCACTTGGGCCACAACAACCCCATGCAATGCTACAGGCTTGGGGAGAAGTGGCTGAAAAGCTGCCGGGCAGAAAAGGACCTGGGAGTGTTGATTGACAGCCGGCTGAACATGAGCCAGCAATGTGCCCAGGTGGCCAATGCAGCCAACAGCATCCTGGCCTGTATCAGCAATAGTGTAGCCAGCAGGGCTAGAGAAGTAACTGTCCCACTGTACTCGGCACTGGTGAGGCCACACCTTGAGTACTGTGCTCAATTTTCGGCACCACAGTATAAGGAGGACATTGAGGTGCTGGAGAGGGTCCAGAGAAGGGCAATGAAGCTGGTGAAGGGTCTTGAGAATAAGTCTTATGAGGAGCAGCTGAGGGACTTGGGGTTGTTTAGTCTGAAGAAAAGGAGGCTGAGAGGAGACCTTATTGCTCTCTACAACTACCTGAAAGGAGGCTGTAGAGAGGTGGGTGTTGGTTTCTTCTCACAAGTTAAAACCGATAGGACAAGAGGAAATGGCGTCAAGTTTCACCGGGGGAGGTTTAGATTAGATATTAGGAAAAAACTTCTACACTGAAAGGGTTATCAAAGACTGGAACAGGCTGCCCAGGGAAGTGGTTGAATTGCCATCCTTGAATGTATTTAAAAGCATCTAGACATGGTGCTCAGGGACATGGTTTAGAAGTGGGCCTGGTAGAGTTAGATAATGGTTGGACTTGACAATCTTAAAGGTCTTTTTCAGCCATAATGACTCTACAATTTTCTAGTAAGTGATATCTTCCCCTCTTCGTTGCCAGGTCTCAGACGACCTTGTCCTTTGAACTTCCTGTGGCAAAATCATGTCTGACATCCCAGGCAACCCTATTCATTCCCCGCTGGCTATACCAAATACAAAATCTGGACAAAATTCATTCCCAGGTTCCCAGACTGCATTAACTTCATTGCAGGGTGGTAACTCTACTTTCCAAGAGTTTACAAAGCCTTTACTTTTCCCCCCACTATTCATTTTTAAATACTTCTTGTTACCCGCTTTTTGCCTTTGTTTCCAGACACACATGAGCATAATCAGGAATGAATGAGCTGACAACTGCAAAGATATGGAAAAATAAGCAGCACTGACAGTTTCCTGACACTCATGACAGAGTGCTATGACTTCATTTCTCCAAGGAACATAGCATTCAAAAAATCCAGGATCTCTGACTGACACTGTCTGAAGCAAGCTCCACTCCCAGGACCTCTGTGTCTGATCCTGAGGTGTGTTCTCCATGAGCCTGACTGCCCTCATCTCCTGGCATTACATACAGCCTAGACAGGAAAGACCCAGTTGAATATTGCACTCAATCTCAGCAGATACAGTCCAGAAAGAATGGAGCAACACAATTTTACTCACTGGTCTGAGCAGCAGATTTCTTTCTTGGAAAGAAGGCTGAAGAACGACAGTGAAGTCATCCTTTTGATCATACCTCTCAGACTCCAGCAGTTTTTCCCAAGCATCCTGAACAGACAAATCAGATGAGTATTATTGGGTAGAGAGTATAATATATGTGCACTTTTTCAGGGCTTAGAGTGAACTAAGATTATCTCCATCCCTTATAAACCACAATAATCAAATTCTGTAATCCAGAACAAAGACAGTAATTTCATGAAAACTTCTTACACAGTAATTGGAAACTCCTTGTAGCTATGAGAAAGCTACACTGATTTACCATACTTTTCTTTGAAAAAGCAGCAAGCTTAGCAAGGCAATGAAATATCATGCTATTGCCTCCCTATCATTGTTAAAAGGAATTCCAGCAAAACTATCTTTGTCTTAACAGAAGGTTTCCATCTTCTAAATCATGTACCAGGTTACTGGACAAGATGGATCATTTCTCTGATGGGATATGATAAACCTGAAGCTGCAAAAAGCTATATAGTTATTAGAAACTTCAAGAGATACTAAGATTGCTCAGGTATCGACAGAACTTATCTCCAGTGTCCCTGATGTAATAAAAGGGTCAGGATTGCTGTGGACATGTGGTAAAAAGGAAAAAGAAAAAAAAAAAGGAAATCTGAAAAATTAATAGACATGTCTAGCAATATGAGAGCCAAGCAACACAGAAGATGCCATACCTGGTAGGACCACCTCAATATGCTATCATCTAATGTGAAGCATTCACCAGCAGAATTGCACTGATTCATGCCTGGATTGCTGCAGAAAAGAATGAAAAACATTATGAACTTTCAATAAACAAGAAACATAGCATGAACTCTTTTAAGCGACTGACAAGCATATATCGAAGACTAAATTGTTGCATATATTGAGAAAGCTACATGGAACCACCTAATTTTTGATATAAACATAGAATGATATATATTTCCATGTCCAGAGCTTTGGATTGCTTCTTGATTTGAAATCCTATTCAGATGACAAACATGCCACATTCTGATTAGCACAGGATCTCACAAGTTAGCAGCATGCTCAGGCTTAAAATAGCAGGTGCACTAGTTTTCAATTATTTCCCTCTCTATAGTCATATAGGAAAATTGAACACACTCAGAATATTTCCAATTAACTTCTGCCTTAGTATTTGGCAACAAGACCTCCATCTAGAAATGTGGATGGAAGCTCAATGCTGCAAAATCTTATACATGCTAAAGGATGGCCAGGCACTGTCGATCAGCTAACCTATCTCGGTCAAAGTTCTGACCTGCAAGGTGAGATATGCATACTGCACATTTCTGCAGCTAGTTGGAGAACTCAGACCTTCTCCCAAGGCTGTAGGCAGCAACAACACAAGATACATTTGAGATTAGTCTGGTTCCAGCCTGGATGGACTGGAATCTGAGAAACCTTTTTGCGGGGTTTGCAGACGTAAGCAGTAAGTACCTGTCAGGATCAGACTCACTCGCCTTTTCACAGACCTCTAGCTAACCCATGAAATGGGAGTTTTCTGATAAAGTGCTTTTATCACTGTTGGTAAGTGAAAGAAATACAAACTCAGAACCAGAATCTTACCCAAGCCTAACAGAAGAACCTCATACAATACACAAAGAGAGTTATATGCCTAAAATGTCATTCACACTCTACTTTTAGAACAGACAACACTTCTAGTTAGTAAGAAACTAATAAAGGACAGAACTTTAAATCCCTATTGTGTCCCAAACTTCAATGCTGAAAGTTAGGTACTGACATGGGACTGGGAAAGTCAGCCACTATTCTCCTCTTAGATACTTGAAATGTCATCTTTTGGTATAAGCTTACATTTTTCTCTCAAAGCACAGTTCAAAATGAGGACTCGGTAGCCAAATGCCAAGGCCTTTGTCTGGGAGACGACCTGGGCCTGAGGCTGAGTTAAACCCAGGAGCTTACCAAACATTGAAGTACAAGGCTTACAAACTGGTAGAACTGTTCAACCAGATAAACACAGGTACACAAGGCCATGCTGACAAAAAGAAAGCAAATTGCCTTAAGTTGAAAAGGACACATAGAAATTCTTCAGAGGAAAAAAGTTAGATTTTTTTTTTTTAAGGCCTTCAATATATGGCAAAGCCTATTTTCCTAAATCCATCTTTTCTACCTCTCATCTATCTGTCTCAAATTTTTCCCCTCAGCACCTGTGCAGGAGAAATAAACTAGAATGCTCCACACAATTGCTTTTGACAAGGAAAACTTCTCCTCTGCTTATCCTTGTCGTCAAGCACGTGGTTATGCAGCAGCCAGACGCCTCCCTTGATTGATGGAATGTCTCCCTAGTTGTATACATGCAAAGCTTGTGAAACACTTCAGGATGACTATATTAGTACACACGGTGTCTTATGCCATGGGCACAGGAAAAAAATTACTGTGGAGTAAGATGGAGTGTAATCTCATCAGCTGTAAGCTACTCCATCATAACTGTCCATGTGCACACTCCTACTCCATACTAAATTGGGACATAGCTACTCACACTTCTGTTACAAGGTACTGAGAAAGGGAGATGGATTAAAGCATCTAGGCACACAGTTACCATAAGGAATTGACAAGTTGGATGTTCTCCATCCTACCATACCCTAAGCCCCAGTAGTAGCTTTCACATAGCCTAACAATGTGCTTTAAGACCAGTTATTCCTTTTGTGAACATGGATACCCAGACACTTAAACTTTTAAAGAGCCTTCAGAGTTTTTGACTCGAGAGTTGCAGGGCAGAAGTAACACTGACTAAAGAGCTGTGGGTAGGTAGTCTCTGCAGTCTTGTGACCTTAATCACAGTACTGGGTCTGGCTGGGATGGAGCTAACTTTCTTCATAGCAGCCCATATAGTGCTGTGTTTTGGATTTGTGGCTAAAACTGTTGATAACACATCAATGCTTTGGCTGTTGCTGAACAGTGCCTGTACAGCGTTGAGGCTTTCTCTTTTTCCCCCACTCTGACCCACCCAGAGAGTAGGCTGGGGGTGGGCAAGAAATTGTAAAGGGACACAGCTGAGACAGCTGACCTGAACTGGCCAAGGGGATATTCCATACCATGTAACATCACGCTGAGCAATAAAAACTGAGGTAAAGGAAGAAGAGAGGTATTGTGGCTTCCAAGTTCGCTGTTGCTTGGAGACTGGCTGGACTTCACTCACAGGAGGTGGTGAGCGATTACTTTTGTGTAACTTATTTTCGCCCCTTTTTCTTTCACCTATTAAACTGCCTTTAGCTCAACCCATGAGGTTTCTTGCTTTTGTTCTTCCTAGTCTCTCCTCTGTCCTGCTTGGGGGTGGTAAAGGGGAAAGTGAGTGAGAGGCTGTAGCTGCTGGCCAGGGTCAATCCACCACAACCACAAGGTGCAATATTTAAACATGCTATTCAAGTTGGCAGGATTAAAAGCACCTACTCTTCCTGGTAAAAATATGCCTCGCACAGAGAGTTTATCAGAAACAAAGTGGAGACCTAAAAATCTTTCACATATTTTTGTATTAAAGGCAGAAAAACTGTTCAGTTATGAAGTCAATACATATACATATCTGAACAATAGCAGGAAACAGTGTCAAGAATTTAAAGGAACCTCTGTTACCTGGCATTATTGTAATCTTGGCATGCAAGACAGGAAGTTGTGAGCTCAGTGGTATCCACCAGATTTATGAAGGCCTTGGGAATCTGCAGTGGTAAAGTAAAAATTAATCACATTATAGTTGCAGTTAAAGATCAGCAAGTGGTGATAACGGTAAATTACGTCTACAGTTTCACATGCGTTACCTCTGGCCTGGGATTCTGCCTGCATAAAAGCAATAACCTAAGTCTTTGCCAATTCTGTCCTGAACCTTACTCCTATGCCTGCCATCTAGAATAATGTTGATCACCATTCACAAAGTACCTGTGAGCATGACTTCTTGACTGAGACACAGCAATTCATTTTACATAACTAAAGTGGCCACCAGCCAACTAAATTGACCTCAAATGAATTAGGAACTACCATTTTTGTAGCAACATACCAATGCAAAGCTGGAGATGAAACATCCTGTGTAACAGCATAAGCACTTGTGCATCCTGCCCCACCTCTCCCCCAAGAAGAAAGCAGCTTTCCATTTATATAATGATATTTCACTTTTACAAGTGCACATAAACAGATTCTGGAAATAATAGTGGAGAGAATCTGAAGAGAAAGTGTAGGTGGAACTTCACCTGTACACAAGATTTGTTGAAATCAGTATGAGAAAAACAAGTGGTTGCGGCCCAATGCAATTGAACTGTAGCAGGTTTAGAATACCCCTTGGACCTTCAATCCATCAAAACAAAATTCTTGGAAGATGCTATTGAAATACTTCAGATAAACAGTTAATAGTGTCCTTTAGTAGTTATATATATGCATCTAGTCTACTATTCATTAGTAGACTAAGACTCAGTGCAGAGCATTTCCCAGAAACCATCCTAGATAAGTAGATAATTCTTAGCTCAGCCAGCTAGAAAACCTCTAGAAATGCTAAGATCTTAAAATGAATGCATAATAGGAAAAAAGATCCACTATACATATTTTTAATGCGTGTTTTCCCTGGTCTGTACAAGTCATCACCAGGTAGTTAGCAGCCTGCACACGGCCTAAATAGCTCCCCACATCCAGTAATTAGATACCAGTTATTTTCTCAAACAGCTCTGCTAAACATGAATGACTTTCATACCTAGACAGATGTACTCTTTTTTTAATAGAAATAACTTTAAAAAACAAAAGACTGAGTGGCATATCAGCTCATGTTGCAAAATGAAGCAGTTACCCATCTGTCCTTTCTGTTTGCATGCATCAGCTTCTTAAAAGCATGAATAAAACACTTATTGATGATGAATGAAGCCAGTGGATTGAAGTCAATGAGAAGACTGGTGTTCTAAGTCACCTGAACAGTGGTACAAGCTCTAGTCCGGTAAGGGAGACTAAAAAAATCAGCAAAGGATTCAGGTATTCAAGGTTGAGGAACAAATCTTACCTTTTCATACAAAAAATCCAAGACAGCTTTAAGTTGTTCCAGATTGTTCAATGTGCAGTTCTTCTGTAAATGAGATGAGAAATGCAATCAAAACTAGAAGAAAAACCAAAGTTATCAATTTGCCCAAAGTCACAAACCGTGTGTGTTGAGCTGTGTACTGAAGCGTTACCAAAGACCACTATATTCTGGATTCAGCCTTAGCAAGCACCAAGAAAAAACCCATGGAATTAGTCTTGTAATTTAACTGCCTATAATTAGACAACTTAACATACAAAAAAAAAAAAAAGACATGGATAGGGAAGAAAAGTATCTTTAGACTTGAAGATGCAAAAGAGCTGTCTTACTAAGGCATCTCAGACTTGGGATCACAAATTAAGTACATGTTTATAAATACAAAAAAGTGTGCCAGGTGCTTACATCACTTGATAGAGTCATTCCAACATCCTGGAACCAGCTACTGCTTTCGTTCACCGTGGCAGAGAGCAGAGCTTGGGAAAGTGTCTTAACCACCTGACTTGATGGCTAAACTACCTCATTAAAAACTTACCAGTTGTGTAGAGGCATAGGAAGAGCATGGGTTTTCAGCACTAAAAAAAACTGTGATCAGTTTCCAGTCATTTTGGAAGTCCATCATCTGCGAGGAAAAAAAAAAACAAAAAACCCACAACAAACAATTGAAAGGAATAGGATGATAAGAGACCTATTTGCTATTTTCCTTTCTCACACAAGATTTGCTATGGCTTTCAATCAACAAGACTAAGCAGCAGTTCATGACCCAACCCTGGCCACCCTGATCACTTCCATTTGACAAACCATCCAGCTTTTCCCAACAGCAGACAGCAAGTGGGTGGTTAGGCAGCAAATGCTGCAACTAAAGCTGAACACACACCTATAAAAAGCTCAGGTTAGAGCCAGAAATTGTTGCTGCCATTGGAGAATCTGTTGGAGACCATGGGTATGCACAGCTTAGCATGGAGCTTGGTGCTGCTTCTTTCTATCACTGTTGCAGCTTGCTGACAGGGTTAATGTTCCTGAACTGCTGAGATTGGGTCATACTGGTGGGATGAAGACTGAAGCAAAAATCTGAGAACTAAAGCCCTGCTCAGCTGTGCTATGTTTATTAGGCAGTTCTCACCAATCCTGAAGAGCATTGGTTAGAATCACTCAGTTCCACAAAAATGTACGCTAAATCCATGTACAGTCTGATAGGCTCCCTGTAGAGCGAGGACACAACAGCAGAATCTCCTTGGCAGCTACATTTGCCCATTATGTCAAGGCCATTTTACAAAATAACATGCCTCGGGGTTAAAAATAGAAGAAAAGTGAATGTATAAAACCAGGATGGGATTTACAACGCACTCAGCCATGAGTGATAATTTAAGCTCTCACCAGCATCAACCACCATCACCCAAAGCATATCTAGGTCTTTACTGTCCTTTTTGAAAATATGATTCTAAAAGACCAAGAGGAAACTGAAGACACAAATACTGAGAAATTATTATTTTTGGGTTGGCTTCTCAGAAACACTGGCAGAGTTACAGAGCGTAGCTAGCAGAGGTCTCACATCCTTAACCAGTAGAAAACAAACACATTGGGTTCCCTACCAAGCTCTTCAGCCACTCTGACAAACATAAACCAGGTGGGATACTTTCAAGAACAAAACTCTGTACTTGAAAGGTATAGAATTGATTCTTATTTACAACAGAAAGACCAAAGTCCGTTAACCTCAAGAAATGGCATTTTCTATTTTAAAGAGATTTTTGAGTGCTGTTTAAAGTATTTAATCACATTTCTACCTTCTTCTGCTTCAACACCATGCTCTCTGAATTGTCATGTGCTTTAAACAAACCTGATTCTCTTTCATGAGCTTCACTACTTCTTCAGCTTGATGCAGGAGGTCTCTGAAAAGCAGAAAGAAAAGAGAAACTATGAAGGCATCAGTAAAGGTAAAGTTTGGGCTGATTTTTACCATTAAATCAAGCAACATTTAAGACTTCAGGTGGAAATTATCTTGTCTATCATAAATGTGTTAACATTAGAGACTTATCTGTGCTACACAGAGAACCTGGGGTGATTAGCTCATATTCAAGTATCTCACTTTCAGACATGTACACTTAGATGAAAACAGCAGACACAGGTTGCTAGGCACACCTGTAATTGTATTTAAGCCCCAAAATTTTTTTTGCAGCTATAAAGAGGAAGGCCTAATGCTAAGTCACGTGATCCTGACCCCAAAGCACACAGTGGACTTTGTTCCTCCTGCTTCTGAGAGGTGACAATTGAGCTACAGTAGTAGCGTCTGTCCCTGGAGTGTCTGTGCAGCCTCTGCCAGTACTGAATGTATTCTGTGTCCAGTGAAGTACTTCAGCATCAAAGGCTTCCATCTTCCACTTTTCCAGCTGTAAATGAACCACCCAGCCAAAAACCCCTCAGACTTACATGGCTTGACTGTCTGATGTTGCTCCCTTTGTGCCAGGTGGAGGAGACTGATGCAGGACCGAGGGATTAAAACTGCTGATGAGAGCTGAATGACATACACAAGTTAGGCAATTTCTGCATACAAGGGACTGCTACTCTGCAGTTTCACTATAAACACAACAGAACTAAAACAGCCAACAAATGTAAGGTCTGAGGATCTCTTGGCAGGCATGAGAGGTACACCCAAGCCCTTCTGCAGCTGTTCTTGCTGATTTTGCTCCTCACCTTCTGAAGTGGAGGTTTGACATCTGAGTTTGCCTCCAGATTCAGGTCAGAAACCTCCATCCCTATCTCTCATGTCAGTCACAAGTAGTGTAGGTGGATTTAAATACAGGCAGCTGTAGAAATGAAGCTACTGGGAAGGGCTACCCAGAGACAGCCTCTTGAAGCACTGAGGATTTGACAGGTTTTGAACCCCTTTCACAGGGAAATGGAGATGACACTAAGAGACTAGGAAGAGGATGTAGAGGGGAGGACCCTGGAGCTATCCATTACTCAACTCAGCATTTCAGTGGACCTGAAGGTTTTACTTGCAATACCTGTCAAGCAAGTCAAGGCTTCCCTCAGACCCAGCTGGAACCAGCTAATAGATGATGAACTCACCTATGTGGTACATCTATGGCAGCCTCAGTGTACGTCCTGAACACAGCCAGCAGCAAGAGTACTGGACAGGCAAATCCAAATCCATACAAGATTTCACTGGGCTAACATAGGCAGCAAGCACACACCAGCAGGGACTGTGGCATGGGTAGCAGTAGCAGCCCAAAAATCCCTGTTGGGCATGTAACTCTTACAGCAGTCGATAGCACCACTTCTTCACCACTATTTGTCTACCCAGACAGTGTCTTTAAAACCAGCACAGATAATCCAGTCTGGCAGTACTCATGTCTCCCAACTACACAGTCCCTCAGGCTTCCCTTAGAGCTACAGTGTGCTTCTGCTGCACCCACTCTGCAGCCCAGCAAAACACTGGAGCTCCTGCCAGCATGTTGTTCAATCAATTTACTCAAGTTTCAGTGTGACAGCAAGACGCACCTGCTAAAGTTTCCACGCTTACTTCAAGGAGGCTCTTTCCTGTGCTATAGAAAGGGAAGAGAAAACAGGATGTTGCTGTTACTCCATTTCTCAAAGAAAAATTATATTACAGCACAGCCTCAATTTCTTATTAGCTACGCTACAGCTTAGAGTGCCTATTCACAGCAGCTGCTGAAATTAAGAATGGGGCCTTTCTCTCCCCAAAACTGTCATGTCATCAGCTACTGCTGAGTAAGAACACAGTCTTAGATCTTGATATTTTGTGTCTCTGTACACTCTCCATGTTTCAGTAAGTGTGCTTATGCACATGTACAAGCAATGCAGGGACCTCTCTGTGTGCACCCACATACAAGTGGACATCAACATTTGTGCAACCATTTAAAAAAAATTAGTCTTTTAAAGTTTGTTCGTGCAGGGCCAAATCCTCATCTGGAATGCTATGACTGAAAAGAGCCACACAGACTTGCATTTGCAAAGTTTAGCCATATGTTCACTCACTGATTTAGATCTGCTAAGGGGTCGTGAAAGAAGAAAATGGGGTAAGGCTTGTCCATGAAGCACTGGGAATCATTCAAGCAGAGGAAAGGTTATCAGGACTCCTGGGTTCTTTCTTTGCTTTGATAAATCTCCGCTTTCTAATCTCTAACTAGTGGATGATGATATTTACTACCTAGGATTCATCATTCTTAATCAAGGTTATGGCAACCCTAAGGTAGTTCCATGTCTTGCGTAAGTACAAAGAATTTCTGTTAACTAAGAATTGGGAAGCATTCAGTATCTCAAAGTCCTTTATAGTTTACATAGGCTTTCCCTTCCTCTCTGGAGAACAATAATAAGAATTGCTTGGGTCTAATTCCTGCACTGTAATACTGTGTAAATTAGTATCATGACACTTATCAATGCTAACAATTCATTGTTACCTTTGGAGTAAATCCTCATGATGTATGCCAGATCCTGGTGTCTGTGAACAAGCAAGCAATAAGAATAGCATTAAGCAAAGGGTACTCTAGCTCTACGTATGCTGTTCCCCTACCGTATTCCGTAGTATTGTTTTCTATCTACTCTTCTCCATTGTGTTGCAGTTAGTCACAGATTTAAATTATTTTCCAGAGCTTCCTTATTACAGTGCATTTGCATTGTCTGGTAATCCTTTCTTAGCTACTGCTTTCATTAATGAATGTATTACATAGGGCTTAAAATAAAATATGACTAGTTGAACACAAATTCAGTCAAAAAAAATGCTTTTCTAAAGCAAATTTCTCTGGATCTACTACTTTTCAACAAAGGATGTGACCTGAAGTAATTCAGATAATTTACATGGATGGCACTCAGCCAGTATGGTGGCTGTTAAAAAATCCCTCACATAAGCAGAGGAAGTTCATTGATTTCAAAGAATCTGAGGAGGAGACAGTGACAGAGATGTTTGCTCTAGGAAAGCAGACAATCCTTAAAAGAATCATTTATATGTTTTTCTATGGCATCATCCACAAGCAACAAAGCCATTAGCACAAAAAAGGCTTGCTCTAAAGGGCCATCCATCTGATATGGGTGGAACACCTTTGCATTTAGGACAATAATTTTCTTCCAAAGAGGAAGGTACTCACAAGGAGTCCAGGAGTGCTAATTTTCTAATGGAAAGCTTTCATCCCGGGGAAAAGTATGATGTCTTGACGAATACCACCTCAAGTTTGAAAGTCGCTTTCTGACAAGGGAGACTCTCCCCCGTTTCTTTGCAGCTGTAGCTCCTGCAGTGGCTACCAAATTTTGCCCAACATGCATTTATACACTTTTACAAAGCTTGAGAATTGTGGTTAAATGCTTTTAATTGGGCCCTAAATCTATTTCAGATATTTGCTTCCAACTATTAAGATAAGCAAAGATCATCCAAATCTGACTGTATTAGAACAGGCAGGGGAAATTTACCCAGTGGATTTATACATCAGAAGTATATCTTTGTGATTCTTCTAGAGCTTCTGCCTTCTAGATAGGAAACCAGTCTCTGCGGAAAACACTTCAACAGGATGGAAAATCTACTGCATTTCTCAGTAATTTGTTCTTATGGTGATCACCAAAATTGTACTTTTTTCCAGTTTGAATTTTCCCAGCTGCTTCTTCCAGTTATTTGATCTGTTATGCTCATTGTTAGGAAAATCCAAGCATTCTAATCAAACATCATGGTTCTTTGCAAGAACACTGTGATCACATTTCCTCCTGCACAAAGTCAGCTGGCTATTTTTAGACTCAGGGTATATCGAGACACTGAACAGCAGGTATTTCCAGTCATTTTTCACCAGAAGCCTTTGATGCTTGTGGAAAGATTCAAGTCCTAAATGCACTACCTGGGACCCCAAACTACATCATCAGCACACTTCATCACCACCTCATCACAGAGTCAGAATGGAGGAAATGGGTCACAGTGAGCACACTTCCCGCTTGTACTTACTCTTTGCAGACTTCCTATTGCAGTGACTGTTTTAATGTCAGCTGGCCTCAGAGCATGAACTGCAGAAAGGTGAAAGACTTCAGGTTAAAAAAAGAGCAGTAACCTTGAAAGAAAATTACATTCACCAGTATACTAAAACTTAGCAAAATTGATTAACACATAAGAAATCTATACTGATCTTTTCAACTGGCAGTTTTAAATCAGTCAGAGAGGATGAGAAGCTTTACTCAGGTGTTCAATAGATACTTTGGGTGCTCAGATGCACTGAAATGCTCTATCATCAAGCAAGAAAAGATCACAAAACACTGCTGTGAATGATTTAAGTAATAGTGGCATCCTCAATTAGCAGTTGAAGAAAACTAAGGTAGAAAAGTAATTATGAATAGAGAACAAAAGACTAAGGAGTTCATAGAGCCCACCCTCACTTCAGTCACATGCCACACATAAACATCCCCTCAAACAGCTGATTTCTCCCTCAGCCCATTCTCAAATAATTTTGGGAGGGAAAGCCTCTACAGGGACAATATCAAACACAAACCTGAAGATGAAGGGGTCTCAGGTGACATCGTGTGCTCACATGAAAACTGGAAGCTTCTTAGAGCCTTTGACATAAACAAATAAATATGGTTGGTTGCTTAGATCTAACAAGGAAATTTGTGGAAGGAGGGGTCCTCTGGGCTCCATTCTCACACAGTACCAAGCTCTTACTTATGTAACAACAATTTTAAAGAACAATTACACCTCTGCTAGAAATACATGGCAACACAGATCTGGACAGCTGCATTTTCAGATTCACTCTTCCAAGACTTGACACTTTTTGCTCAGTTTTCTTACCGATTGCCACAGAACTGGGCCTGAGCACACAACAAAATATGCTAAACACAGCCTGTTACATCCATTGCTGCAAACAGTGAGTGCTTAATCTGGAGGAGGTCATAAGGACAGCCACTGCACAAATCTTCACATGCCAAGGGGCACCCAACGTACACAACAAAAAGCTAAATCTCCAGTATGGAACAGGAAAGGCAGAATGATCCAATTCTGGGTCCGTGGCAACTGGCAAAATTCCTATGTGATCACAGAAAGCACTACAGAGGAGGGAAAAAGAAGAGTTGCATTTGGGGCAAAGATGTGAGTGATGTTATTTACTTAGCAAGAGAGACAGCTCAGTACCACTAGGAACATTATTTACTGCCCTCCTACATCCTGACTGCAGGTATGGCCCAACATTTAGTACTTCAAAGAGAGATGAAAGACAACCCCGCTGGGGTGACTTTGCTAGGGCTTGCCTCATTGCTATGACCATGTTTGGCTAGCTGACCACCACTGCTACTTTGTAAAGGTGGAATCCATATTGCATCAAGGGCCACCACAGTCCCCATGCACCCCCTAGTCCCCAGTTGGAGGACTTCAGTGCTGCACATGCCTTGCACCATTATAGTGCAAGGAAGAGTTTAATCTCGTGTTTCTAAAAGAACAACAGAACATCTAGGAACAAGTGCTAACCACAATCAATCTATGTACAGGATATGCAACCCAACAACAAAGGTTGCTCGGAGAAACCTTTATTTCCTGATTAGGTACTGTAATATTGCAGCTGCAATGTCACATTGCTGAGTCGTTTGCTTCGCATTTATTCTTCGCAGAATCGAGCAGTTTAGCACACCAAGCTGTACTTTTTCTTCTTCTGCTGGCCTCAGAGGAACCAACAGTCAGAGAGGTGATGATAGGTATTGAAAAAAGGGAAAAAAGATAAAGCTGTACTCATACTTTACCTTTAGTTTCCCCTGTTCTTCCAGACGATCTGCATTGCCTTAAAAACATTTTAAAAAAAGCACAATTCATTATTTTAACCTTGGAAAAACACTTCAGAAGACTCAATATACGTAAAAACACAAAATCCTGAGAGGAGCAAACTTTTTCCTCTGCCCTACATTCCAAAAGTGAGGCTCATCCCAACAACTAAATGTGTTTTCTTAGTTTTTGCTATACTAGAATAAGCTTTTAGTTACTATAAGCAGGTGAGATCTATTGAAATTAGTAGAATACAATGAAGTCATGCACAAAGGTGAGGGACTGCTTGTGGATCTTCTCAACCAACCTCATCCTCCACAGGCCCTTTCTATCTGTTTTCCTCTTCAGCACATTTCATGTATCGCTGTAGTCTTATTCTGTCCAAATTTAGAGTAATTTGAACATGTACAAAGTGGAACTCCTTAGAAAGGAGCAATTCATATTAATCTGCATCTTCCACAGTCAGAGAGCAACATCACACTGTTCTGAGTTTGCTGTAGTGATACAGAAACGGGTGCAATTTCTTCTCTTAGTAGAGAGTGTTGACAGATGAAATAGCCAGAAGTCAGGCCTGTAGCTATATCAGTAAACATTATTCTCTTTCCTTGAGTGTACACTTGGATTCATATGCATAGATTTTGGTTTATCCCAAAATCTCCACAAAGATAGCCACGAAGTCCGAGTCTGGACCCTCAACTGAACCTCAAAGCATGCTCGCAGCTGTCTCTGCTTGTCACACTGAAGCCATCAGCATCCAGCAAGTCTGATAATGAGTCTTTCTGTGCTTAGAATAATTGTCATTTAACATCCACGAGCTACTTCTGGAATATTTAGTCATGCTGCGTACTTCTGGTTGTACATCATTCCTTCCACATCAAACACAGAGGAGATGCAGAGCCAGCTCAGGCCAGCAGGTGAGATACACTTGGGCATAGGACAGCCAGCCGTGCTCATGCTGCAAGGAGGTGATGTGCCCAGCACGAGCAGGAGCTCTGGGCAGCCCCTGTGGACATGGGTACCAGCGCACACAGAGGTCAGTGCAGTGGCAGAGAGCCATTACTGGTCCCCATGGGCACCTCAGCCTGTCTCATGAGCCATACTACGTGACCCTCTTCAATAACCATCAGCAGCTTCCATGCATTTAGTTGGGTTTTTTTCCCCACTTGGGTTTCAGCCATGAGCTATTTGCAAATTTATACTATTTTTACTGCACTTTGTAGAAAGTTGAGGTGGTTGCTGCTTGGCTGTTGCATGACATTTTATTTTAAATTCATGCTTCTTCCATCCATGTTTTCGGATGATGCTTTGCTCTATCCTCCTAGCTATCTGTACTGTTGGTGTCCCTGAGCAAGCAATTACTTAATATTGAAGAACTCCAAGACCATTCTTCTATGAATTTGCCCATTTGTTTTTCTAATTCTTTCATGCTTTTGGCTTCCCCCCAAGACTTGTGGCAAAGGTGCTTCATCATTTAAGTATGCATTGAAGTACTTTCTCATTTATTAATAACTTCATCTGTTTCCTTGTTATTTTTGTAAAGAGTAATCATTCCCCTGTTTCCACAAAAAATATCATTTTGAATACGTCTGTATGTCTTTATCATATACCCATCCATCTTTCTTCCAGGCTGAAGAGTCAGTCTTTTTATCTCATGTAGGAGTTGTTTCCTAAGTCTGAGCTCTCTTCTTCTTTATCCTCCTGCTAGGTTTTTCCACATCTTTTTGAGATGAAAAGTATAGGCAACTCTCAAGATGCAGGTGAATTATGGACCTAAATGTGTTTTCTATGCTGTTCTCTCCCCAATTCCTGAAATTGTCTCTTTGACTGTTGCTAACACTGAGCTGATGTCTTCAGACAGCTATGTTCTGTGACCAAGCAATATCTAATTTAGAGTTCACCATAGTGTTCACACAGCGAGAGTAAGTTTTCCCCATATATATTACTTTTTAAGTTTTCATTCTGAACATCCTGAATAGTTTTGCATCAGCAAGCTAGCATGCCCCCTTATCCAGATCACTTCTGAATACATGGAGAGCACACGTCCCAATGCAGATCAATACGAGCCTCTGCAGGTTCACTCTCCTCTCTTCTCACAGTTTGAAAATTTGCAATCTGATTCTTCAGTCCCCAGCTTTTAACCAGGTGCCCCAAAAAAATCCCTCACCCTTATACCGTGACAGTTAGCTTCCTTAGGAGTCCTTCTCAAAAGATTTGTGGAAATCCAAATACACCCCAGCTGAATAACCAATCCATGGGTACGTGCCCATTGTCATGAATTTTATTCATCAATTCCCCAAGGAAGCTCCCCTGTTATATCATATTTAACCCCAGTCAGCTCACTCCATTCTTTATGCCGCTATCACCAATTTGCCTAGTACAAAAGTCACGTTACTTCTTTTGTACAACTACCCCTGCAGTTCCCCAGATCCTCCTAAAAAGGAACCCATTATAAAAACTGATTTCACATTTGCCATCTTCCATTCCTGACACCAATGCTGACTCAAGAAATAGCTTGCACCACAGTTCATACATAGACATGTTCATATTCCTGCTTGGCTCACTCCCTTGGGTAGATATCATCTAATCCTGGCAGGATTTTTACTATTTGTTATCAATTTGTTCAAGGATTTGACTGTTCCCCCACTTGTCCCCTGCACTGAAAGACTGCGAGCACAAGGCCTTTTTTAAGCTCTTGTGCAGAGGACACCAAAGAAAAAAAAATTAATTTAGCTTTTCTGTTGGGCTTCAGCTTTCTTTTATACATCAGTCAGCCCTACAGACTCCCTGTCTCAGATGTATTTGAAAAAGGATTTATTCATTTTTATTCCTTCAACAATGATTCATTGTTTCCCCTCGGGTTCATTTTTTGCTTGGCTGATTAAATATTAACCTACAAGAGAATATATTCTTTAGTTTTCTTAGTTTGCTTCAGATTTATGCTTTCCATAGGATGATTATTTTTAACTCTGCCTGCTCCCAATATTATAGTTACTCCCTTACTCTACCATTTCGTAATTCTAGCTTGCATTTTTAAATTTCTCAACATCACAAAAAAAAACCCAACTAAGTATTTTTATGACAATTTTCCCCAAATCTGGGAGAAAGAGTCTACTCCTTCCTCTCTTGCTCTTATAATTAACCTGTTTCAGATAATAACAGGCTGCTAGCAATCAACATTTTTTCCTGAATCAAGATTTCACAGTAACTCCAGTCACCATGCATCTTTTCCCCTAAAATAAAGAGCTCAAAATGTGATCATTTCTTCTGTTTCTTTTAGGAACCACAACCTCCTAACAGCAAGTTATTTATCAGAGCACGTTATAATCCTCTGACAATACTTATCCTCACAGCCTACTGGTAAGGCAAAGCACAATTATAATTTATCATTACTTTCTTACAGGCGGAGAGCTGAAGCACAGAGCCAATAAGACCAAAACTTACACAGCACTTTTAGCCCTAGACCACCTACAAAACTGGCATATAGCACCAAATGTGGACTTCACAGACCCAGTACAGGGAACAAAGGCTCCCCCTTACCCTGAAATTTGCAGAAATCTGAGCAACATCATCCTGAGTGCCAGGATGCTGCCTAACCCATTCACACCATCTTCTATCACTGAAAAGAAGATGATCATAGACATGAAATCAGAGAAAACCTCTGTCCCTTGCTTGAATTTCTGCACCATTTTGGGACAGATCTCATTGTTAGTCTAATTATTTTATGATGTTTTTCTCATCAGAAAGCCTTATTGCCCGCTTAAGATGCAGTCCATCCCCTGAACAGTGCAAACCAATGCACGTATCTTTATCGAAAATGATCAAATATTCCCCAAATTACATGCAAGATCACAGTTTTACTCACAGATTTTCTTCATGCTGCTTCTAAGACTCCTGCTATACACCCACCTTGCAACAACTAAAAATATAGGTTCCTAAATACTGTGTAACTTGAATTTTCAAAGGGCCTTTCAAAACTTACCTTCTGAGGAGAGCAACCACAGGAACAACAAGCCTAACAATAGCTTCATGATAAGTGCCTCTATGAATTGATAATCTTGGAGTGCTGTCTGTTAGACGTTAAGGCTTGTGAAGAAAGAAATTCTCTTCTTTTTCCTCCTTTATATTTTAACAAATTGATAACTCAGCAGCCATAAAATTTATTAGCCTCTTTACCTTTGGAAAGCAAAGCAACAATAGTATCTTATTCCAAAGACACGTGTGACCCCAGTTTATAAATTGCCCCATCCAAGGGTCAAAGGAGTACAGAAGCAGCACAGCTTCTCTCACTTGTTCAGAGACAGCTGCCCAATTTTCAGGGGGACTCTCAGCAAATATGAAGACCTAGATCACGTGAGTCAGCTTCCAGCAGGGTCAAGGGTCTTCCAGGCAATACATAACGCATTAATTTGGCACTAGCCTGTCTCTAGCAGGCAGGGAAAGAGCCTCTGTTCGTAAGGGAACAAGGGCAACTGAGCCCTATGTCATAGCCTACAGCCAGCAAAAGAGGAAAATTGTGCTTTTCCTCATCTCCTTCCCTGCCTCTGCTCCTTCCTTGCCTTCAACTAGCCTCATGCTGTGCCTTTCTCTTTTCCACTAGCTCCAGAACCAACAGGTCCTTCCTCAAGCTCATTTGGCTCACTGAAACTCCAAAAACCCTAAGTTTAACTGGCTGCCAGAGGGGTGTGAAGAACATGAGAGACAGCACAGAAGATTGTGGGAGGGTCGAGATCTGAGTGAGGAGAGCAAGCCTCCATTCAGAGCGGCAGCGAGCCATGGTGTAGGGCAGCACACCTCTGCCTTGTGCTGTGAAATCCTGTCCTAAAGTGACATAAGGGACATGTCATCTCTCCCGTGTCACCTGAGACCATAAAGTTCCTGATAGTGGGAGAAGAAGCAGAGAAGCACCAAGGGAAGTAACACAAACCTTTAAGTACCACCAATCCTGGCAGCAGGCACATTAAAGACCATCTCTACAGCTTCAGCCCAGGGGATGGAAGCAGTTCTTCTGACGAATTTTCCTTCAGTGGGGTATGCCTCACTGGTATTTGGCAAGACAGAGCACTAGCAGAGAAGCAGGATCGGTAACCCTGTCTTCATTCTGCCCAGGTCTCCAAAACCCTGGCTACGATGCTATCACACTAGCCTGGTCATTGCCGCAGATTCAAAGAGCGTGCAGAAATGCCGGTTAGTCTGTGATACTACACTCCCCAACGAGACTCTGCTATACCTTGATTACAGTGTCAACATCAAACCACTGAAGAACAGCCTGCTGTCCTCACACAAAGCACCAGAGTGCCCTCTGGTCTCTTCCAAGACCACTGACACCCAGACAGAGCTCATACATGAATAATGGGAGAATGTAAGTAAATAGCTTAAAATGCTTATATAAGGCACTGACACAGCCATCTCAGGCAGTCTAACCCATCCTTCAAAGGGCTGTTTATTTTGGCCTTCTATTGTTTCAGAACTCAAATTTGACATTGTTTGAAGGAACATATTGGAGGTAGATCTTATGCCCATTTCAGATTTCAAAAAATGGGAATATTAATTCTGAACATAAACAGTTATTGTTCAGAGTGACACACAAGGAAGAATGTGCACAGGTAGGGGAACATGTCCCTCCATTCCCTGAGCCTCCAACCTCATCCCAGCACAAAAATAGCGCGGACCTCACCAGCACAAGCAGCTACTCAACTCAGACATGGCAGCACGTTCAAGTCTGAGAGTGACGAGCTCATTCCACTTAGGGATCTCACATCCTGAAACACGGTTTGACACCCAGGCTCTTTAAACCAGTAAAGTAATGAAAAATAAGTTTACTCACTGTCAGGGCAGCACACCAGCCAACAGCTCCTCTGGCTAGGCTGAGCTGAAATGGAGCTCCCGGCATGTGAGTAGGGTGAGGGAGGTCTCAGGTGAGGCTGGTCAGGGTCATGATCACGATCACCTGTCAGTCAAGGTGGCATTGCACAGTCTCAGTGTGGATGCGAGTTACCTTTGGTGGTTTTTGTCATTGCATACAAGGGGTAGCGATTGCTTCACTCCTCAACAGAAAGCTTACATTATCAACAAGTCTGAGAACAGACTTCTTAATGAGCTGGAAGTGTTTAAAATCCCAGAAAGTCTCTTCCTCACAGTACACCAAGCAAAACACAGAAAGGAAGATAGCATTAATTCATACATTTGCCATAAACCACAGCTCCAAGAGTAAGAGTTTAGCCTTTAGACACTGTGACATGCTTCAGAAGGGAAACGGCATTAACTGCAAGGCTTGTAAATCTTCTGTAAACACTCCTTCCCACCACCCAAGCATCAAAATAGCTCTTAGATTGAATAGCAAATAGCAGGTGGCAGTAAAGATCAAAGAAGTTTGCAAAAGGGAGAAGAGAGAATTTTCTCTTAGATGTAGAAGGTGTCAGAGACAAATTAAAGCTTTTGCATTACTGTAAGGGCAAAGCTGCTTCTCACAGAAGGTATGAAAATCTCCAGACCATGAGTCAACCCTCAGCTGATGGCATTTAGGAATAATCTAAGGAACTGCAGCCATGTAGCTAATTATCTAATGATCAACACAGAGTCTCTTGTGCTTTCCCTAAAGTGCCTGCTGCTGCTCAGGTGGGACAGGGAGCTAGCTGGACCTTGTAGCTAACCCTGCCTGAATTGTGTGAGTCTTCTTTTCACCTGCCCTGGATGGAGGAGGCTGATGACATAACTGACACAGAATAGCTTTGTGTGGAAGATGGTGGTGAAGAACAGAAGTTTTGTGCCTTGCTATGTCCTCAAGCAAAGGACTTGTTTCACGTGTCTAGGCCCAACAGCGCATAAACCACAAAATCAAAAGTCAGGTCCCAGTTACAGCTTTAAAGTAAGCAACATCCAAAAGATACTCAAATATACCGACTAAAACATATTAGCCAAATTTCTTGGCCCATTGCTACATTTTTAGGTGGTGTCTAATATACCTAGATATATACCTATACCTATACCTCTCGTACCTAGTATGTGAACTATAGCTGGGAAAGCCAAGGGATATTTCTACCTTGTGTTTAAGTATTTCCTTATCTGCTCACTTAAATAAGAGAGGTTTTTCTGCATTTCTTTTACTTAGGCAGAGTATTGAAAACCAGAAACTCTGACAACCTACCTATGTTCTCACCTATAGGACCCGTGTTTTAAAATAGAAAATAATGAATCTATGGCTGCACATTAAAAAAAAATAAAACAAAACACCAAAACCAAACAACCAAAAACCAGACACAAAACCCCATAGCATTCAACCACCCATAATTAAAACCAAGATGTTTGCCACCACAAGCACAGCCTTTTACTAAGTTAGGGAAGCAGCGCTCTCAGCTGCTAACAAGCAGAGGCCGTATATCAGAGGATAATGTAATTGCATCCACAAAACTATCATATTACACCAGCATAGCAGAGGACTTGTTGTGGAAATACAAAGCAGACTGATTCTCCATTTCATTTGAAGATACAGACACAAGTCTGTGACTTGTGAGTGTTCCAGCTAATCCTACTGTCTAGACAAGGCCTTAGACCTGAATTTTTTATTTAGGAAGCATATCCCTGAATTGTTCCACCTATGAGACTCCCCCCATCCATAATGGGTAGAACATTGTAGCACTGTGAAACTGTTAGGAGTAAATAATACAAAAGAGCAAGACATTTCACGTTTGCTCATGACGTTGTGCCATCACCTCCTGTTGCTGCGCTTCACGTTGCTGGTAAATTTAGTGAACACTCTGGGCCGAAACAGCAGATCGTCCTCCCCAGGAGAGTTCAGACATGCAGCAGAGGGTGAGGAGATAAAGTGAGGCCAAGGGCAGCCAGGGACGTGAATCACAGGGCAGCAATTCTGCAGCAGCAGGCAGGAGAGCTGCACAGCTTCAAGGAGGCTGCTACCACCTGCTGGAGAGAATGCAAATACTCAAAGGAAAAGAAGAACCCAAACGTTAATTTAGCCGTTTCAGCCAGGAGTTGGAAAGCACCGCACTGCATATGGTCAGGTTACTGAAAGTGGGCAAAAGGCCTTGTAATACTTGGTGCCCTCCTTAAAAAAAAACCAAACCAACAACCAAAAAAACAACAACAAAAACCACCAAAACAAGCTTCGAGGAGAGGAGGATCTAATTTTTTTCTAAAATGTCTTTCAAAAAATACCTGTAAAAAAAATGCAAACACAAAGCCGCAATTACACTTCTTTAAAGTAAATTTTTCTAAGCTCAGCACATGACTGGAGCACTGGAATCCACTTGGACATTTGGGACCAGCAGAGCTGCTATAGAGACCTAAGCTGTGGCGATAAATAAGTAAATAAGCAAGGTCACCACTGAAGTTATACCCATGTTTCGGATGAGCTATGAAGCAGCAGCCTCCTACAAACACCCAGCGGTAGCTGAAGGCAGGAATATTACAAAGAAACCTCAGATCCAACGCGAATGAATCTCGAATTTTCTTCCTTGTGACTGCAGGAGGGTGCAACCTCCCTCACAGATTGATTGCTTGGCAAGGGCACAAGCCCTTTAGCCACTGACCTGAGGCTGGCACCAAAGTAAAGCACAAAGTCCATTTCCACAGGCAGTGCCCAGTGCTACCAGGAGGCTGGTGGTACCCCAGCCTGCCTTTGCAGCTTGTACAGCTAGCACAGGTCCCTCACTGCCCATCGCCTGTCACAAAAACCCTGTGTACCCTCACAGCAAAAGCTGGAGCTGCTCCTTACTGCCTTTTCTAGCAGCTTTGGGCCTTTGATATAGGCAAGCTGCAGATCATGCCCTAGGCTGAAATCCCCTCTCCTCCACAGGGGCAGGAGCCCTGGGGCTGTGGGCTCCTCCTAGTCATTGCCCTTCTGTAGGCCAGCTGAGGACAGCTGAGTCACCATCAGCTGAGGCCAGCTGATGGTGACTTTAAGCCAGCTAAAGGCTCTGAACGCCCAGAGAACCCCAAAAGTCAAGATTTAAAGATCCTCTGCTAAAGACTCTTTACTGACTTTGCCATAGCGTGAGGATTTGTTTGAGTCTGTAGGCAGCAAGAAGTTGGGGATCAGATACTTCCCATGGCCTCATCTTCAGCTGGTCCCTCAGATATCAGATCAGCAGATAATGCTTGTTTCTGGAGAGTCCTGTTTATAGCCACAGTCTTGGGAGAGTCTGTCAGTGCTACCACAGCCTTGAGAGAGCAGCACTGGCAGGAAGGCAGATAGCAAAGGGAAGCAGTCTGTCTGCGTGTGATAGACAGTGATGGTGTTTTAGAGTAGGGACCAGAAAATATAAGCTCTCTTCCTGTGAGTCTCTGGGTGAGTTCCTTGATTCTCTTATCCAAAGTACATAATTCTCAAAGATTTGCATGGAAAATGGGCACCTAAATAAATACCTCTGTGAATTGAAGCGCAGGTCTCAAAGCACTGTGGTTCCCTATAAAATAGAAACACCAGTGTTCCCTTTCTCCCATTCTTTTCCATTAAGTTATAAAATTCCCAGAGCAGTGCCGGCTTTTTGCCGTTTGTATTCACGCCACAAAGGGGCTCTGTTTTCAGCCAGTGCTGTAATTGCAGCAACCGTGTGGGAAGCTCCTGACTCTCCTGTACTCTCTGAAGCTCTTCCCACATGAAGGTACAACATACAAAGACTCCATGGGGTCAACCTGTCTAGGTGCCATGGTGTCCCAGACTTGCTAGTCCATCTACCCACATCCCAAAAACCCTCTGTTTACCTGACTCCCCCACAGAAGTTTGTTTCTCAGCCTGCATCTACATGTCAGAAAACATATCCCTTTGACCTCAATGAGCCAGCCCCAGCTGTGCTCTATTCCTTTTGCATCATTAATATTTGTACTGCCTTTCCAAAAGAGACTACCAAGTGGTAACATAATGGATGAGATGGGGAGAGGGGATAAGACTGCTTTTCCTCATGAGGGATGAGGCTATTTGACCCTTCTGGCTGCAGCTGCACCAAACACTTACAGACCTTTGAACTTCAAGGTCCTTGAGGCTGATCAGTTTTCGTCCATATCCAGCAGAGGCACCTGGAGCCAGGACCTTATGGCTCAGCATGCTCCCTGTACATACTTTACACACCGCAAATTGTGGCAAACACGTCCTCCCACTGTAGTGTTCACCATCTATGCAATGCTCTGAGCTGCTCTCAACCTGTTTTGTGGCTAAAAGGGCCAAACACAGGCTGTCCAGGTGCTCTGTGTCTTCTTGCTCACCATTTTTTTCACCCAGTGAGTGGAACCACATTGGGGCAAGCCCAGGGGTAGTAGATTCAGTGCTTAGAGAAGTGGGTTAAAAGTCCTTTGGACACAGGCACGCTTATTTTACCTAGGGACCATGTGAGGACAAGCAGCTAAAGCCTTCACTAACTGTGCAGAGGTGCTTACAGAAGCTAAGTTTCCTTTCGTGAAGCAAAGAAATCACAGGGGAACAACAAGCAAACACCGTCAAGTCAATCTTAAACCCAAAGTCACACACACCCCTCAGCACTCCAGAAAGGGGAGCGGCTACCCGGGCATAAAATAAATAGGAGGGGTGAGCATACAGAAACAATAGAAACCAGACTGGACTAGAAATATTTACAGTGCAGGGCGGAAAGGAATAGCACTGCTCTGCCTGGAGCACATAGCCCAAGTATGGCCGGTTGGCCTGAATGACACGTTTGGAGGGTCACGCTTGCTTTTGCCATCTGTAACTCCCATAATTGCCACCAGAGGACACCAAATTCCCACATTTCCACTCCTGAACGCAACGTGTATCCGGACCCTTCGGCTGGGAACGAATTAAAAATGTAATGGAAGTGGAGCTGTAGCTCCAGTCCTTTGGAGGGGAAGGCCAAGCCAGGCGATTCTTGATAAGACCTGTGGTTGTCCAGTTATACAACGACACAACAGTAGCTCCATATCCTCCTTTACAGGGAGAAGCCAATTTCAAGCTTGCGTATTTTCATGCTTTGAAGACCAGTAATAGTACAGAAAATATCAGTGATTCAAACTAACACTAGATGATCAGAGACCAAAAGCCACTGCCAGCTGAACAGATGCTCTTATTCCATATTTCCATTGAAAGAGCCTTCCAAAATTCACAGCTTTGCCAGGCTTCAGCCTGACATTTCAGCTGAATATTGCAAGAATGCCATCAAGTGCTAGAAGCCTTTGTTTTTAAGACGGAAAGGCTGGGCTCTGGAGCCAGCTATGAGTGCAGGCATGGGCCTGTGCATAGGATTTTCTGAACAATTAATCTGCACATTATTATTTCAAGTGATCTCAATAAATTGCAATAGCTGCTCAGAATCAACTGGATAAAATTCAATAAAAACACAGCAAAGTACTATGATTGGGAAGGAGAAATTAAGTGCATAAACGAACGACTTGGATTAATTGTTAAACAGCAATACTGCACAAAAGGATCTGGAGGAATTAGAGTGGATCATATAATGAGTCAACGGTATGCTGCTGTTGCAACAAAAACAAACATTTCTTTTGGGATATGTTAATGGAGTGTCATAAGTATGTCACAGAAGGTCATTATTATGCTTTATCCCAAAAGAGTGCTCACCGATGCTAAATGTTGTGCCAAATTTGGGGCACCGGTGCTTTCAGAAAGATGGAGTTTAGAGCAGACCAGCCAGCCCAACAGGAAGCTTAAGAAACCCTGAGGAAAGCTGGGTTGACTGGGGGAGCTTTTTCCAGGAGAGAGGAGGAAAGTGAGGACAGCTGCCCCGAATGCAGGGAGCTGTTCTAGCCAGCAGCAATTATTGTGCATCTGTTTTCCCTGGCAGCTCAGAAGAAAGATACGCAGAGGGGTCCCAGATCAGTGTGGAACAAAGACAGACACCAAACCCAGGGCTAGTTTGGGTATCTCTGTTTTTCTTACATAAGAGCAAAGGCATGCAGGTGGGGGATGGGAAGGGTCATGAGTTTTGATGTGACTGTCAGTGACAACCTGGAAACTTGTTTTCAGGTGAGGAATGGTCCTTTTAACACAACAAAGTGGCACACCCAGGAGTGCATACACAAACCACACCTACTGGAGCCAGCTTCCACAGGGTTGTTTGTACAGCAAGCGAAGGAGAAAATAAAGATTGGAGATGGAACTTCCTTTTTGCCCATTCCTATGCCAGGTCAACCTGACCTTATGACTAGTATGGCAATGCTGTTCACATATTACTGCTTTCTGAAGCTCCTGGGGACCTTCATGGTCTCACTAGTCTCACAGCCGTTGTTAGACTCCCTCCTCTTAGACCTGGTTTCCACCAAGCACCCAAACAAAGCTGGGCACATGCCCATTCAGCAAAGGCCTTAAGCATATGGTTAAATGTAAGCATGAGCTTCAAACGAAGTGTGTGTTGAATGACTTCTGCAAACAAGGCCTTAACCTTAAAAAACACACATAGATAAATCAACTTTTCACTAGCTAAGTTCAAACACTTTCTTCAGACTCCTTCAAGTTGAGTCTACCACCTCTCTGACACTGAAAGAGATGCCTTGCATAAGAAGACTCTCTTGCTTCCTCTCTGCTGTAACTCATCAGCTCTTCCCTGCTCCGGGGCACGTACCTCTAGGGACAGATGAGATCTATTCCTGTTTGTTACTATGCAGAGCTAGATCTCAGCAGCAGCGATAAAGGCCCTTGCACATCCTAGCTTGCTTTCTGATACTTCCCTTTTCTCTGGAATTCATACCCGTCGCCCGCCCTCGCTCCCTGCCCCCTTCCCCGTTTGCTCATACTTCTGGAAAGATGACTGAAGGCTAACTAATGAGTAAGACGCTGCTGCACGTCATCGCCTGTCTGCTGCAAGAAGGGGTGAACAAGTTCGTTTGTCCACAGGTTAAAGTGAGGTTGCCATCCAAACAAGGAGCATATAATTGGGAGACCAAGCAGTGGGAAACCTGCCCTTTCTTCTCTCTTGTCTGGAGCATTTAATTTCTCTTGTTTTCTTCATTGCATACACCACTTTATGCCTGCACAGCATCTTTCAAGCAAGGATCTCAAAGGGCTTCACAGACCTTAATTAAACCTCATAAATCCCTAATTGATAGATGAAAATTCTGAGTCACAAAAAGGTGAAGTGATGTGCTCATGGTGAAACAGTGAGTCAGTTGCAGAGCTTGGAGCAGGGCTGTGGTGATCCCAGTCCGGTACTCATCATCTTCCCCCCTCGCCAGACTTTACAGAAGACATAGATCTGCTTGGAGAGCAAGTTCAACAGCCGCCTGATGTAGCTTCCAGTGGCCGCTCAATCACTGGCAGGGAACAAGCACCAATGGTGTTTGGTACTGGGGTACCCAGGACTGGCTAAGAGTGGTGGCCAGGTTGCAGAAGTACTGTATAAACCGGGAAGAGCCCCAACCACCCCACACCCAACTGGCTGCCACCCCAAAGCCTGCCTGGGGCCCAGGGCCCTGTTAATGGCCGTTTTCAAATCCCCAGGCAGCAGCCATAGGACAAGGCCAGCCCCTTCGCCCTCCCAAAACAGCGGCTGGGCAGGGGAGGGTCTTCATGCCCTGATAAATGCCTGTAGGAACAATGTCAGAGCATTGGGCCAGAACACTGGGTCCCACCATGGACCCGCAGGGGCACAGTGCGGCCTGCACCTGTGGGGCCTGGCCCATGTGCTTGAGACAGCTCCTGTCACTCGGGTGACAATGGGACAAGTCCCTTTTCTCCTCCGTTTCTCTCCCCAGCCTTTGTTTTCGTGTCCGTAGTGTGTAGTCTCGGCAGGGCAGGGACCCTCCCGGCTGGGCGTTTGCACGGTGCGGCCCTGGCCAGGCCCAGCTGGGCTGGTGTGGCCCTGCCCGCCCGGCCTGCCTCGGTGCCGGGCAGCCGGTCCCTCTCCGTGGACATCATCACAGGCTACTTTCCAATTATAGCATTTCAGGGCTGCGACCGTGTTTAATTGTCTGAGTTTTATAAACACTAAATGGCCTTGGCTGACGCCCGAGTTAATGATCCCCTGCAGAAGCAACTTTGGCCAGCCGGCTCCCAGCCGGGCCCTTGCCACGCCCGCCAAAAAGGGTCAATTAAAAAAAGACGGGAGAGGATAAAAACGCAGAAACTCGACTTAAAAGATGATGCTGCATCTGAGGAAATGACACATAACTCCCTCCTGTCTGCGAGCGGTATGTGATGCCACCGCTGAGCTGGGCTCTCCTGAAGGCCCAGCAAACAGCGGCGGCTCTGCTCTTCAAACCCTCCTTGCCTGCAGCGTGACCAGCCCACGCCTAAGCATCCCTACCCACAGCCTTGGTGACTGCCTGGACGAGGGTCTGACGATGGCAGAAGACCTGTAAGCAGGACAAGCGGTTTGATTCACCTACCATGTCAAACCTATGTTTGACAAACCTTCAGGTTTTTCCCCCTGTTAATATCAACAAAGGAAAAAAACCCAGCACAACCCACCTCAAAAATGCAAACAGAATGAAAAACCCCACAAGACTAAATAGGCAAGGCTTTTATGTTAATGCAAGAGTCGCTGACAGCATCAAAACAAAGGAAAAATCGCTGGGTCGAATTTGCAACTGATGTAAATAAGCCTATTGAGTTTCAGTGAAGAGCACTGACTTTCATACAGTACATATACACATACATACACTCCCCTCAGCCCCCTCCACTAATGGAATGAAGGACACTGGAAGGGGAGCAGATGACACCCCAGTATAATTTGTACATATGCACCACTAAAGCTCGGCATTTCTATTTCCAAAAAAAAAAAAATAAAAAAATAAAACCGGGCGAGCGCACAGCTGCAAGGCGGCCTGGGTAATTGTGCAATGCTGGGAACTCTTAGGTAGTTAATAATTATACTCAACCTTCGGTCTAGTTCCTAACAACACCCCTAGGCGTGTCGCTCTTACAGAATAAGGGCACACGCCCTGCTGTGTCTCCTTGCTTAACAGGAACACAAAGTACAGTAGTAGGAGGTGTTTCCTTGAACTCTGAACAATTGGACATTTAAGGATTAATTACTGTTAAGGAGCTTTGGACTGGCAAACACACTAACTCAGCTCTTGGCTGCGTCTCCCAGCCAAGTTCTCTCAGTCATCCTAATTAGACATTCTGATACCATCTTTAATTATATGATCTCACATACTATTTTTTTTTTCTTCTTTTATTTTTTCTTTCCTTACTCTGAACCCCTGTCTTGCGCAGCACGCCGAGTGGGCAGAGCATGGAGGGGTGAACCGGCGGCAAGGAAGGCGCCCGGCTGGGTGTCTCTCCCCCCGGACTTGCTTGGTGCAGCAGCAAGACCATGCACCACTGGGACCCAAGGCGGATGGGACCCGAGCTCCCCGCGCTGCTGAAAACACCCCGGGTCTTTCACAAGAGGGAGGAAAGCGTCGAGTCTGCCGCAGCTCCCTCGCTGTTGTGGGCAAGACGGGACGTATACTGTATTTGTCAGTATTGACTGCAGCTCGGCTGGAAAAATCCTGCACCAAGCGGTATCCCGCGCCAGCCACAGGGAGTGCGTGTGTGTGCACATGTATATACACACACGCTCTCCTGTACACACCTTGATCTTGTTGAAACAACAGGAGGAGCATAGTGCGTGTTATTAATGTTTTTCACCTTTGTAAACACTGTATCGCTGGGGCAATGTTCCTGCGTCCCGACTTGCAGCACCCAGCGGTGCTGTGGGCCTGGCGCCCTCCCATCCCCCTTGCCCCAGCGCCTGCCAAAAGCTGCTGAAGCTGCTTTGCATTCAAGCTGGTCCTGTTGGTCTGCAACATCCTTCCTAGGAAGGGACCTGGCTACATCCGAGAGTCACTAACCCAATGTCGCCTTGGCTTCTGTGAGTCGCCGTTTGCTGCCCACCCTCCCGCAGCCCCCCCTTCCCCCAGATGCAAGGAGGGAAGTTTTGGGTGGCGTGCTTTCAACTGAAACGCTGCTCTGCTGAGCTGGAAACTCAGCATACCCTGAGGTCAGCCGAGGTTCACTAAGCTGAGGAACTCCTTAAATGGTATAGTCTGAAAAGCCGGCTCCCTTCGTCTTCGTGAGCAGCACAGGGATGGATGGGAGAGTTCTCAATGGGACCCTCTTCTAAATGCTGGACCCCCAGCCTTGTGTGAACATGGGGGCAAGGAGGCAGCTGCAGCCTCCCTGCTTTCCCCATTGCCAGCCTGCTCCTTGGAAATGGCTCCAAGACCCACCCCTGCCTCCACCTGCCAGCAGAACTGGTTGGCCTCAGCGGGGAGGGTGTGTGGCAGCCGTGCTTGCACCGCGCTCCGGGGGCTGGAGAGGCTGGCATGCACCACGGCAGGGTCTCTGCCCATCCTCCTCTAGGGTCTGGGCGAGCCTGCGGGCATAAGGGACGCTGAGTGCTTCACTACCTCTTCCAAAATCAAGGAGGCGAAAAGGAAGACCTGACTGTCCCAGGCAGGCAGCAGTACCCCACACAGGGAGGAGCCCTCTCCTCCCAGCTCCTTGGCGTTCCTTGCTGATTCAGAGTCAACATAATGGGGCCGAGATGGCGCCATTGATCCTGCTGGGCAGGCGGAGCCGCTGTATGGTAGGGATTAGTAATGGCTTTCTTCCCTGTGGCACCGGGTCACAGGATTCAACCCTTCATACAGCCCCGTGGTGGAAACAGTCTTCCTCCCTCCCTGGCACCAGAAACGTGCCTGTGGAGTAGCCTCTGGTCCTGGGGAACGGAGCAATGGCAGCAGCTGCACGGGGAAATTAAGAGCTGGAGCCAAGTCAGAAAAGAAAAATAAAACAGAGACCAGACAGTCACCACGGGTGGAGGACAGACCTACCCCGCCAAGACAGCCAAACATATACTCTTAAGAGCCATTCCCTGGGAGGGTCCTTCCTTCCAGCCCCCTAGGACAGGCATGTCCATGCACTCAAGGACATCCTACATTCAAGGTGCCTCTCCAGGGGGCTGTGGGTTGCCAAGATCTTCACTGTACAGCTCCTTCTGCTCTGTGCCACCACAGCACAACCTTGCTCCTTGCAGCTGCCTGGGGAAGGCCTGGCCACGGGTGACTGTGGCTCCAGCAAACCCTCACCTCCACCAGGGCGACAGGAGCAGGGGGGAGGAAGGCTATCACTCCAGGATGAGCACCCATCCCAGCTGCAGGTGCTGGCAGGAGAGCACGCACAAGGTCAAGGGAAATACCTGAAGCCAACGTTTTGAAGGTGTCACTCTCCTTTCCTATTCCCTCCCTTTCACCACAGACAGTGTCACAGGCAGATCTTCGTTTCCTCAGCTGCCAGAAGTGAAGTTAATTAGATACCAGTATGGCCTCAGAACATTGCTCAGAGTAGAGATTTAATCACAGTCCTTATGGCTCATAAAACACAATGTTCAATTGGAGGCTACAAAAGGCAGCTAACATCTCCCATCACCCCCATGACCTGTAGCAGCTGGGGAGGAGCAGCGGGTTGCAGCAATATCAACCTAGAACGAAGGCTACAGGGGCCGAGTGCTGCTGCTGCTCTGGTGCTGCTCACTGCTGGTGCTGAAGCCCTGCCCTAAGCCCTGGCTTTGAGGGGTCAGGGCAGGGCTGTGCCTGGCTAGACCGTCTTAGATGTGAAGGGATCGTGGGCTCACTTTTTCCCCTAGATTACTGCAGACATTCATGGGCCTCTGGCATGTAACTTTTCTTTTAAGCCCACAGGCTGGCGTCTGCTGCTCTACCCTCATTAAGATGAGATAAACAGTTTCAAAACTAAGTTAAGTGTATTTCAGAGTAGTAATACAATGTAAGCAACTGAAATAGGAATTAGGTGAATTAGAGCATCCAGTGCTTGAATAACTCAAGCTACCCAAAGGAAAAGAACTGACCTGTTTCTTCCCTTTGCCCAAACCCAGCATCATCTCCTGCTGTGGCCGCTCACATCGGTAATCACCAGCATGAGTGTATGTCATCATTGGGAACCACTGATGAATTTGCCCAAGCCTGGGAGCCCAATTAGGGTTGCAGAAAGGGGGTGGGGGGCTAGGGGGAGCGTCTGTGCTCAGTTGATGGATTGTGCCTGACCCATGAGCTCACCTAGGATCACTGGCTGTAGATCCGTATTTACCTTTCCAGGGAACTTGAAAAACAATCTCTGCTCGAGAGAGGAAAAACGTTAGGAGAGCCTGCAAAAGGCAAGTAGGCAAGGCTTCCTGGCACTGCCTGTGGACTTGCAGAGTTGTACAGTCATTTGTGGGATGCAGGCTCTCGATTACGGCCATGTAAGGCCTGTCTCCCTCTCTTCCCCCCACTAGTCTGTGGAATGGAGCATGCAAAATAAAAAGGGAAATCTGAAACTCACACTGCAGCAGGCTGAACAGTTTACATTCTTGTCTGCCATGATATCCTCCTCCCAGCTTAATCCTTATCTGTTTGACCTCGCATAGCCAGCATCAAAACCGCTGATATTTAGTACAGAGGAATTCTGGAGTTCAAATGAGATAGCAGTGCAAGGGGGAAAGAAATATGCTGGCAATATACTCCTTCTGGACTATGTGGAATTAAAAGCAGAAACACAAGAATGGTAGAGGTTGGTAGGCACCACTGGAGAGTGTCTAGTCCACCCCTCTGCTCAAGCAGGGTCAGTTAGAGCAGATTGCTCAGAGCTACATCCAGTCAGGTTTCGAATGTCTCCGAGTATGGAGATTCCACAAACCTCCCTGGGCAACCTATACCAGTGTTTGACCACGTTCACAGTGAAAAAGTAATTTTCATGTCCGCTATTGCAAATTGTTACCACTGCCTTTTGTCCTGTCTCTTGGTACTACTGGGAAGAGTCTGACTGCATCTCCTTTGCTCCTTACTCCCATCAGGTATTTAACCCTTTGGTGAGATCCTCTCTGAGCCTTCTTTTCTCAAAGCCAAACAATCCCAGCTGCCTTGGCCTCTCCTCCCAGCCTTGCCCTGTCTTCATCAAGGAAAATCTTCCCAAGGTGTCTTGGATCTCACTACACTGGAACACGCATGAAAAACCTTCTTTTAAACCTCAGTCTTGAGACTGTGCCAGTAACTTCCACTCAGGTTGATAAGCCGTCTGTATGGCTCCTTGTGCTGACAGTGGCCAAAGCACTGCTGGATGGGGGCCTCACTTCTGCCACATGAGACAGAGCAGAAAACACTGGACTCTTGCAACTGAATTCAAGAGCTTGTTATGACAACACGAAACTTCAGGGGGATCAGGTCATAGACATCAGTAGGAGTAGGACCATAAGGTGGTGTGTTTTTTTTTTTTTAAAAAAAATGCATCATTTGTTCCACTTCGGGGTATCTGATGCAATAACTGTGTCACAGTTTTCCTCTGTCACATCCTTCCCACATGACAGTGGAAACATCACTTCAAACCAGCATTCTGGATGCTCTCCTTTCCCCCACACTCCCACTCCAGCTCTGCTTGCCATTAAGCCTTCTTCAGGTTTACCACATGCTTATTCTTTCCATTGGCTGCAGAATTTCTACAGTGTTCCTGTAGATGCTCCTGCAGATTCTAGACCAAATTAAAAAAGTAACCAAAAAAAAAAATAATCACCAAAAGCCTTCATCTGACAACTTGCTATCACTGGCTTGATATGTTCAGGTCCCTCCTCTGGGCTTTTTCTTGTCGCAAAAGCTCTGCCCCAGGTAGGGTCTCCCCTTCATTGAATATGTAAGAAGACCAGGCTACCCACACATGCTGCCTGGAGAGACGAGCCAGTTCTTGGTACGTCACCAAGAAATGTGACTGTGAGGAAAGTCTAGAGATGAGTCTTGCATCATGGGAAGGGGACAGGCAAAAGACAATGGGGAGTCTCTCTTTATTCTTGTACATATTAAAGACATCACCGGGATGTATACTGATCCTGATGGAAGAGTTTTTGGTGCAGATGCCACCCATCCTTTCTTTGCAAAAGGAATGGGCGCTCTCTCTTACAGCATGACTCTGCCCACCCCACAGTAACAGACAGATCCCTCACTGGCATGACAAGGTCTGGGCATCACAGGGTGGAGGGAGGGTGAGCCTGTTTCAGAAGGAGGGGAAATTCCCTACGTGAAGTGGAGATCTAAAACAAGATGAGGATGTCGGGAAAAACACAATTTCCATGTCAACGTGGTAGAATTTGGCCTCCCACAGCTAGAAGACTGGCAGAAAACAGTTCACTCTGCTGTGTAATTTCATCCTTCAAACCCAAATTATAGTAACTGGTGCGGATGTTCCAGCATCTGTGAGCTAATGAGGATAAAAGGCAGTCGCAACCTGCCAGTTCTGGGAGGAAATCAGGTGGGAGGCCTAGCCTTGCCACCACTGTTTGCAGACAAGCAATGTTAAGCCCTTTTGAAGGGTGCTGTCAGCTCAGGGAGCACTTCAGGTTGGAAGAAGGCAAGCAAGAACGTATCCTCCTGCTAGCCTTTTTTTGGGAGGGGGCGGAGGGGGGATATGCTGCCAAAGGAGCCGGTTTGACAAAAATTGGGGCTGGATGCTTCTGTGCACCAGCGTAATGGGAAAGCCCTTCGTGAGGCAGGAAATCCTGGAGGCGCTCCCCTCAGAGAAAGCTTGTGTGCAGGAGGAGATCAAATGGGGACTCCCCCATGCCCGAGGCCTATGGATATAGATATTAAGAGATGATGTTCTTGTGTCCTGCAGCGTATTTGCTTATAATTGCCATGCCCCCCAAGAATAACTACTTTTTCCTTTAGCCCCACCAGGACAAGTACATTTGGAAAAAGCTTCCCAAAGGCTGTCCCTCACCCACTGTGTCATCCTTGACCCCATAGGGCACCCTAAGGCTGGCTCCGGCTCTACAGCCCCAACCGTCCTATGTCGACTTCGTGTCAGCTTTCCTAGAATATGGATTCCTGACTGCTGAGCTCACTTCACACAGGTGTGTGCATGTATTCCCTCTTCTGGTGACTGCTACCTTCAGCATTCCCCATGACTTCACAAATATTGTCATACACCAGCCACATAACTTACTCCAACATCTCTCGTCTTCTTCCCCATGGCACTGTGAGAACACAGACATTTAAAAAAAAAAAGCTAAAAAAAAAAAAAAAAAGAGGGAGGGGGGAAGAGAGAGGGACAGGGACCAGCAGGAAGCCAAAGCAGACATTACTCCTAAGGAAACCCATGAGTAAGGAGCAGCTTGGCCTGGCACCAGATTGGCTAGCCATGACTCACCTAACATCTCCTCCCCACCACTGTTTTTGTTTGGTTGTTTTTTTTAACTTGAATATGACAACCTCCACCCCTAACCTGGTGTATCTGGGTTCCTTCCACTTGAGAGACTGCAGCTTTTCCCAGATGAGCAAGGGGATCCCACCTTAATCTCCTCCTTCCTGTCAGTGAAGCAACCATGCTCTCTACCCCACGTTTTAGAGCAGAAGCTTTCAGTCTTTCTGGCTGAGGAGGTGGATTTAAAAAAAAAATAATAATAAAGTCACCTCAGCATGCATTTTCTAGCTCTATCCCTTTCCTTTTGAAGCCAAGATGAAAGGATTAATGCATTATTTGCCTTTTAGCCCAGGTGGTCTGCTCTGCTAGCCTCTGCCCCATTTACCATTGTTGCAGCTAACAGCTGTCTGGATTGCAGCTGCTCTAATGAAAGAAGCCCTGAAATGTGCTACAGCCGGGCACCTGGCAATGCTGTACCCATTTGTTCATAGTGAAGGAACATGCGAGCTTTTAATTGTTCATGGCAAAGGGAGCTTTTTAATGACTTCAGTTAACAGAGAGAGAAGAACTCCAGTTAGCTCTTGCTATACAAAAGAGTGTCCACAATGTCATTAAAACAAGATTTACAAGTGTCATAACTCTCAGCAGCATAGTCAACAATACAGCCAATCATTACAACTGAGCACCAAAGGAGAAGGGGGGGAACATCACACCACCGAGTAAGGGGAGGAAAAGAAAGAAGGGGGGGGAGGGGGCAAGGTGCAGAGGAAAAAAGAAAAGTCATTTTTTTCTTTTCAGTCTAAATTGATTTTATTCTACAAAATGCTACTCAGTTAAAATTGTAAAAGCACAACATTTTAATATGTTCTTTCTTTCATAGCAGCAAGCTTTCTCTAACAAGCTTTTTGTTTTAGTGCAAATACTGTAGGCCTGTATTACAGTAAAATAACAAGAACAAGAAGAGAGACAACACCAGAGAGAATGCCTCAGAGCTGAGATTCTCCGGGACTGCAAGAATGATATCAAGATCACAATGAGCAAAGAAGGTTCAATTCAGCAGTCACCTTTAAGAACCTCCTTGGCAGAAACTATTTCACCGCAGACAAAAAAAAAAAAAAAAAGGAAAAACCATGATCTAAAACTTTTGAGGAAAAAAAAAGATAATGGTGCCCCCAAACCTTCAATAATCCTCATGGTTGCCTATTAATCACTGAGGCTTGACTCCACCTCCAACACCTGCTTTGTAGCAGCAAAATGCTACTGATGCTTTCAGATTGCTCCCAGGAGAGTGGAATCAGAATCAGGCCCTTTCTGTATCTGAGGATCTTAAGGTAGACTTTATTGACACTAGTAACTTATCGCTCTAATAAAGATGCACTATCCCTTATTGATGTTACTTTGAACTACACAGTATATCAATATATATACAACATTTTATCCTCTCACTGAGCAAAAACAATTGGATACCTATTTTCTACACATTTTAATATGGTTTTAATATCAAGTAACCACAAACAAGAAAGTGGAATAACCCTTTAATCATAACAGGATAGGAGGGGAACAATTAAGTAAAAGAGGATGGGATTTTATTATTATCTTGTATTCTGAGATTTGTCCTCAACTCCACCTACTGTTCACAGAGGAATGATAATGCATCTTTAGAAACACATCTCTTTTTACATTTTATACAGACAACAACAAAACCCAGAATCTTTTATTTAAAGAATCAGAAAAAAAATATTAGCCTAAAAAAAGAAGAAGAGTGGAGTATTTTTAATGCTTTCTTTATTATATCCAAGTCTTGAACAGAAAAAAAAAGATGTAAACATGATAAATAAATAAGAAATAAAATGTAGATTGTTCCCCCCACCTCTTAAAATGTTTGACTTGGCCTTCCTAATGAAAATGAAATTGTAAGTGTCATAATAAGATTTCTTACATTTCAGAAGTCTGTTTTAGAATAAAAAAAAAAAAACACCAACAAACCAACAACAAAAAGAAAAAAAGAAGCAACAACCAAACACCAGGAATGTGAGTTGGGAGGATGTTAAGTTAATGGCGGGCAGATCTGCTGGAGCAGGCACAAGACGGCTGCCTGCCAATAAATAATAAGATACCAGGGAGGAGGGGGGTGTCTTCGGTTTGTTTTCATTTTGTTTTTTCTTTTCACTTAGGATGAAGGCCAGGTGGAACCTACATACAGTAAGCAGCAAAATTAAAGGTTCAGATGAACTAAATAGATCATTTAAATAATAATTATAAAAACACAACAGAGAGCTACTGTCCCCAGCATGTTGGTCCCAAATCCCATCACAACACCAGCAGTTTGAGACTTACCCAGTCTCCACACCTAGGAGAAAGGAATGGATGAAGGCAATGCCACAACTGGGAAGGTGGAAGGAGGAACAAGAGCAAAACTGGAATGGCAAACACCACCTGGAGGCTGAATGTTTCCTTCAGTGCAGCTGCTACTGCTCCTCCCAGTTTGGCATTGATTAATTTAAGATGTTATTAGAGGCTTCATTGGGCTGGTCACTAGGGAATTGACCCAATACCAGCTGAAATTCCCTGGGCCTTTTTCTATTGACTTCCACAACTCTTGGTCAGACACTAGTTATAACAGCTCCTGCATCCCCAGTACATGCAGAACATGGAGACTCTGTACATTTACAAATTGGCAGGGAAGGTACTCATGGAAAATACTGTTTTGGGGATGGGGAAGACAGTCAGTTCCCAAAAAGCACAGCAGTAAACCTGAAAAGAAGAATGCAGGGCCAGACCAAAACAGCAGCAGAGCTCAAGCTGTACCTGTCTGCTAAACAAAGGTAAGGCTGATCCACAAAATACAGAAGGCAGGAGACCAGCAATCACAACACAGATGTCCTCCGAGAGGTTTGAGGGACAAAATGGGCAGGCACAAGGTATTCGGGGCTTTTTCCGGATAGTAGGAAATAATCCTCTTTTCCAGGCAGTATGACAGGACAGGAAAGGGGAGTGTCCTGACCTGTCTCTGAGAAGGTCAATGACAAGGCAGCTGGCAGTGGGCAAGGGCCAGCTGCAGCTCCTTTTGGCAATGATTCAGTGAGCAAAAGCAAAGGTGAGTTTTTGTTGTTCCACCAGGAGTTAGGCTTAATCAGGTTTGAGGAGGCACCTGAGTTCCTGAAACCCCTAGTAGGAATGCTCCTGATCTCCTGGGAGACAGCGATCCTGGTCAGCTGGCCTCAAAAGTAGCTGCATCACTTTAGGATTCGCCACTTGTCAACGTTGCATTCTGGCCAAAAGTGGGTGCAAATGACATTCAGAGACATTTTATGGAACAGTTTTAGATTCTCAATCCAGACTGGCCCAAACAAGCATCTGGCAAAACGGAGACAGTTAGAGAAGCAGCAGTTTAACCTAAAGTGATACCATCTACATAAAACCCTATAAAAACAGGATCCTCTGCGCTAACTACGGGAAGTTTAAGGTCTATTTTGTTAAAAAGGAAGTTTTGATGTTCACGTAAGGACAAGAGAACTCCTTTATCAATTCTACTTATTGTGTAAGCTCAATTTGAAACCTCTAGCACCAGTACAATGATGAAAGTGTTTAAGCAGTAAAGAAAAAGCCTGAGTCACAACCACCTTTACAAAGCAAAACGATCACTCATATCTTTCTATTTCTGGCAGGTTTGGTAAACACCTGGGTTTAAAAATAATAGTAATGATAAAAAAAAAGCAAAGCCTACCTTTAGAGCCAAAGTAGTGTCCCTTTGAAATGATTCAAGGAATGGGCAGTGGCCAAGGTTTGAGGGAAGCCAGCCCTGCTGAGTAAAGGTCCAGTTCCACAAGACTGAACCCTATTAATTCCCAGTGGAGTTGGTGGGGACTGCAGCAGTTTAGTATCTCGCAGCACTGGCCCTATAATCTCATATTGCATTTGTCCAGGTCCAGCCTGACCAAGAAATACCCTGGTTTCAGTTGATTAAAAAAAAATAAAATATAAAAGGACAAGGAAATCTCACGCCAAAATAAATAGCTGCCACCACAGCTTCAACTGGCAGGACCAAAGAGCTATCCACTAAGCGGCTTCGCTGGCAAGCTGGGTAATCCTAGTGCGCTCATGGTCATGGTTTGTCAGTGCCTTGACATCAACAGGAATCGAGCTTGGCTCCAAGCGGGAATAGATTACGCACATTACTGTTTTCAGTAGTGAACATCAGCACTAGAGAACTTGTGCCCTCTGTAAGCACTTAGTAGTAGCACCCAAGCCCACAGGTTGGAGAAGGCAGGACCCAGGGCTAGGGGAAGAGCCCTCTGATTTGTTTTTTTGCCTTCAGGCCAATCAATTCCAACAAAACCAGATCAATTACAATGCAAAAAAAAACAGAGGCCAAAGACCAAGGAGCAAATAATGGTAATCAATCTTCTTCCGCTATCAATTTGTCATTCATAACCAACGGTTATCAGAAGCTGTGTTCTAGCTCAAATAGGTCATCGCTTCAACTACACCATTCCTGCCTGGTCAGGAGCACCTTGTGGCCTATGCTGTGCTGGAGGTTGGACCACTGCCTTCCCCCCAACCTTGGAAACTGGGAATCTCTGAGCAAACAATACCCACACTGCTTTGTTTCCCAGCAATGAAAAAGTCAGCAAGGGGACAGCTAGCTAGTTTCACCCTCTTATCTGCTGCCAGTCTCCATCCTAGATTTATAGGCACATGGTGCCACCTCTTTTTCAGTAGCACGTTCTGCAAATATGGCCAAGGGGAGGGGAGGATTTACTAACAGGAAGAGATCAGCCTCTGAGTCAGGAGCCCTGATGGGGAGGAAGATGCAATACTCCCTAGACGGCGGGCAGCCCAGGAACAGTAAACAACAAGCAGCAGATTTGATATCCACCAAACTGGGGTAAAACCCTGCCAAAGACACTGCTAAGTGCCAGCCCAGCAGCTTTTCTGATGCTACTTTGGCCCTGAGATGCTAACTTGTTTTTTGAGGAGCCCAAGGGGATAAATATATCTACATTTAAAAAAAAAAAAAAAAAAAGCTTCCGCATGAGCCTCCTGCTGTCTCTGCTGTGTCTATGCCTCAGGCCAGAGTTACAAACTCTGCCCTTGCCACTGAGCCCTTGGGCTCCTCTTGGTTCTCCATTCCCCCTCCCCCAGACCTTCCAGATATCCCCCTCCTGCCTGGGCAACCCTACGTGTTTCCCACAGCCTGTCCCAAGAGGAAAGATCCTAACAAGCCTTTAGAGTTCAGAGCAACTGGATGAAATGTCATGGGATCGACAACATTGGAAATGATAAGCAGAGAGAGAGAGAGAGAGAGAGAGAGAGGGAAAGAGAGAAGTTGTAAGATCAACTAACCAGAATGATCTAAGCACAGAGCACAACCTAGCAGATCAATTCACAAAGGAAAGGGATGACTAGCAACTGTCTGCAGCTCGCCTTCAGTCCTGGCCAGGAGTGCTCCCCATGTCCACTACGGCTATGAAGATGTTTCCATAGGCAGTCCCTACAGAGGGGACATCACCCTCTCCAAACAGTCCTGGTGCGTCAGTCCCACCCTTGCTGTTTTCTGCCTCCAGGGAGCTGGCATTGGTCCTCACTCTCCTTCCTGGAGCTGCAGTACTTCCCCATCCTTGTTCTTGCTGCCCTTGTGCTTGAACGATCCCGTGCCTGTCTCTAATCCCATGAAGGGGGGCTCCCCCCATGGTGCTGGGGGGGATGTAACACACTGGCAAAATTGGGGGCTGCAGGGAGATTACAATGCCAGCAAGGTGGGAGAGTTCAAGGAATCCGAGGACTGGTCACCGCTGCTGCTGCTCCTCCGGTGAGCTTTGGAGCAAGACTCAGATGGGGAGAGAGGAGACTCCTGATCCAACACGTTGGGGTAGGTGAACACCAAGCTGGAAGAGCCAGGAGTGATGGCTGGTGTTGAGGTCACCACGATGGGAGTGTTGAGTGCCTCCTCCCCATAAAAACCTCCAGCAATGCTGATGGGCTTAATGACAGATCTCTGGGCTTTGTCAAGGACCAAAGAAGAAGATGGGATCTCTTCCTCCACAGGCTCCTGCTTCACCACCACCGCTCCGCTCGCTCCAGTCCGAACGCTCTGGAGGCTGCTGGATGGTGGGCTCCGACGTTCCTCAGGGCTGATTTTGCACACGGGGCTGTGAGCCACCAGCATGAACTCCAGCTTCTCCTTCTCCTTCTGGAGCTCGGCAATCTCCTTTTGCAGCACTGACTTCTCCTCCTCCAGCACTTCGGTTTCCTGCAGATAAAAAGGGAATAAGTAAGTATCAGAGGCTCTGGCACTCCTGCTCACCTGGAACACGGCCATCAGGTCCAGTTCCCATCTGGCATGGGCAGATACACCCCAGACTCTTCATGAGCCAAGCAGGAACTAGGTCATCGCCAGCTGAGCATCTTGTGTTTCATGTGTCTACTAGTAAGCTATTCCTAAACTTCACTGATCTAAGGGCTATAAATGGTCTTCTCATGAGTTCACCTTAATTTTCTCATGGCCAGCTTCTACCACTCTGTCATGGCCTGTGACGTAAATAACTCTTCTCCCTTGCTGTCTGCCTAGCAGACACCTTAGAAGACATGACTCGGATCTCCTCCCATCATTTTTTGTGTCGGGTAAGTCACGTTCTTTTCAATTCTTAGGCAGAGGTAGTGTGTACGGCAATTTTTAAGCCATTTCCATTTTCCTCCTCTAGTGTGTATTCCAGATGAGGTTTGACACTTGCCTGACTCTTGTACAAAGGAATAACACTTTCATCTCCACTGGATCATCCCTTGATGCATCATTGGATTAATACATTTACCTTTCCCATGGTCACATCACACTGATGGCTTATAGTCAATCTGTGAGCAATTAGTACCTTCCTATTTGAGGAGCTCAGCATTTCACAGAAGTACTCACCCTTAGTCCTTCAGGATATGACTTCCCACTTTGCACTCCTTTCAATTCTATTACTTTAGTTGTGATAATCCTTAAATTCTTCATATAGGATGTCCTGCCTCCCCTACACTGAGAATACCTCCTGAATTTGAGTTGGCAGCACATTTCACCAGTGTGCTTTCACTGCTGCTGTGCTTGTTAATGAGATCATGGAATACAACCAGCCCCAGGCTGGTTCTTGAGCAGAAGTGCTGGAGCCTTCCCTCCAGCCTCTTTCAACACAACCCATCCTTGTCTTCTCTTCAGCCAGTCCCTTACCCACCCCATGGTTCTTGCACTCATCCCTACCTTCTCCATCTTATCTAGTCATTTCCCCTGTGGCACCAGACCACACATCTCTGCGGCGCTTTCTTTGTGCAGGAAATCAGTTACGCCCACCAAAGAAAGGTTAGCGTAAAGATTGTAGCTTTAATAGGTACACATAATATCTGCCTCATTTTCTACTGCTTTTGGATGATCCTACCATCTCCAGTGCTTTTGCCCCCAAAGCCTGCCTTTGAGGCACACGGCATCTTTATTTCCACTTACAGAGGGACAGCAACGGTAGGGAGACTGGTGCTAGTTGGGAGGCGAGCTCCTAGGACATTTTGGGCACCAGCAAGGGAAAAATAAGCTCCCGAGTTCCAAGTCCAAGCCCTCACCACTGTTGATGTAGGAGCAACACTACCAGACAGCCTTGGAAGAGGAAAGCAGCATGCGTTTCGTAGCACCTTCCTCAAATGTTATAGTGGAGGGACAGCAATGCCCTGCAAGCTGGTCCAAAGGGTGGGCGACAAGGAAGGAGAAATGTATGCAGAGCACGTACCGCCTGGAGTTTCTCTGTTAGCTCTCGACGCCTGTTACGACACTTAGCAGCTGCCAGCTTGTTCCTCTCTCTCCGGATCCTTCGCTTCTCTTCTTCCTCGGGCGACAGCTGTGGGCAAGTGCCAAGAAAACCCACAATCAGATCTGAGCAAGGCATTCCTTGAAGTTTGTGAGGATTTAACCGCAACGCAAAGGGAAAAGGCCTGATCCAGCAGGATGCTGAGCGCTCCCCCTCTTCACTGATGTCAGCAGAAGATGAAAGTGCACAGTATCTCTGCCTGCACCGGGTCTCAGCAGAAGGGTGAGGAGAAGATGGAGCGGGGAACAGGGGGAAGATTGTGTAAGAGGACAGTGAATCTGCACCAAGGCCAAACAGATAAAAGATGCTCTGATTGTTTCACAACTTGGGTGGTACATTAAGCAAAACCAGAGCACGATGTTGTAAGTGCCTCTTTCTTGAAAGAAAATATCTGCTGCTTCCCACACAAAAATAGTTGTTAGCTTGAAGGTCGGGGATGGGGTGGAGGGGGAGACAGGGAAATCAGCAGAGCTCCCATGAAGTCCGTGAAGCAACAGTGATTTATACCACCCAAAAATCTGACCTCAGATTTTCGAGCACTCAGTGAGATAACACACTGTGCTTCTTGCATCAGCAGGCAAAGCTCCAGTGATATCAAGGGCTTCCTGAGGCCAGCTGACATCCCCACTGATGTAAATCAGGAGCAATTCCATAGAAACCCATCGAGCAACACTCTTGCGAAACCAGAGGAAGCGAGCAGCAGCCCACAAGATCTGGTCAAGCCAGGCCCAGCTTTTGGGGTTTAAGACGAGGTTTTACAAATCCCAGCAGCAGCAGATGGGCTTGCACCACTGCCAAGGCCGGGTAGCCGGCACAGCAGCGCGCGAACAGGGATGGTGCGGCACAGCTCACCGCTGCGGCACACGGCGTGCAGGAGCCGGTGCAAACAGATGGCTGTGGGGATTCACGGCACACGCTCGGCTGTGCATCCCTCCTGCGCTGCGGACCGACCCCGTGCCCCACATTTCAGCCTCACCAGGCTGGTGTGCTCTGCGGGGCTTTGGCCCGGTGACTGCAAACAAAAGTGAAACGAGCACCCTGCAAAGCACATGTCAGATCTCACAGAGTGCCAGCGGAGAATGGAAAGAAAAACCTTTTCATAAAAGCTTTCAGTTTTAATATCTTCAGGGGCTGCCAAAATGGCAAACGAGACATTCAACCTTTTACTATCTTTTCTTTTTAGTGTTAGTTTTACTCTAACCTCATTCTGCTTTGTTTTGGTTTGCTTTATTTTCTTAATTTCGATCTTCACAGTATTGGGGAGCTTACTTCAGCCTCTGGGCATTCCCCTCCCTTGGTTCTGCTTTTTTTTTTTTTCTTTTTCTTTTTTCTCTCCTCGGGGATCTGGACCATGCCTGCAATTTCACCTGCACGCAGCACAAGCCCCCGCTGCACACCGAGCAGCACAAGCACTTCTAGGACTGCAGGACACCGGCTTTGGACCTGATCAGCAGATCACAGCGCTCCATCTTGGGGTGAGGGGGTACCTCCACCCTGCTGGGCAGCAGCCGGCGGGGCTTTGGCATATTCCCTTCCCAGTAAGGACCCCCTGCAGGCATCGCTTTCCCCCGTACAGCTCTGCAGGTTCAGTCCCCAGCCCGTATGTGTGTGGGGTAAAAATGTATTTGCACACGAGTATCTGCAATATGGCAAAGCATTAAGCGCGCGCACAGATTCTGTGCTGACTTGGGGCCTCTGCGTACAATTTTCAAGAGACCTTTCATGCTTCAGAAGCACAGACCTCATTGAAATATGTTGGGACCAAAGTTTCTCCTCCCAGGGCCTTCAGTTATTTTTAAATTATCCGTCTCGGAAGCTATGCTTTGCAAAAATCTCATAGACGGGGCTGAAGCCCCTAATCTGGACGTGCTTAACATTATACCAGGTCTAAAAAGGAATATTCTGTCAGCGGTTGCTGGATTTGTTTGAAAGCGGTTGGATTTGGCACACTTCGTGCCCCTGCTGTACGCGTTATCTGTAGCTTGTCCAAGCCCAATACGTGCGTTCGCTGGCAGAAACGTTCATCAAAACAGGCTCTTTTCATAAAGCGTTACACAATGTTTTCCAAAAAGGCACTCCGATGCAGTGTTCAAAGCACCAACAGCGGAAACCTGAGCCAAAGAGCCACGGTAAAGCGCCCGGGTACTGCCTTAGCACGTGTCTAATCAAAAGGACTTGGCTTTGAATGACCCACAATGAACGGCTTGCAAACAAGCCACAGGCCAGGAATTGCTTGGCAGGCATCCTTCAGCAAATAACTCCGAACAACAAATAAAGCGGAGAATATGGTGATCTCTTCACGGCCAATTTGTGAACACAGAGGCAGCATTTGTCAAACAAATTAGTTGTTGCTAATTATTCCCCCAGTTCTCGTGAGAGCTTCCCTGCCTTTGGACACCAGCCCTGCACGAAGGGAACCGGGAGGTACCTCCGGCTGGTGGAAAGGGCTGGCGCATACCTGAACCACCACGGCTGCCCCATCCTTCCTCCCAAAAACAGGTCTTGGGTGCGCACAGAAGGTGCAGTTCACTCTGGACAAGTGACTTTAACCCCTTCCCTGCCTCTTAGGTCTAAACCAGACAGCGACTCCACACAAAATAATCAGACTGTGAATCAAAACAGATGACGTGGAAGTAAAAGTAGGGCTGGTGAGTCTTATTAGAAACAGACCTCATGCATTAGCATGTGCTCGTGTACTGAGGGTGCGCAGTGCGTCTCGTTACACTGCTCTCCAGCGACCCACACAACTGCTGCTTGGGAACAATTCGGGGAGATCTAGATTATTCAGTTTGGTTTTTGGTGGGTTCTGTTTTTTTTTTTTCTTAAAAGAAATTAACTGTGGATAGCTAATCACCAGACAGCCCTGGAGAAGGCTGTTTCTTATTAAGAAGAGACTGACAGGGCTGAAAGGATTTCCAGAAGACGAAATGTCTGCATCTAGTCCACCACCCTGCCCCAGCACAGGACCCAGGGTACCAGCTTGATAGTCCCATCAGGAGGCTGAGCACAGGGAAGCAGTGATACAAGCCATCCCCTCCCTCCAAGCTATGAAAATGCCACTGGGTTGGGAGCAGAAAAATCTCTGCTTATGGGATCCCCACCTCACCACTGTAAAGAGCGATAGCATGTTTGTAGTGGGAAGGTGGGTTTAGACCCCAGACGTGCAGAAGACTCTGGCTACTAGAGTCAAGGTGCCCTAGAGAAGCTGTTCCTCCCCTGCACGATGCTGGCTGATACTGGCGGTATCACCCGAAAGCGAGACTGGAGCAGCGCTAGCTGCCACAGAGCAGATATAAAACACCAACTGATGTAATTTAGGTGTCAGATTTGTAAAGGACCTACGTAAAAGCTCCTCCGCTTGCTCAGAGGTTTCCTTCTGCCTAGAGCAGCAGAGACACTCAAAGCGAAACCCGGGGCTCGACTTCAGAGTTTCACCTGCTTTTGAAACTGAGCCGCAATGTGGCCCAGTGGTGCGAAGTGTTTGATGGAGATTGAGTAAGTCTCACCGTACGATGAGGAAGCAGCAATAAAATCACCCTCCGGCTTACACCCTGCGTCACCCTGAGAAAACCCAGCGCCGTACAGCCCACGGGACGGACCTCAGCGCTCCCCTGTGGGCCCGGGAGATCCCGAGAGAAGGCAGGGGAGAATCTCTCCCCGCTGTGGTTACCTGCTCATCTCTTCGTCTCCGGCCCACTGTGGTCCCGATGGTTTTGATCACACCAGGTCGCTGAAGGGCCGTGTGTCCAGCCACTGAAGACAGCGGGGGCAGCGGATGGCTGTAGGGGTGCGAACGAGAGTAAGGGCTTGACATGGAGGTGATGACGGTGGGCTGGACCATCCACTGCAGGTCTTGGCTGGTTGTGATGGCGTTGATTGTAGGGATAAAAGCACTGCCTGATCCTGGCATATCTACTCGAAATTTCTAGGAGAAAAGGCAGGGGAAAAAAGGGAGAGAGAGAGAAGAAACTGTCAATGAAAGCAGAACATAAGTGGTTACTCAGAAACCAGCTAGACCCTCAGGAGCAGCACCAGTGAGGATCAAAGCAGCACCTGAAGCAAAGGCACTGGCTGCCAGTGCCTCTGCAGCATCCCAGGCTGCCCCTGCCCACCACAGCCCCCACCCTGAGGAAGGTGCTGGGCTGTGGCGCTTCCCCTTCAGAGCAGCCCGGCCCTCTCCCAGCCCCCTTCCTCATCACCCCCCAAAACCTCCCCAGCATCCGCTACGCCAGCCTCCCACCCGTGCCCACCGCTCCTTCCGGCGTGGAGCGAAAGGGGAATTAAGGAGTTTCTAGAAAAAAAACACTTCTCTGCCAGTCCAAAGAAAAGGAAGAGAAACTTCAGTTCTGAAATGCCGCTACCAAGCCGAGCGAAGCCTTCTTCTACCAAAGGATTCCCCTGAAATTTGGGTTTGGTCCACATAGGGTTTGGAACGGCAAGAACAGCAGCTTGCTTCTCGTTCAGTGGTTCTGCGCTCGCCGCACACACAGGGCGAGAAACCCGGCCCCGGGATGGTTACGTGTGAGGATATGTATTTTAATAGCAGCCTATAAAATAGGTCTTAGGATTCAGATCGGACAAGTTCCCTGCAGCTCTCTGCACTGTCTAGACAAAACAAGGCAGCAGTAAAACCGAGGCAGGTAATGATCTCCTCCAAAATACGTGTACACCTTGTTTCAGACAGAGGTAAATCCATCTGGATAATATGCTGGCACTAAACTGCAAGGAAAACAATCGCTTGTCCCCGGAGGGGGAAGCAGGGGAGAAAGAATGCTTTTGTCTATGCTGAGCTCCTTCAGGAGGCTTTCAATGGTTAGACTCGGTTTTACAGACTGACGTGCCTTGCTCCAGCAATCGCTGCACAAGGGACTGGGCTTGTAGGACCAGCAGCCCTCACTACCACTGATTTGTAAGCCTTGACAAGACCCCATGAAAAACACACATTCTCAGGTCAACGAACTAGCTTCCCAGAGAAGAGAGAGCCCTTGCATCAGCCTGACCTCAGCTCAGGTAAGCGTCCCAGATAAGGGACAGCACTTCAACACAGATTTCCTTTTCAGGGTGTGCCTAGTCAAGCACCTTAAGTGCTTTGTTAAACCAAGGCTACTGCAAATAGTATTTCACATGCTGATAGCTACAGCATTTCGGGCCAGTATTAGCCGTAAGAAGTCCAGCTGCCAACGCCTGGAGACCAGAAGATCCAGTTTGAATACCGACTTACAGCTTTGGACAGCTCAAAATCTAGCAAGAAAGGACAAGAGAAGGAAGGAGTGAATCAAGTTAAGTGGGTGGGGGAATTACACAGACAGAATGACACTGGCACCAAGACCTTGGCAAAAGTCCCACCAGAACCTCAGAGATTCACCTGGAGCTTGAGTCCAGTACAGCCTCAGCATACCCCACATTTCAGTGCGTGCCATCTTTGTGACCTATCCCAATTAACTACCAAGGGCCAGAGCTGCAAACTCAATACTACAGAGGAATTTACAAGCACAAATCCCTTTTGCTCTGCCCAGCATACGTTGTGGCCACATGGCACAGGAGAGCATAGATGCCTCGGTGCCTCCACAACCATAATGCCGTAACAAAGGCATCTTAAGCTTGCAGAAAGGAGGAAGGTCAAGACTAGTTAAACCACAGGTGCTGAGGGGATGCAAGTTCTGCTTCCAGCTCCACAAGCGGCTTCTACCATGACCTTTACCTACCTGTGCCACCATCCTTCCTGTACCCATGCAGCAGAGAAGAAAGACTCTTGTCTTCTTTGCAGGGACACTAGAAAGCTGTGGCTGCAAAACGTACTGAGATCTTTTGGTGCTTTGCTATACAAAGACATCATTTACATTCCAGAGGAAACAACCTTTGCAGCAGTGCCAGCGCAGCCTGCGACACCCAATGACCTGCTAAAAATTCCCATCAGAGGTCAGGAGAGTCAGACCCATCACCAAATCAGTCACATAAGATATAAGTGTCTGACACAAAGATCCCACTCTGACTTATTGATAAAGTGACTACTCCACTTGCAGTCACTCTTGTACTCAACCTAGGGACCTCCTCTAACACTGGTGGAGGTCTCCTGGACAGCAAAGGGGAGCTGCTCAATTCAGCCACATCCCTCGGCAGCTCCACCATGCTTCGCTTGCAGACCCACGGAAGAGACCAGTCAGACTGCAGCCCCTGTCTGTGCCGTGCTCCATCTCTGTCACCAGCTTCCTTTCTAATCCCTCGAAATAGCTTAAAAAAAAATCACCAAACCTGTATTCTGTATTTTCCAGAGGCAGTATTTTTCCCAGAGAACTAATTAAGGGACACGCTGACGTGACAGGCTGAGTCTTCAGGAACAGGGTGCTCAGGCTACCGCTGCGTTTTACAAGCATTGCTTCCTGACTGGTCAGGTTTTCCCCACATACCTTGCTTTCCCTGCTAGGACACTGCACTGGATCAGCTTTGCCATGCCAAAACACTGCTGGCCCTCCACACTGACTGGTGGCCACCAGCTCTGACCCCTGGGACACTGCTGGTTTCACTGGCAGGCCCTGGAATTCTCTGCCACCTCCCCAGCACAGTCCCTTTTGGCACCAGCCTTCTCAGTTTGGAGCTCCAGACCTTACCCCAAACTAGCCCCAACTTTGCTCCTTCTTCAGAGAGCTTCGATCCCCCTGGCAGCACCGCCTGTTCTCACCCACCTCCCTGTTTCTCCTCTTTCCAGCACCCCTCCTGCCATTTCCTCACCCAGGACACCTACAGCTCTCCTCTCCTGACCCAGGAGAGGCTCATGGAGGCAACTCTCTGCCAGCTCTTGGTTCTCCTTATCTACAAGGAATTCATAGTGCTACAGAGATGTTGCGATGGCCAGATCGCAGGGCTACACTCAACCATGAAGCCACCGCTCTCCTCTTGACCCAAACAACACGCAGATGAAGGTATCATTAAGAAAAACAACAACTAAACAGCAAACACTCCTGTTATTAAGAGTGCCAAGAACTGAGGTCAGTCTCTGCTCTGCCTTAAAAATACAGGGTTGGAGAGAAGCCGCCATGGGCTGGGACAGGCTATGTTAGCAGGTCACAACTTAGGTGCACAGGCAGCACAGGAACATTTCCGACTTTGGCTCTGTGGTTCCCTTCTCCATCTTAACGAGGAGTTTCTATACCGTACCTCGTTGCATCTCTGCTCCCCTTCTGACCTTCACTTACATGTATAACCGGCAAGCGCTGAGCAGCACCAGAAACCAGGCAAGAAATAGGTACAATGGCCATGGAAAAAAACAAACCCAAGAACAAAACCACCAAAAAATCACCCAGAGGATCTTTAACAACTACTCAGTTATCAAATATACGGCGTATAGGATATATCCTATAATAAATACAAGGCCCCTGATTGCTCTCCCATGTTGAGCATGTCCTCGAAGGAAAACTGGACACAGTGTTGGGATATCTGAGGGGAAAGACAACCAGTCTGAAGGAGTACACAAACTCTTCCCATTAAAGTCTATGTTTACCACATGGCAAGTCAGTGATTAGGAAAATAGCATGACACGCAACTTAAAAGAAAAATGTTCCACTGCTGTGTTGTATGGGAAAAATAATTAAAAAGCATCAAAGTTTTGGCTCAGACACACAGTTTCCACTTAAACATGTGACTGATGCATCTTTTCTTGCTTTGGGAAAAAATACACGCTAAAGAAAAAAATTTCTACAATGCATATTTTCTGTAGCGATAAAACTCTGCAGATCTCCATAGACCAGAATCAGCAGCACAGCCTGACTGCTAGGGTAAAGGCAACGCTTACATTTGATCCTAATCTACAACATCTGTAAGGATCAAGGGAAAGACGAAGCGCGAGGCCTTGAGAAATCTCCTGGATTCTTAAAGAAAACATTTACGTTCTCGCTAAGCCGGCGTCCTGCTCAAAGCCCCATTTCAGATAGTAACCCTAGAAACTGGGCTCTGGCCCCCCTACCAAACGCCATGCACGCCAGCTGCCTGGGGAAGACGCGCAGCCCCAGAAAATAAAAAAGGGGAAAACCCAGTTACGGTCAGACCTCGAGAGCTCAAATATTAAGCGGCGGCGGAGTTTCACGACCTCCTCCAGCAAGTGCTTGAATCCAAGCGCAGCTGCTGGATCAGGAGAGGAAAGGGAGAGTGAAGGATTTGCAGCTTGCCGGGCGTTTCCAGCTTCTCGCCCCCCCACCACCATCACCACCCCACTTCCCGCTCCCCAACCTTGTCCTGGCATTTACTGTAAAACAGGGAAGAAGCTGGAGCCGAGCTACGATCCCTGGAAACCTCGCTCGGTCCGCAGCCCGCAGAGGGCACCAGCGAGATGCGTTTGGAGCAGGCGGGGAGCGGCGGCGAGTCATTTCTGGTAAAACTTCTTTAATGTGAGGAATGTCACGGGCTGGTACGGTTGGCAAAGTTTAAGACTGGACTTTTTTTTTTTCCTTCCCCCCCCCTTATTTTTTTTT
>VUYV01000020.1:4785915-4923218 GCA_008711295.1 Anarhynchus alexandrinus | reverse complement strand
GGGTGTCTGTCCGTCTGTCCATCTGTCCATCCGTCCATCCCGCCTGCCTGTGGAGGGTTGGGGGGGGGATGGCACCACCAGCAGCACCCCAGGGCTCGGTCCGCTTCGTCACAGCAGCAGGAAACCCGGCGTTAGGCTGGGCTAGTTTTGGTAGCAGTGTTAACCTATTTTTATTTGAATTATTTTTATTTGAATTATTTTTATTTGAATTATTTTATTAATTTAGATTGTTTATTATTTTTAATTTTATAATTTTATTTCATTTTATTGATATTTTTATTTTATTTTAGTATTTTATTTTAATTTTATTCTTTATAGTTTTAATTTTATTTTTATTTTATCTTTTTAAATTTTAATTTTATTTATTTTTTATTTTTTCTCTTATTCTGTCTTTTTACTTTTTAAAATTTTTCTTTAATATTTTTCTTTAATATTTTTCTTTTGCTTTTTAAATTTTTTTCATACTTTTTTTGTTTTATTCAGACTTTTATTTTTTTATTTACCCTTATTTTATAATTTTCTTTCCTTACCTTTACCTTTTAATTTTATTTTTATACTTTTTATTTTTTTCAGTGGGCTCCTCCACCCTCCTAGTATCCGGCTGCAGAGCCACTCCAGGCCACAGGAAGGGCAGGTAACAGCCCTAGGCTGCCCTGCAGTAGTAAACTCACGGGACAGGGACACCGTAGCAGCCCACCCGAGGTGGCTGTGGCACCGCCAGGTCACTGACTGGCACAGGCTGGAAGGTGGCAGATAGAGCAGAGCCGCCCGTGCAGAGAAGACACGCTCCCGGCTGACCTGCAGCAAACACAGCGATGATGCTGGTTTAGAGATCATTAAAATGTTGCTCTTAAACCCAAAATGTTTCGTTTTCGCCCTCCCTGGAGGATTCACCCAGCCCTGAGCGCGTCCTTTTTGCTGGTAGGGAAGGAGAAGTCATCTAAGTTCAAGCTGTAAAATCCCATTTAAGCTGTCTCATAGGCAAAGTATTTTCCCACAGGAGCTCATCTGAGCGTAATGGGCTTTCCTCCACTCCCGCCGTCCTCCTTGGGACACCTCCATCCCCACAGCCTTCGGGGAACTCTGAAAAGGTGCAGCCCATCAGTGATAAGTCTTCGGCACCTGATTTAATTTTTTTGTTTTTTAGCACCGCGTCAGCGTTTAGGACTAAAACTGCTGATGCTGTTTGGCTTTCAGCACCTTCGTTTTCCAGGCAATGGAAATTCTCCATCTGAACTTCTGACTTCAGGGGAGGTGGGGACAGGGACGTAAAAAACCAACCTCCCAATGCTTCCAACTGGCATTGCATTAGGAGCGAGGAGTCTGGGGAGGGGGAGAGGTACTTTGCCAGGCACGGCGAGGCCCTGACGCCATTCTCCCCTGGGGTTGTGCGTCAGGCAGATGATCTGCACGTGCTGCTTTCTGCTGGGAAGAGAATGAGTTCAAGATGCGAGAGGAATCGGGCTGCAGTCATTAAGAGATGAAGAGAGACGGGGGGAAAACACACGTTGTAATAAAGAAGCTTAACAAAAGGGGTTGGGGTTTGGGTGGTCACCACCCGTGGCTCTGCCACCAGCTCTCCTCAAGGCATTGGGAACCACTGCTGTCAACCTGGGGTCACCAGCCCCGGCTTCAGTCGTGTTTTCAATCAGGCTGGTGGGGCTGTTGAAACCACGCTACTGTGCAGCGAGGAATGCGGAGGTGTTTGGTCCAGGGAGAAAGAGATGGCCAGAAAGAGGGGGTGCAGAGCAGGGGGTGCTGGGGCGTCAGTGTCGAGGTGTTTTTGCAAGAGGAAGAGACAGGAGGTTTCTCGTCCCGCCCCTCTCCTCAAATTGTTTCTATAATTTTTCTTCAGCACATCGTTAAACCTAAAACACCTGCTCTCCTCACGTTTCGGCTCAAGTACCAACAACATTTTGAGCATTGTTTTCAAACATTATTCCACCGTGACTTTGGTACATCTATACCCCGTCCTGCCAAATTTGCATGAGACCTAGTCTGGGAACAGCTTGTTTGAAATGACATTCAAGTGCTGTTTTAATATTCGGCTGCAGTTAATGTGGATGCAATTAGTCGGCACTTGTAAATCCTCAAGTTAAAAGCCCTATAAGAAGTGTAGGAAGCTGAAAGCGCACCTGAGGGAGGCCAAACCCTCAGCTCCTGTCGGGCAGTGAACTTCTTCCACGGCTGGGCGGGCACCACCTTGCCCTCTGTGAGCGCTTGACCCATGGCCCCCAGATGTGACGCTGAAGTTCTACCATGTATTTACGTTGACTCCCCCGGAGTTTCTTCTGGCCTGGGAGCTCAAACTCCCTCTGGCTAAGACAGGCTCACACATACAGAAGTGATCTGGTATGTCCTACGAGGGAAAAAATGATCAGCCCCACGGAGCCTCCTCATTCCCTATCAGCCCTTCGTAATACTTTCTTGTTTTTTGGAATCAAAGTAACTCAGACTAGCCTGGCTCGTGGTGCCCCAGACACATGCATTTTTAATCCACATCCAGACCAAGCTGCATTGTGCAATAGGCTCCCTGCTTCCAAAAAAACAAGAGATAACATGTACGTCTGCCTAGTCCATTCTTGCCTGAACCGTAGACAAATTAAGACCAGCCCAGGTTCCAGGGCAGGAGAGGATCATTGTAAGGCAAATGAGACCTTGGCTCCTCGTGCTTCTGGATTTCAGGAGTAATTAGGAGACTGAAACCCAGACCTGGGAATGCTTTTCACCGTGTTTTTACAGGAGCGGAGGATAAGGGCACTTGGCAGCAGCTTAGACTTGGCCCTTGGCAAGCACGTGGCAGAGCCTGCAGTTAGGACCTCCTTCTCCAGCTTCACCAGCCACCCCGTGCCACCTGCCTAAGGGCAAAAACATTGATTTGCCATCAAGGGGGAAAATTGCAACCATGTTCCTTTTTCTCCTCGCTCTTTTTTTTGTGCAACCCTTTAGATATCTCCTGTAAAGAAGCCTGCAGTAATCCCTTCACCTTAAACGTGCGCTGCCACCAGTGAAGGACAACCGAGAAGTGCTGTGACTGTCCCCGCTGCGGGGCAGGGCAGCCCCCGGGGTGGGGGGCAGCTCCAGGGGTGGCGGGACTGTAGCTGCTCCGCACCGGCAGGACATGGGGAGCTGCGGGACAGCCCAGGAAAGGGCACACACCTCTTCTCCCCACTCGATTCCTCATCGCATGTTTTAAAACTCATTCCCAGCTCCCCCAAATGGGTGCTATCTCGGTCACCATTCATTAAAAAGGACTTTTATTACAGAAGAGACAACTCTGTTGCCTCCTGAGACCTTTTCCTCGAGCTCTCTGAAGAAGCACTGTACACGTTTCCAGGGTTCTCCAGCCCTTCCTGACAACTATACTTTCATCTGTACGCAAAGTCTGCTTTCATATTGTCTCCCTAAGTGCTAAGAGCAAGTGTTTTGATGTTAACTTCTGGGAACGAGCTCTTAAGCTACCACCTCACACTTAATTACTGTTATTTATTAAGTACTCCAGCGTATCCACGGGAGAACGGAGGTTTTCTGCTTCAAAGGGTTTCTGGACGTGGTTCGGCAAAACACCTCTCGCCAAGCAGAGCGCTTTTCCTACCCACTTACCGTCGGACCATACCCACTTACCATCGGACCACGGAGCTCCCTCTCCTGCTGATAACCCCATTGTTTTCACAGCGGCCATAAGGCCCCACTCCAGTAGCACACCTATCTTTAGGGCAGGGAGTCACTCCCCTCAATTGATCTCAGGTGACTGCAGTGAAACCGTCCCTGTGCTCAGGTGCGCAGATGGCTTGACCCCACGTTCCTAGCGGGGTGAGCACTGCCATATGTCCTGTTCAGGGTAATGACACTAATCCTGCCACTCTTACCACAGCCTGGTGATGAGGTGACATCGTTTAACTCTTTCCCAATCCCAATGCCAATAAAAGCCCAGGATAAAGTCAGATGCTGTGATGCTCTTCCCTCTTCTGGACCAGGGTTGGGTGATGCTGAGGGCCTGGGATGCAGCATGGGCACCAAACGCCTCTGGTACTGCTCAGTCAGGCTCGCGGCACAGCCGTGGTGCAGTGCCATAGCCAACGGTCCTGCTGGCTCCACGCAGGGTCAGCTCTGCAGAGATTCCAGACGCCAACAAAACCAAACGCTACTTCAAAGCAGAAACAGCCTCAGCCCTCTTAAAATGCTCCAGAGCAAAGATCCTCCCAACCCACTGAGCAGCAGGTGCAAAAAGTGGATTTGGACCAAGGGCTTATTAAAAATGACCACGACGCACAGTTTACAGCATTTTGCTGGTGTAGGGAAGCAGAAAACTGCTTCAGGAGATACCAGCCTAGGGACAAGCAAGCTCCCTCCTAGCCCCAGAGTACGCTGGATGTGAGAGATGGGAACAGAGATCCCACGAGTCGAGCTCTAGACACCTCTTGGCACGAGATAAACAGTCTTATCTTGATACCTGTGTTTGTTTGCCCAGCTCCAAACCTGTCTCAGCAACACAAGAGCCTGCCTTGCCCCGCTGCCGCCTCTTGCAGAGACACCACCTCTGGTCCCAGCAGCCAAAGGGCCCACCGAGGCTCATCTGCGCTGCACCCCAGGGGCTTCCCTGTGAGATCTCAGGCAGCGCTGCCAGGGCAGCCCCAGCGTATGCTGCATCAGGAGGTGTTTTAAGGGATGGCAGCCCTGACCTGCAGCGCTTGGACCTGGCTCTTTCCCCATTGCCCAGTCTGGTAAGGGATTTTAATACTTTCTTTGCTGTATTTTGTGAGCTGGGCCTCAAAACCCACATTTTCTCATGTCAGAGCAGTGGAAAGGACTGAAAACCTACCTCAGGAGCAGTAAAACCCACCCCTGTCAGCGCCCCTATGGCTCAGCTGAACAGAGGCTGAGGACAGCATCTTGCCCTAAGTGCCCATGCTCAGGCGCAGTCAGGATCAGGCCCACGGCCGTGCCACTGAGGTGCCGTTGCATCCTGGACTGGCACCTGGGGACCAGCCCAGCCCATATCCTTGTACCACAGAGTTTTGGATGTGGATCACCCAGCTGAGCTTATCAGACAACTCATTGTTCCTGCCTGAGTGATTCAGCCCCTCCAAAGTACTCCCCGGCAGCACAGCAGCGAGGAGGAGGAGGGATGCGTGCAGCGCACACAGATAGTCCTCCTGATAGCGGGAGGCAGATAAACACACGCGAGTTAATGGCTGAGCTCAGATCTAGTTGAGGCAGTTTGACCTTTCTGCCGGTAAGCCTCCCTTCAGCTGACATGAAAGAGTTTGACACGAACACTCAGGGGAATGTGTGGCCAATAAGTGAGACTTACTTTCTCCGGCAAGTAATATTGATTAGCGCAGCGCCTGCAGACGCGGCTCGAGGCGGTGGTGGGATTTCAGCACGGCTCGTTCGGGGAGCGAGCAGAAGAGACAGCTGAGACGCAAAGGTAAAGTAATTTGTTGACCGAACCTGTAAAGTGTCCTTTCTGTCTCCTACCGTAGGGACCTGTGCACTGCTGAAAGCCCGGGAGGGAGGGAGAGGCTTGGCAGGCTGGGCAGCGGCACTGGGAGCTGGCTGCTGTCCCTGCATGGCCTGGCTCGCCTCCATCCCGGTGGGTGTCCTTGTAATTGAGCGTCTCTTCCCATCTTCCCGGGCCACTTTGTCCTTTGGCATCACCGGTAAAGAAACATCTGTTAGGAGTGCTGATGCTTGCTGAGAATTTGGGCAATTAGGAGAAAAAAAATGGACCGAGGATTCATGTGAGCGTCTGAGAGAGGATTTTTCCTCTCTCGGCATCCAGGACGGGCTCTGCGCAGTGATCCGGCAGTAAAGGGTGGCAGAGAACTGTGCCAGTGCATGAAACCAAACCCAGACCTGTGTGGCCTCACTCTGGGAAGCAGCGTGGTGGCATTCCCACCAGGCTGAGGTCCCCATCCCCTGCAGACCCACGGACACGGGCCTCAGTGAGCCTGGTGATTCCCTCCTGGCTGCAGTATTATAAGCCATTATGTAGGACAGATTGGCTGGGACTCAGCTTCTCGCTGCCCCAGACATCTTGTTGGTGGCACCACGAAGCTGAAACATTGCTTAAGCTGCAAAGAGTGGCTGCCTGAAGTCTATAACCAAGGCCATTTGTTTCATGGGAACGCATTTTGAAGATCTTGCTTGTTGCCTTTTGCACTCACGGAGAGCCTGATCCACACATAAGGCAGTACCATGCCCTTTGCCCAAGCCCATGGAAAGCCCAAAACAATGACAGCAGGAAAATGTGAACTACCCCAATTTGGTTTAGTTCTGTATTTATCCTGATGACACTTAAGTACCAGCAATACCAGCCCAGTGCTCTGGGACGTGAGGTGGAAACTGCTATTATGTAGCATTTCTTAAATGCCCCAGTCCAAACACCTCCCATCATAAACTCCTGGCTTGCTCAGGAATATAAAATGGAGTTTTTGAAAACAGCAGGATGACCTAGAAGCTCAGGTTACACATAATCTATATGCAAAAGCGCTTTAAGTTCTTTTAAAGCAATGCATGATACTACGCCAACACAAACATTGAGTCCAGGTAAAGGTACTAAGCGTTGCTGGGCAAGCTTTTGGAGGGTTAGAAGGATGCTCTTGTCAGGATGTTACTGAAGCTTTCCACCACAGCCTGCACTTTTCTTCCCTTTGCCTTCTTCCTCTTACTGCTGTGTATGGAAAGATGAGGAAAAAGCAGAGCTTTTCCATCTGGGGTCTCAGGGAAGGACCAGGAGGCAGTTCTGGACGAGCGTTTGCCCATTTGTCCTCTGGCTAGGATGTGATCCTAGGGTTTCATCACTGGGGTCATGAAGCAAATGCAGGAGCTCCCCGGGAGCTGGGACCAGCGAGGGCAGCCCCTGGCTGCAGGCAACTGTTTAGAGAGGGATGTGATGCGTAGGAAGAGCGCTCCCAAAGTGGGAGGGCGAAGCCCGGGTAAACACACCGGGGCCACCCTCGGGAGCTGGCAAAGGGGTGTGGGACAGCAATGGGAGCGCTCAGCAGGCTCAGTTTTGGCCGCATCCATGCTCATATGGCTGCAGGCAAACACATCCCACCCCTCAGTAAGCCTGCTTCCACAGTGGGTTTAACGACACGCATTAAAATGCCAGCGGGTCCACAATGAGAGATGCCATTTGCGGACGTGAGTCGGTTTAAAGAGGAATAATACACGTTAACCTGCATCGGGCTGCAAGTGGGGACAGGCCCTGGGCTGCCAGCGGACACCTGCCGCCTTGCCCCTGGCCGGGGTGCGCCGGGGAGGGCCGATCCGGCGCGGGCAGCTGCAATCTCACAGCCCCTCTTGCCAGCGAAAGCGAACCATGCGGCCTTTCGGGCACAGGTGGAAGTTTTGGGACTCCCGAACTCCTGGGCCGGCCGGGTGCAGGCTGGTCCCTGCGGGCGCATCCAGCCCTTGGGGCTGCAAAAGGCCCGAAGGCGGAGGAGTCCCGCTCCCTGCCATTGTGCCGTCCCCTGTCAGATCATGCTGTGCTGGCAGTTTGCAAAGCTGTCTGTTATCGGCGCGTTAATAACCTTTCACAATGTTTAATTACTTGGAAAGGTAATCGGTTCTGTGGTAGTTCTTTAAAAAGCATGCCCATTTCACTTGCTCTTGGCAGAGACTCCTGCTTTTTTTGTCTTTCATTCTCACAACAAATGTTACAACTGATCCTGCTTCCAAAGGCAATACCTATTTGTAAAACAAAGAGGAAGATTGCTCCCTGGCTTTCTGGGTATCAGCTCTGCAGCCGGGGTGCCACAGATGTCTCCCACCGACACCATTGTGCGTGGCTTCAGGGACACGTTTTGGTTTTTTTTCTTTTTAATGGCTTCTCATTTAAGGTGCCTGGTTTGACGCGCACAGCCAGGTACTCAGGGGCAGACTCTTTACTTCACCGGCAGAGCTGGCCCTGCTGCTGGCTGCACAGAAATAAACAGCCAAGAAGCCATATGTAAGTAGCCCGGTGCCCTCCGCTCGCTCACTGCTGCCCTTCGGCTGCCGACAGCAGTGCCGGCGCAGGCTGCGACAAGCTGCCATGCCCCAGGCTGGGGCTGGGAAGAGGGAGCAGGAGGACCCGGCAGCTGCAGGAAGAGGACAGGCAGGTCTGGGTGGGTGAGAGTGCCACCAGGGTCTCCCCAAGGACAGCTAACCACGACATCGTGAGGGTCAGGGGTTCAAGACCACTGCCAGGCACACCTCTGCTGCATTCGGTACCCCAAAGAAGCGGCAGGTTGCTCTCCTTCCATGCAAGGATGCCACCACTCATGACATGAGGCAACTTGTGCACATTGCCTTTCGCCTTGTGACCCTATGCTGGCAACTGCAGCAACCACGGAGGTTTGTCCCTATCCTGGAGCCCCACCAGCTGATGGCTGCGTCCCCCTAAGGCGGCTTGGGACCCCATGGGTCCCCCTTGCCAACCTTGTGCGGTGCTGGGACCCTGGAGCGAGCCCAAGAGCGGATCTCTCTCAGCGCAAGCATTCTCCGGCGCTGCTACGGAGGGCACATGTGCGCACACACACGCGTGTGCACACATGCACGCACACATGCATACCTGCAAGCCCACGGAGCTCTGGCATGTGAGAAGCTGTTCTGTCTGTGCCGGGGGCCAGCCCCAGGGAGGGCACACAGCCCGTCGGGCTCAGGCTCTCACTAGCCACGGCCACAGCCTGCGGTAGCGGAAAGTATTAGACTAGATTGACTAAATTTGTCCTTTTCCGCTGATGAACCTGTGAGCCAACGTGTTCCATGTCAGCCAGGGGAGTACTCACTTTTGGGGAGAAAAACATAAAATGGTATCAGAGCAAAACATTATTCATGATGGCAGCAAAAGCCGCTGGCATTTTCTTCCTTTCTCCTTAAGTACGAGCTTGTCAGACGACCAAACGAAAAGCCCCCAGCAGCTTTCAAAGGGCCAAGGCTCGCAGCCTACAAATTCCCCTGCGTGGAGGCATAGTCAGAAGCCCGGTCCCAGTCCCACAACCCATCCATGCTGGTGTTTTTCTCATTTTCTTGGAAATCTTGACAGGTTTGTTTTCTTCTTTTTTTTTTTTTTTTCTTTTCTTTTAAAAAAAGAAGCTTTTAGCAGCCCTGGGGCAGAAGGCTCTCACTCGCTAAATCACAAGGTTTGCCACATTGAAATGTAGGGACGTGCCCACAAACGGGAACTGGCTGTCTTAGCTTTTGTTCTTGACTTTTTGCCAGAACCCTTAAAACAACAGGAGGAGGTTCAGCTACCTTAACATCCCTGCGCTCGCTCGCTCGGGGGAGCCTGTAAACGTGGGCATTAACATATCAGACACCATCAGCGCCTTTGCCAGCAGCGCAGGCAACCCCACTGCCAGGCGGATGGGTGGCCATGGGACAAGAAGGAGCAGAAATGCCCGGCAGTGCTGATGGTGTGTCCTCCCTCCTGGCATGGTCGCCAGGTTGCGCTGACCCAGGATCCTGTGTCCTTGCAGCGCTCGGTGATTATGGGCGGGAGAGAGGTGCGAATGTCAGGAAACACCATTCGGTGCTGTGGTATTAGAAATACGGCTATTCTAGATTTTCAAGCCAGGTAAGTGATGATCCCTGTGCTGCCCCACCAGAGACACGCTGACAAGAATTGGATTTGTATCAATGAGGTGAACGGTCACATATTTCCCCTCCCAGCTGGTTTGAAGAACAGTGATGGGAAGGGACAGCAAGGGACCGAAACTTGTAGATTGGAAGAGATGATTAGCAAAATGCTGCCCTTAAAGAGCTGAAAAGCAACCTCTAGTGCAGCCAACAGTGGTAGGTGCTTCCTCAGCACAGATCTAACCTGTAGCTCTCTACACCATTCCAGGGCTGTATATCCTTATTTAACTTGGACAGCACACCTCTGTCCTCAGCTACAGATATATTTAGATTTCTATTTCAGTCATAGACTTGGAGAGAGACCAGATGTACACCTCAGACCTTGCCTATAGTCATTCCTTGGCCACCTCACCGTTCTGCTAATGTTTATTTAAACAGATGAGGGGTGGAGCATGACCTAGCAGGGGGTTGAGAAGCTCTCCTAATGTCCATCTCTCAGCTTGGCTCTCATCAGCCACATCGCTGCGACATTTTAACCTGGGAGGTCTGGGGCAGCACCACATCTGCCTCCAGGCTCCACCTCAAGGTGCTCAAGGTCCTTCAAATCCCATCTGCTGGCTCCAGCTTCCTTCCCATGTGTCCCAATGAGGCCACTTCAGAGGGATTTAGGGTTTTGACAAGCTACACTGTTCACCTCAAACTTTATCAGGTACAAACTCTACAGCAAGAGTCCTCCGGTCCCCCCGGTCTTCACCTGCAGTTCTTGGTACCAGCTTTCCCTGCACATCTTTGAATCACTGAGGAGCTCAGGAGCTCCAAATTATCCTTTCCCTGGGCTTTCCACCCCTATTTAGGTTTATCTTGGAGAAGTAGATGTGATGGACCTCAGCTCCTGCAGCACCTAGACCTTTCCTCTTCTCTCCCTGACCATCTCCTCCTAAATTTCCACCATCACCTGGGTGCCTCCCTGTCAAAGGTGCCTCCATCAGAGTGGGGACACCCTCCAAGGGTGTCCCTGCCCCAGCAGAGGCACCCATGACCGGGAGGCAGCACCCTTGCTCCCAGCACTTCCTCAATGCTATCACTTGGTGAAGGCTAACGAAGACACGCAGGTGGGCGCCCACCCCTGAACCACCTCCTTGAGTTTGCAGGTCCCACGAGGCAGGCAAGCCAAACCCTCCTCCCTCGCAACGTCACAGCATTAGGTTATAAAGTTCAGCTTGTCAGTAAGTAAGCCGGTCCCACCCACGACTTCTTTCCACATAATTATGGTTCGCAGAGATACCAGGAAAAAAGGAGAGCCCCTGCTGGAGATGCTGACGTCTTTTTCCTTTCAGGTTCAATGGCTGCTTTATTGCGGTTGGGTTTTCTTCCTCCCCGCTGCCCGATCTTTCTCTGACTGGAATCATTCCCCTCCGAAAAACGTGGTGACTTTTGCTGAAAAGCAGTTCTGCCACTTCTGTAGCGAGGCAGCACTCACGAACGGCACAGTGGTAGTTACGGGATGTGTGGTTTACCTCAAGACGTCACATCTCCTCCCCCCAGAGACATCAGAAGGGTTATTGCTCAAATTCGGCTTCGATTGTATAAAGGAAAAAGGCCCCGTGACTTTCACTGCTACTTTTAATGTTCTAAGAAACCTTCATGCTCCCTTCCCCAGGCTGCTTCAAAGGGCAATTAGCTGGGACACAAGATGCTGCCTTTTGGTAAACATACGCATAAGAAATGCGGTCTAAAATCCCATGAGTCAAATTTCAGTATTTCCTACCCGGGGAAATGAGAGATTGATTTTGGTTGGGGATTTTTCCCAGGTGAACGTTGGACAGAAAGCAGATCTTCGTGTACCAGATTTGTGCTTTCTGTCATTAAACACTTTTGGAGAGCAGAAGGGGTGAAATACCCGGCATGCCTCTTTCAGTGCCGGAGCCATGATGCTCCGCTGGAAGATGGTCCCTAGGGAGCCGTTGGCGGGGATAGCCATGGTCCGTGCAGGGAAGGAGGGCACCAGGCCTGGGCTCACCCAGCAGAGTGCCGTGCTCTGCTGAGGCAAACACCAGCCCAGCAAAAGCTGGGCAACCTCTCTGTGGCAGGAAAGCTGTGAAACGAGAGGCGGGCAGGCTCGGTTGTGCCGGACACAAGCAGCATGGGGCTGTGTTAGTGCACACTCAGAGAGAGAGCTGAGAAAGGAAACCAGCAAACCAGACCTCCCCGTCCTGGCTAAAAAAAAAACCCCAACCCATGCAGAAGGTAAACAAATGCCATCACCAGTGGAAACGCAGCTGCTCTCATCTCCTTCACACAGGCAGTGGGGAATGGCGCGGGGCTGCCCAGCCAGGCTGCTGGTGCTTCGGCGAAAGGAGCTGGTGCTGACATGGAGATGCACCGTGGCTCAGGGGACCCCAGCTGTCACCGTCCACCCCAGGTTTGGCCCTCTCCCTGGTTTTGCTGGCAATAACACCCCTTCTTTTCTCACAAGCCACCCCCAGGCTTTAACAACGTTCCCCCTCTGCAGACCCATGTCGAGCAGAACTAGTATGAGCACAACACTGCGAATCCTTGGGGCATGAGGTTTTGCCTGTACAGCTGCTGATGGGTTTTTCGTGAGCTGTTTCAGCCTTGCGTGAGCCCCAGTGAGTGGGGTCTGCAGGCTCCGCTCCTGAGAGCTGCCCACCCAAAGCCGTGACCGTGCGGGGAAGGGCAAAGGGTGCAAAGGCAAACTGTGCTGTGGCCTTTTGCTCACCGCAGCTTTGACAATACAGCTGCGGTGTCTCACCAAAACCATGATCAAGCTCCTCTTTGCTAAAATTATCATTTCTGATTTCCCGTGTGGTGTCCGAAGACGGGGTCCCCAAGGGAGGCGCAGGCTTCCCTTATTTTTATATGCAGACGCTGCGTTACACCTAATGAACGCAGGGTTTACCCATGGGTGCCTTCCTCCCGTGTGCAGTACGGCACTGTGACCTGCCCAGGAAACGCAGCTGGTTTCCTGCAGCGAGCCGGGCAGCACCTCGTTCGCCGAAGACCTCGTCCACCTGCCTATTTCTCCAGTGCCAGCCTCTTGGGCTCCTCCAGGAAGGTTCTCATCTGCGAATGAAAAGCCAAGGGGATGAGCGGTGCTTACAACCCTCGTGCACGGAGGGAAAGCGACCTGCCCCAGCTCCGGCAGCAGGAGCTCGATGCCTGCCTCCCCACCGGCCAGGATGCAGGATGCTCACCAGGGAGAGGGAAACGGTTATGACACAACCAGGTGGAAGATGCGTGTGTGCGTGTGTGTTGCAAGGACATTATCTCCTAACACCGAGGTGTGACTAGGGAAAGAGTTCCCTTTAAGAAAGCCGCCCCAGCGAAGAAAGGCCAGGGATGGGCACCTTCACCCCCAGCACTCTGTCTCTGCTGGGGCTGGAAGGCTCCTGGCATGAGCTAATTAACCCTTCCATTGCTGAGGAAGCTCAGAGGACCTTAATTTGACAGTCACCGTAAAAATATTTTGTCTGTCAACAGAGTCTTTCATCCAAGGATCTCAAAGCGCTTTACAAGTATTAATTAAGCTCACCAAGGTAAGTATGAATAATTATTGTCATTGAACAGCATGGAGAACTGAGGCCAAACTTGCCCAAGAACATCTGTCAGGCCCCGGAGACTGGCGCGGAAGAGGAGCAATTCCCAGCTGCAGTCGCCCGACTGCAAACCCTCCTGCAGAGAACAGCCTCAGCCTGCGAACCGGCTGAGTCTGCCACGCTCCGCTCAAGGGTGTCCTCCCCTAGAAGATCACATGTTCGAAGGACAGGAAAAAAAAGTTATTTTCATTTTGGAATACAATGCAATCGATGTCACTGTAAAAAATTTACGCAAAAATGATGTGAAAATGTAAACTCCCCGTATCAGTGTGAAAGCTTTCTGAACAAGTGAAAAGGAATGTTGTTTCATTTAGTCCCTTCTACTGTTCAGTAGTTTCTGAAGGTAATGGATAGTAAATCAGGTGTTGAGGAATTAGGGACAAAATCCAAGGACTGTTTTAAACCCCAAAATGATCAGATTTTTCATTTATACAAACTTGCTTATTGTTTCCCCTTACTATTATGAATCTCAGGGCTTGGAGCATTTTCATCTTCCTATGCCTCCAACCATCCTTTATCAAGGAGTCTCAGATTAGGGTTGCTTAGGTTGCAAGTTCAGGTATATTTTAAAGTGATAAAGACTCACTGTCATCATCTAGTCTGACCTCTTGCACAGCCCAACCCAGAGAAATTTCGCTATTTACCTTGTAGATAGCCCAACTACTTATATCACATTATTTGGTTAATTTTTGTGGATGTATCTGTAACTGCTGAAGGTCTCTGAAGTTTCCCCACCTTCAAAACTCTGCTCCGTGTTGCATGGAAAGCCTCCAATACTGGGCTACTTGTTTGCAAATTCCTTACCTACAGGAATGTTGTGGGAATGAATATACAAATATGTGAGATTCGAAGATATCAGAGCAATGGGGAGGGGAGTCATAAATATACCTCACGCAGATAATAGCGGCTATAAATTTTATTGCCTTGATCTGGCTTGGCACTGGCGCTCTGCAGAACTACTTGCTGTGCTCGTTCCTCTCTTCATGGCAAGCTTCACTGTCTATTACTGCTATATAACTGTAGCATTATGGTTGTCTTCTGGACAGTTCTGGATAAAAGCAGCCTTTTCAGTTTGAATTAAGCACCTTGCAAAGCAATAGCACCTGAGCTGAGGAATACCCATGAGGTGTGTTATGGGGTTAAACTGATGATTTGTCTTATGCCAGCACAACTTTCCTGGTCGAGCATCTTTTAGGCAGCTCTTTGGCCTCTGAGTTCAAACCATGCTTGACACTTGAGCCACTGTAGATGGACCTCTGAGGGATGAACGCTACCTAGAGTGAAGAAACTCAGTAAGTGACTCTTTTTCATCATAGAGGATTCTCCAGCATCGTGACTGGATTGGAGGTGATGGGAGGTCTCCCTGAGTGGAGCAAAGCCAGGGGTGGTCTCCCAGTAGGGGAGATGACGTAGGTATGCTGCGTGTAGGGAGGAAATGCCATTTGCATGGTGGTGGCACCATGCATCCCCTACTCCAGGCACATAGTGGGAAGGATCAGTAGGCTTGGAGGAGTCCTTCCTCTTCCTCCTCACACAGAGGACCATCTGTCCTGTGGCTCCACTGACCCAGGTGCCTCTGCCCCGTGCCTCACCCCGCCCATCCAGCATGCGGATGGTGGTGGGCCCACAGGGACCTCCTCACCCATGCAACTCGAGTTCGTGTTTCATTGCTGCTGAATCCCTGGGCAGCTTCAGATAAAATGGACAGGCAGGGTGGTGGTACAGGGTTTCAAGTTACTGACATTTAATTAGGAAGGGGGACCCTCTTCTTGAGGAGCGCTGGAAACCTCCTCACCCAAGCCATCGCAAACTGAGCTCGATGAAGTGTTTCAGATTGGTGCTGCCTGTTTCCAATTACATCCAAGAGCATTTCTGCAGTGAAGAGCCAAAGTCTTGATTTATAGGCTTTTGGGCAAGGGAATGCAGTGTTTTTTATTATCTTTATCTCTAAATCTGCTCTTGTTACTTGTTGCTTACAACAAACTTGCAGACTCTAATGCAAAGGTCTTTTGTTAAGGTTTCCTACACTCAGATGCTAAAATCCTTCGTTAAACCCCGGGCTAATTGCTTCTGCATCTGATAGACAGGCTCATCCATTTCACCCCACTCAGCATGCCCTTGGGAGGGGAACAGATGTTTTGGGACGGTGTCCCCTCAGAAGGTGGGCGAGCTGGAGACAAACCTCAGGCTGAGACTACGCAGCCACGCTGCCGTCCCACCCAGTCCTCGGCCACGGCCGGAGCCTGAGCACTCACTCGCACCTCGCAGGCACCGTGGAGGGTGGGAGAGGCAGCCAGTCTGCTCCTGCACCACTCGCTCTGCAGCAGACATTCCTCTGGCTGGATTTTCTGCTGCATTGGCTTCCCACATATTTATCCTGACATCACATGGGCTGGGGCCCTTCCCGCCTCTGCCCAGCGTGAGTTTGCTGTGCAAAAAAAAAAAATAAAAAAAATCACTTTTAGAAAACGATGTCTTCTGTGGAAGGAAAATGCTCAAATGCAGCGAAGAAGAGTTTTATGAGCTTTGCTTAAATACTTGTTGTGCAACATCCTTACGGGATTTCATTATTTATGATTTTATCTAAGTACAGTCTATGCCTAATAGCTCGGAGGTGCTGTTGATTAATTTTTTCCAGCTCTTTGATGTACCGGCAATAACTTGTCCATGGTGTCCTGTGTCAGTAAAGTGGAAATTGCCACGGTATAGTCAAGGCGTGGTGTCATGAGGTGGCCAAAGCAGGAGTAACTGCCCATGTCCACGGCAGGACCGAGGTTTCCCCTGGCCACGGACTCCCCATTGCATTGCACTGTTGGCTGATGGTGCTGTAACGAGTCAACTCATTAAAACAGGAAAAAACTAACTCAACTGAAAAATGCTGTGGGTTTTGGTTTGGTTTTTTTTTTCTGGGTTAGTGAATCGAACTCGCTCTCCATGTGACCAGGTATGTACTGGAGCTGGCGTGGAGGATGAAGGGAGCTATCAGGCAGCAAGGAGCAGCGTGAGGAGGAAGAGGAGGGAGAAGGGCAAGTGGGGGCAGGCTGTAAGATCATCTTGTGACACCACACCCTACGTATGGACACTGTCAGTCTAATTCCTACCGTACTGGTTCCGTCGTCGATGTTGTAATATGTTTCTGTGAATCTTTTCAATTAGGTAGTGATTTATTGGTTAGTGGGGTGGGTTTGGACAACCTCCAGTAACAGACACGAAATCCATTGCCATGCTGAGCTCCGTCTTACTGCCTGCAACAAGAAGGCATGAAATTTTTTCTCCAGGAAATGAATCTTTTTCAAAGTGATTATAAGATTATATGACTAGGCTATCGAGTGATGTAAACCTGCCCGTTTCCAAAGGCTTTGGTGCAGTTACACAACTTACAAAAGGATTTGCTTCAAAAATTCTAGCTGCCCCAGCACATTAGTTGCTGATTAACTGGAGGTCTTCCTGAAAAGAGTGCATTTATCAGCATAAACGGACCTCTTTGTTCCCTTATGTAGAGGTTTTCAGTCTGCCCAAGTTAAAGTGTTTGCCAGTTCAAAATTTATTATTTCTTGTCATCGCTTCTCTTATAGTCATCACCTCTCTGGTTTTAGTCCAATTCTGTGGATTTGTCAATCACCACCACAAAGAAACCCGGAGCCAAAACAAATCTGGCACGACTTGATTTCTGTATTACAAATGTACTGGCACAAACGTTGTCCACAAAATCTCCCATTTCAGCAAAGTGCTTGAAATCCCATTGACTTCAATTAGTAAGTTAAGCAAGTGCTTAAATGCCGTGTTTGAACCGGGGCCTGAAGACGGTACCTTGGCCAACTGGATTTGTTGTCTTTTTTCTTTTTTTTTAACAGTTATGCAGCTTTTAGAGGAATTTCCACATTTCAGTTCAGTCAAGACATCAAAAACTTGGGTGAGATCAAGGATAACTGAAAGCAGATACTACATTTTCTTCTGGCATTTTTCATTTAGAAACTGTTTGTAGTAGGTTAAGCATTAAGGATTCAAGGAGTGTAAATGAAACAACGAGATGGTCTTCTAGGACACTTCCCTCTTTTTGAAATTATGGGGTCAAATCTTGGAAAAAAAAAGATCTTACTCAGGCAAAACAACACAAGAAAGGGAGTTACTGATACATAAGATAAGGGAAAAACCTGGACCACTACAAATGGGCTTTACTTCATGGTAGCTGATGGTGTCTGGCAATTTTATACTACATGCTACTCCTGTCCTCCCTGGATGCAATTTCATAGGCATATCAGTGTAATGCATGGTTATTACAAAATAACCACAACATGCTGGGAAGAACATTTTATGCTTCTTAGTTGGACAAGGCTCATATGGTCTTAATCTGATTTTTTTTTTTATTTCTTCTTAAGGAACATCTTCTATTTTAAGATTTTCCCCATTTAGCTAATGGAATCTATGTTAACTTGACCTCTGTTAAATACAATATTTTTTTTTTCCATTATTCTCTCTGCTGATCAAAGGGCTCTAGGGCAGTTTCCTGAGTGGCAGGCGTACCTTGCCGCTGGAGCAGGGAGCCAGAGCAGGGGCACGCAAACGCTCCCACACCTTCCTCCTGTTGGGAAAGCGTCTTCCAGCCTGGTTGCCTCCGAGGCCAGGCCGGCTGCTAACCCTCAGCCCCAGACCCGCATGCTTCCCTTGCCCAAACCCGTCCCTTTGGGACACGCTTGCCCTGTCCCGCCGGCAGGTTTTGCTGCCCTGGGAGGTAGAGCCACTGGGCACCATCCCTTTTCCCACTGGGTCTGGGTGATCAGGCGAGATCCCGGGGAGCTCTGCCTGCGCCCCCTCCATGCTGCTGAAGGAGAGGGTGGCGGTGGCAGCTTCTTCCCCTCTTTGTTTCCTACAAGACGGGCAGGGACTGCCACCTTCCGTGGGGCTCGTTGCCGCAGGCGAGCGGGAGATGGGTGTTGAGCATGTCTGGCATCAGCTGGAGCCTCTGAAGAGCAACGCCGGCCAAGGAGCAGCCCGGCCCTGGTGCGAGCCAAGGTGGGCGATGCAGGCATGGCCGACAGTGAGCCGGCAGGCTCCTGGGGAAACTCTGCCTCTTCCCACCCAGCTTTAAGAGACTTTCAGCTTTAGGCAATCATCTAAAGGACTGAAATCTTGCACCCGGTGACTCAGGGTATGGCTATGCCATGCCATGGAGCGGGGTGAAGAGCCCCGAGCCCACGCGGGAAGGACCTCAGCCTTTGGCCTCGCGCTGCTCCTACGCCGCCCCAGCAGGTCCGTCCTGCCGCGGGCAGTTGGGGATCCTCCACACCACCCTTCCTGGCATGTCCACTGCCGGGCAATGCAGGCAGGATGTGTCAGGAGAGACCCAGGCCAAGGAGGGAGCCGTCTCGCGGCCTCACACGGAACAGGGCATGGCTTCCCTGCACCCCGGCAAGGGTGGGAGCAGCGGTGCTGGCTGCAGCATGGCCGGGCCCAGCCCCCGTCCCGCCACGCAGTGGCCATGCTGGCCTGGACGTGTCCCATCCCTGCCTTCTGCCTCAGTCCCTTGTTTGTAAAACGGACACAAATACTTCACGAGGGTGTTGTGAAACCTAATTAATTAATACCTGTAATGCACTTTGATGTCCTCGCATGAAAAGTCCTATATAACTACAAAGCATTTTTAATGTTATAAAGCAAGAACTTCTTGCTGTCTTGCCTTGGCAAAGAGGCTGATTAGATGTTATCAGTTTTGCTGTTTACACGTACAGAAAACTGCTGCAGTAGGGTTTGGTTTTTGAAGAGTAACATGGTAAAATGATGGAAGAGTTAATTTGGGGGTCTGTTCCCTGTAACTTCAGGGAGGCCAGAAGTGACTTTATATTTACTGTCAATGAAATAAGCTAAATAGTCTTTCAAGAAAAAAAAACAAACCTAAAACCCCAAACCAAAACAGTAAGTTGCCATATCTGTGCATACCGCTGTGTCCTAATCACACCTGCAGTAACTCTACCGAAAGGCCTTCTAGCCTGAGCTTGAGGAAAAAGCCGTATGACAGGAGCACTTAATCCTGCGTTTAAACGATTGCGTATGGCTTGCGTTTCAGAGAAATCAACGGGCTCCTAAATAAGAGCCTGTTTGGGCCAAATCTTGTTGACTATTTTTGTCTAATCTGACATTAAGACTGTCCTCTTTGCAGTTTTACTACTTAAGCGGTAATGACCCAACCTGGGGTTGGACTGAGGAGCCCTGATTCTCCTTCACGCCTTCATCATGAAATGCACGGTGCTGTCACGCCAGCAGACACTACTGCAGAGCCTGTGCTTTAATTTACACTCATTTGATAACTAATGTTAAAACACAAGGAGAAGCCATGCTGTATAGTCCTTCCCTTAGAGGGCTCAATGATGTATGTGCACAGTGGAGGGATGAAAGTGCAGCTTCAAAGGTTAAGATTCCCAACAGGCCTGTCCAGTGCTGCATCCAAAGATGCACTAATAAGTTAATGACAAAATACAAATGCGTTGAGTCCTGTAATTTAGAAAACTGGAGCCGAAGAAGTCTTAATAATCCTGCTTTTCTTTCCCAATTAACACTGTTTACTTTCTGCATTTCCTTGACCTTGAAAAGCAATCCTGCACAATTCCACGTACTTGCTTCCACTTTTAGCCCTTACAGCACGAATGCAGCACCCAGACTGTGTACGGCTTGAGCGGCGTCACACTTGGTTTAAATTGGACTATAAAACTAGAATAAAACTCCATATAAACATTTACTCCGCATTTACAAGATGTACTTTGCAGTCGGTCCGCCCAGGACAGGATAATTTCACTGCACTCAGCAGTGTCTTTCTGGACTGACAGCAGCACAGCAGCGATGAGCTTCTGCTCCTTCCCTCTCTGACTGCCAGCACTCACTTTCTCTCCCTTTCTTGAAATCTAAAACCGGCTGTAAACTTGGACATTATCATTTTGCTAACAGAAATAGGTAAACACACACTGCAAAGGGCTTGGGCTCTTAGTATGCTATCATTCCAGCAGCTGCCTCAAAGCTTGGGGATCCCCAGAGTTCCCTGTGAGCAGTAAGCAATTGCTCACAAGCACTTTTTTAGTCTTTTTTTTTTGGTTTTGTTTTTCATGACAACTTCTCCCTGTGCTCATCTGGACAGCGTTGGGAGGGCAGCGGGATCCCGTGCATGGCAGCGTGGCTGGCAGCGCTGCGGCTGAGCCGGGCGCTCTCCGGCACCCGGTGGAGCGAGAGGGGAAGGAGCTAAAGTCCAGCTCAGGTGTGAGCAGCTGGAGGCAGGAATAGGCACAATGAGAGGAAACTGGGTACATCGCCTTCGCAAAACCAAATAAACAACACATTTTGGGAAGAAAAAAAAAAAAAGGCCCCCAAAAACCAGCTTGGACAAAAACCTTTCCTTCCCCCAGTCCCCAGCAACAGTGGGTTGCAGAGGCTGAAGTGTTTTCACACTGAAAGCATGGCAGCAGCATTTGGGAGCTTTCTCTACAGTCTACAAATAAACAAAACCCAGGGAGTGTTTTGCATTCAATAGTTAATCACAGTTGGCTGAGTGTTTATATTTTTCTTCACTGTAAAGGCATTCTTGGTCCGCCTCCCAAACAGCTTGTTTTGTCTGCGAGATTTAATCTTGAGTGGCAGGACTAGGCGTAAAGACAAGCCTCAAAACAATTCTTATTTTTCTATAGCAAGATGTCAGGCTGTAAAAGCGAACTTCCCCGCAAACAGGCCCCTCAGGTTGGCATGCACAGGGCTTCTGGTGCAATTTCCAGTCTGCCATGATACGGTGGCCCATAAAGCAGCTCATTTCACTCGGTTTTAACACTTTCGTGTTTGCAAACTGCTCTTTAAATAGTCTAAACAATTCCAAACAACTAGAATTCAATGCATGTTGGACCAGTTTCCAGCCCTAGCTCCTCCCTGAAGAAGCATCTTGTTTGTATACAGGGAGCAGTGGCTCCAGATGCCCAGCCCACTTTCAAATCTAAACATGGTTTTTCTTCAAGCCAACGTCAAGGTACCTTTCATAAAAATGAAGAGATGATGCAATATGTCATTAGTGCTTCAGGTACTCATGTTACTCTGCTCAGAATTAGCTTAGGCAGTTACTTAAGAGCACCCTGTTGTATAGACAGCAGCCACATTTTTGGAGCAGTCCCTACTAACACAAGTGACTGAAAAAGTACTGAATTTATATCCGCACTTCTAAGATCAGAAAATAGTTAGAAACAGTGAACTTTTGAAATCTCACCACTTCTGCTCTCCATTTTGTTTCCATGTGCTATTGCCTCTGAACAATCTTTAAAGGTAGATAATACCAGGTTGTGCTTGGTTGTGCTTAGATTTGTATCACAGGTTTTAAAAAAGTTAATAAAACCACGTCAAAGCTGCCTGAGAGGTATGTCTGCAGGTCATTTAGTCTAGCCTTTTGCTTGAAGCAGGACTACCACCAGCACTAGATCAGGACCGCCACGGCTTTGCCTATTCATGTCTCAAAACTGCCCCAGCCTCAGGGGGCACCTCTTCCACTCCTGGACTGTGTCCTCTTCGTGGAAATGCTCTCTGCCCTGGGCTTGGTGTCCTGGAGGTTTGTGCCTGTGGTAGTGTCGCTTTTGGAGAAAGACTTTTTGATGAAAGTCTTCCCTGTAAACATAATCTGACAGAGCCTGAAGGAAGGAGTCCTGAAAATTCCCACAAATTCATTTCAACAGCTTCTGCAGCTCCCCTCATCCTGTGTGTGTAACGCTAGACATAGGCGTATACTCCTGGTGCTTCTCTCCCATATATGCTTTAAACAGTAGAAGCTGTTCTTAGCAAAGATGGGGTCTGTACAAATCGTGTGGTATGTGATGCTGGTAACCTCCACCACCATCTGAGAATTTCCTCTGAGCTGCCTTCAAGTCCAGGACCTGCTTCTTGAGCCGGCTCCACGGTACCTCTGGGGCAGAGAGGAGAAGTAACACTTCACACAGTATAGCTAATGCGGGGACCCTTCTGCCAGAGTATATCACAGTGATGAATACGTGGTTGAATTTTAAAAAGGGCCAAATAATCACACGATCCATTTCTAAAGCACCATAATAAAAATAATGCTAAATGCGACAAAACGGCAATTACAAACACAGCAGAAATACTCCTCCTGTCATCCATAGACAAGCACGAGAAACCAGCTGATTAGCTTATTGTGGAATCTCACTTTTCTTACAGAGCACCCCAGCACCAGCTAATTCCAGAGACAGGGAATCGGACTCGACCGGGCAATGTCCTGACAGAAAACACCTCCTTGCCGAAAACCAGGCACCGCCGAGTGTCAAAGCCTTTGCTTTGAGAAGCCTTTTCCTCACGAGCAGGCATTTACCCAGCTTTGCATGAGCAACCCACGTCGGCGCTGAGCGCCCAGCCGCTGGAAGAGAGGAAAGCAGGATGAAGTTGCGGTGGTTTTTCATGCAACCTGCCCATAACGAGCCTCAAGCAGTGGCTGAGTCACTCACAAGAGTCCCCGGTGCTATTAGGACCAGACACGCTATGGCCCAGCGTGTAATTACACCAGCCACCACCGTGCGGAAACTGCTCCATTTAGCTATCTCACCCCATTAGAGAGCAGCTCTTATTTCTTCTTGGCTACAAGTGCTGTGGGTGCTCTGAAGAGGATGAGCCCAATTCTCACAGCACAAACTCATTCACCCAAACTCACCTCTTTCTTGCTGCAACCAGAAGATGCCGTCCTGTTCCCCAGTTCACCCGTGGGCTGCCTGAGAGCACCCCTACGGCCCGGAGGCAAACACGGATGCTGAGACACAGCACCTACTGGATACAAGGGACAGGGAGATGAGTGCAGGAAGTTTAGGAAATGCAGCGTACCACGGCATCTTTTTTAACAGAAAGCAATGATAAAACAACCACTGAAACAAGCCACGGCGCTGAAGAAATGCAAGAAACAGGCTGTTTCTGTAATACAGATTTTTATTTGGACGCTTTGCTTCCCCTTCTCGTAACGAGGAGAGAAAAGTTCAGATGGGAAGCAGGTTGCTGATGGTTCCTCAACTTTTTACATGTCTCTAAGGCTGGCGATGCAAGGTGAAAGTTTTCTGCAGTGTCCGCTCTCGGGTAGGACGGAGGCAGCCGAACAGAGAGCAGGCTCCGTTGGCCAAAACACACAAGAAACCACCCTTAGCTGGCAGGGCCGTGCTTGAATCGCAGCTGGATTTTGCAGCTGCCTTTTCCTATCAAGGCGTTAAGAGGAAATGCCCGGCTGGAGCGGCAGCAGCAGGGTGGCATTCCCCGCTGGCACTGCTCCTCTGTCGGGGACAAAAACGAACCTAGCCTCAGCTGCTGAGCGACCAAAGCCCGTTACCTCCTGCAGCCGGGATCTCGTGGAGAGGGAGCGAGGGGGACCTGGGCAGTGGAGGCGGCGACGGACAGCGAGTGAGCCAGTGGAGGCCGTTTCGCTAGAAAAAGGGTCAGAGATTTTGTCACTCCTGGCTGTCATCCTGTCAGAGTGAGTTCAAGCGAGGTTTGCTGGGAGGTTTGCTGGGAGGGGTGCGCCATGCTCGGGCTGCTGCTGACTGTGCAGCTCAGAGAAGAAGCGCAGGGCTCCAACCTCGAGCTGCTGCTCTCACACCAGTGCTACATCCCCTTCGAGAGACACAAATAACCTCGACGGCTCTGATTTTTAACCAAGTGCTAAAAAACTTGTGCTGAAAAGGGACAAGGGAGTAAAGGAAACAAGATGTCAAATTATAATCAGCTTGAATCATTTCAAATAAACACCGAGGAAATAAAATGTACCCTGTTTGCTGGCAGGCTTGATGGCTCACAAAGTACTCGCCCCACCCAAATCAAGGGCTTGAAACGGAGCAGCACTGGAACAGAAACCCCTGATAGCACCAGGTTTGGTTTTCCCTGGTAAAAGCGTGTTGCCATCCTCAGGGATAGAAAAAGCATCATTAGGGTTTAAATAAGAGTTTGATGAAAACACGGAGCACCCCAAGGATCAATTTTCCCCACGGGCAGCTGCAGCACGAGGCATTAATTCTTCACCCTCTCTGGTGACAGGAGAAACGCGGGGAGCTGTAGGCACAAATAACGTTAGACTTCTAGTGTGTATTTTGCTTTTCATGCCTGCAATTAAATGCTTGCTTTACTTCCTGTTGTTTAAAAGTGTATTTATTCTTTAGCACTGCAAGAAAAACCTCCTGTATTTTTTTTAATTTGCACTGGGGACACGTTTGAAGGCCCATATTGTAGACTCAGCAAGTGGCAGGGCAGCCGCCAAACCTTGCTTCCTTTGTTGATTTCTTGATGATTTAAGACCTATTTTCAGCAGCTGATCCCAGTTCCCCCCCCCTGCCTTCTTGCTTGGTAACTACCATTTTAACAAAATGGTGTTTGTGCGCTGCCTTGGAACCAAGAACTGAGCTTTTAAATGTAAGAGAGGGAGTAGAATAGGAAAAGCAGCACTAAAATCACCGACACACCATGGCTTTTCAGGCCACATGCTTAGGAATACATGGCAGAACTCTTGAGCTCTTGCAGACTGCTATTTAGACTGCTAGTCTTTTACTTCCCAAGTAGCTAAAATTACTTGCACGTTTCTGATATCTGTGTTGTTTTCCTTCCCCCAGCGCAAAGTTTGAAATTATTCTCTGAATCTACAGAAGTCAGCAGAAAAAATAATTTACAAAAAACCTGTACTATTGATGTATATTGTTCAGACTTTTACTGGCTTTGCCCATAGGGACAAACCCAATTGTTTCAAAGTACAAACAGGAAAAGATATAGCCTGATCAATGGTTTATTTATGTGCAGGCTTCCTTCAGAAAAGGAGCATACACTTTCCCCCTGCTGATGCTACGATGCAAATTAAACGAAGATGTGGTGCAAAAAATGTATCCAATGCCATCAGCATGATTATCCTCTCTGTTCTGGGTAACAACAGAGTCCTTTCTCAGAATTATTCTGTTGTGGAGAATACAATACTTACCTTAATAAGTAAAAAACCAGTTTCTACTGATTATTTTTACAGCAAGTCATTCTATATTTAATGTAGGCCCCTAAGAAACCAGCGCACACCTTGTTGCCTTGTTAAAACATAAACCTCAAACTTGCTAAAAATAGCAGTAACTAGTCAGGATGAAACAAAATTGTCCCAGAATATTACAGACACCTGAAAATAAGAACTGAAAAGGAGATGACTTAAGGGATTTTCAGTAACATTTAAGAAGTAAGAAACAGTGTAACCTTTAGGTTTAATGAGTGTTACAATACATCAATTACAGAGACATAAATAATTTAAGGGAAGAGCGTTGACTGGCAGTCAGTTCAGTCACAGACTTCATCTGCTTCACAGGGCAGGGACAGCACCCTGTAATTACCAGTCATGGTCAGAGGCCGTGTCCAAAGCTCGCTACCTCCTTGCAGCACGCCTTTCTCACAGAGCTGGAAGGGTGAGAAACTCCCCTTCTCCACTGACGGAGGACAATACCCCTTCACCTCCATGTATCGCTGCCGCGTAGACGTGGTATTAGAAACGTACTTCAGACCTGCAGGGGTGACCCTCACATGCTACTACCGGTTTCTACCACCTGCTGCTTCACCGGGTGTTAAGGGTACTGACATCGGAGGAGAAGGATGTGCAAGTAGCAGTCCATACTTAACAGGTTTTTGACCTTTGCTAAACCCCCAGCCTTGTATTAGGGGACACTGCTCAATGGAGACTGACCAGACCTATTCCCCTCTTTCCTAGGTAAGAAGTTTTTTGGGGTAAAACCACCTCAAGTAAGACTTGAGGTACTGCTAAATCAGTTGCTAAATTGAGCACTTTGCTAAATCTTGTCTCCCGACTCATTCACCAAAGACGCTTATTGCCGCAAGCGCCAGACAGGATGACAGGAAGGAAACACATAGAGAAACCTGCCCAGAAAGGGTCTAGCAATGCGTAGGAGACCTGTGTTAATTCTAGCAATGATTTCTTCTCAAAAACTGACTCAAGTCTACTCCATATATGAATGGGAGGATGTTCACGGACACCGACGATACTGAAAACACTGCTGATCTGGCAAGTGAAACGTGGTGATCAACAAAGCAATGACCAGCACAACAGAAAGCTCAATGAAGGCCAAACTATGTACAACATTGTTAACTTTTATTTATACTTCCAGCTGTTTCTCCAGTCTTTCCAGCAAGTTCACAGAAAGTCTAACTTGGAATTCGAAAGATTTGGTGTTACTTTTAGCACAGTGGATTACGTATGCAGATGAATAAAGGCTTGGCTGTAAGTTTGCGCTTTAAGGACATTTGGAAAATCGTACATTAATGGGGTTTAGTAACTAGAGACTTACTACATTCTTTCAATCAAAATTGTGACAGAGTAGAATTCAGGCTTTTCAATATGTTCATAACATTTTTCTCCTATGTTTTCTGGTTCCCATAAACCAAAGAAACTAGCCAGGTCTGACTGCTCATTTCAATTGCATACGTCACATAATAGGAAAGCAAGCGCTGAAAGTCTCATTGCTATTGAATTGGCCACAATGGATATTATCATAAAACAGGAGATAACAGAAATAACTCCAACTTATTAGATTATAACTTCTGTGGCTAACTTAAATGCCTTCAATACATACTTGATTTGATACAAAATGACTCAAACTAACTTTCCTTTCTGATGTAGTATTTATATGGTAATCCTCCTTCTGGAGAGAAGAGTTCACTTAATTCCATGTTTTCCCTCCCAATACCCCATTTGTAGTACTAACACCACAATCCATTCTTCTGAGAACTACCAGGAAGGGCTCCCTGAAGTATTGTGCAGGTCAAAGAGTGCAGACTGGCTTTGAAATAAAGAAAATGTTCATCCAGTGTAAGAAAAATACCTTTTCTTCTAATCTGAAAATTGATAGGCTTGCAGACTTTACCTTAAAGACAAACAGTTCAGTTTCTCAATTTTTCTACCTTTTTCTTTTCTTTTCTTTTTTTTGAAAATACTACCAGTTGTAGGATGACAAAATTAGACTGAAACCATTGGTTCGTTTCCATATATGCTAGCGAAACGTTAGTGAAACCACTGAATTCAACAGAAGGAATTGCTGGTTTAGGCTTTTTATATCCTCAAAGTCTTTTCTTACATGGCTTCTAAAACTCTTAGGCCTTTCATAATAAAGCAGTCCTTTGTCCAAAATTACAAGGACTGAGGTGAAGGATGTATTTTTGGTTGAAAATGCGTACTAATTCTGAAGAGTGGCCCTCCTTTTGAAACGTTTTGCCGTTGCTACCCTTTGAACCATGGTAACTTCTGAAAAGATTAAAAAAAAAATACTGGTGCCACTTGGACAATCAGGTATATAAAGCAAACACTGTGTTCACGGGGAAATCACTACAACACTGAATCAAACACAAGGTTATAAAATGTAAGATTCCAAGAATCTACTGATGCAACTTGAGGGTTTTGTTTTTACCTTTTGAAGATGCTAGAGATTGTTTCTACCAGATTTTGAAGATGACAAGAACAAATGTTTTTCATTAGCCATCCTCCTCCTCCCACCCCATTCACAAGAGTTACCTTATTCCTGAATACGTGTGTGTGGCTTTGACTTTCACCTGAAGAAATGCAGATGTGAGATCATCTCAGTATACCAAACAATGCCTGTTTTCAGTCAGTTAAGGTTATGGGTTTTACTATTCACATGAAACTCTTACCCTCCACATCTGCTGTAAGTCTTGGTTTGGATGCAAAAGCCTAATGCAATGCCTCCACCGAGGGAAGCTGGGTTCAGACCTTTGGAGCCATTTACAGCCCTCAGATAATGCAGCGAGTCACAAGGGAGTGGGTCACAGGACAGAATATGCCCCCTCTTCCGTAGATTTGCAATAAGGCTTCTGATTTTGTTTGCAGCTTAATTTCCAGCCAAGAACTTCAGTATTAAACATAAACTAAAATTTTGCCTATAAACTAGCTAAAAATACCTGTAGTTTCTAGAGGCAAATTATTTGCATAATTCTTAATTATTAAGCTTCACTGCTCAAAACCCATCTACATTTCCTAGGTGGACATTCCCCTGGCAAGCACTATTTTTAATGTAAAATAACAAGTTTTAGAAAGGGTAGGAGAATGCTGCCAATCAAGTGATTTGATGAGACTTCATTGCATAAGCAGACAGTGGTGCTACAGTGAATAATTTCAAATTAAATGCTTTCCAGTGCCACTGTATCATCTGCATACTATTCATTTAGTTCCTTATATTTAGCAGAAGTAGGGCACATTTTCCATATGCCATTTCTATGCAACCTACACTGTTAATTTTATTCCTTACTGGAAAGTACCCTGGTCTATTTACAAATTAATTTGGGAAGTGACATCGTGACAGTTAGCCCCAACTGGTGCGCCTGACACAAGCGTGAAAGAAAGGATGAATAGATGGGATTTTGCATTTGGCATTTCAGAATTAGGGGAGGTAATGTTTCCAGTTACATACACTTAAAATTATTTCTGAGAAGACATGTTTAACTTAAGCATTAAGCTAAATACCTATAGCCCTACATTATTTCATCAGTTATTTTCCAAGACATCATTCATTCCTTTGTTGAAAGTTTGCTTCTTCGCAGTATTTATCTTACTTGGAAAAATTACAGGTCTATGAAAGAGCTTTATTTTGGTATACGGATTTATACAACTAGTTCCTTGAGCATTGGTACTAAAGAAGTAGAACTTTTTTTATAATGGCAAGGGGAGTTCATTAGAAAAACAAATTGTACAACTGGAAATAAAAACAAAGCGCAAAAGCATAGCATTTCATAGAAGATGAGCTCTCAACTGAAGTATTAAAAAACTCCCCTCCGACACCCTGCCACATAAATATCGGACCAACTTGAAAGGCACTGAGAATTGAACTGTGCAACTCATATCCGTACCTGTGAGAATAACAACCACAGTGAGATGCAAACCTCCGAGGCAGAATATGGCACTGTACAGTCCATTAGGCATTCCTGGTACATACGGCAGTTTTATATTTTCTTAGGATAAGCTGGAAATGTTAACTAAATATACAAATTACATCGTATTTCTGTGGAAAAAGCAAATCCAATTTTCACCATCCGAAGACAAGGAAACAAGGCATAACATACAGGACACTGTTGGCACAAGAAAATGTTATCACATCAAAACACGCCCTTTTAAATTTAATCCAGTAGATATATAAAGGAACGGTGGTGGCAGAGGCAAAGGGACAGGATGAATATCAAATATTCAGTTTTAAGCATGCTAGTGAGGTCTTTGTTTCAGAAATCTGACAAAACCTGAAGCTACCAAAACCATTTCAGAGGCAAGAAAGCACCTATCAAGACAGTCCAACCCATTTCCAGGCCTTCTTCTCGTGGGCTGGCATGCGCAGTCTGAAGGTTCTATCCAGTATCATCTCCGTGCCCAAGGCTGCCTAAAGCTTCCCATTAGCAAATGCTGCCTCCTGGAACTGAGGGACAAATGTTTTGAAATATGCCCTGGTGAAAAAAAGAAAACGCATGGTTAGGAAAGAGTAAACTTGGAACACGGTGTGTGCATGTATGTAGCCAAGGTTCTAAGAGAGAAGCGAAACGTTAGCATGCTTAGTCCATTATTAGAACTCATAAATATGTCGTGTTTTTCTTAGTTTTTAGTACACAGCAGATCCATACACTTCAGCTTTCTAGACCCAGCGGTACTTCTTTCTTCAGTGTCCTCACCACTAACCTCTCAATGTGGTCAACATCAGTCACTTGACATTCTAAGAAGAGCCTGACGGACCTTTCATATTCTATGCAATGCAAAGCTCCAGAGACAAACTGTATTATGCACTGGAAAATAAACCTTTGAATGGCTGTAAAAGTGAGAAACACTTAGATAAGCCACAAGTGTGGCTATGCCACTGCCTGCAGCATTTATGCAGTTGATGTTCACCACATTTCGGGGATAAAAAGGTTTTTTTTCCTCTATGTTGAGGAACACTTCACATACGGTACCAAAGGCCCAAAGACAGACAAGTCAATGGAGCAGGAAAATCATGAAGAGAAGTCAGAATATGTGCAGGAGATAAGCTCTTTATCTGCCTCCTTACAGAAACCTTGACGCAATACAGAGCCACTGTTGATGGCAGTAGTTTATATAAGACATAGTGAATAAATACTAATGCTTTGGATGAACTGTAATGCCTTTTCTTAGACTCTGAAAGTCAGAACATTATTCTATAAATTAAGATGTGCTTTTTATATTTCGGGTCTTAGTCTATCTTCTTTACAAAGAATCAAGTGACTCATAAATCCATAAAATGAGCTGAACCTAAGTATCCAAAATTGAGTTTGAACCATACCTTTGAGTTTATTGCACTGAAATACTCAACCATGCACTAAACATATTTTACATGTCCCAATGATACCCTTTATTTGCAAGTTGTATTAGAAGCTGCTTCATCATTCTGACTACTACTTTCTGCACCGAACTTTCACTTTCTCTACTTTTTTTTTTTCTACTTTTGTTTTCTGTTCATATCACTGGTGTTTATAAACTTCTATGAAAGGAGAACCTCCTCCTGCTCTCCCCAAATAATAAATAACAAATAATAAATAAAGAAAATCCAAAGCGAGAAAGTGAGAATAGCTGCAATTATGTTCATTACGTATACCTGGTATACCTCCTGAAGCAAACATGCTGATCATCTTCACAATCATGGTATATATTTCATAATTTGGGCAGAAGCTTTGGCAATTACTGAACACCAATCATACCTCCTCACATCTAAAAACATTGCAAGAACACAAAAGAGAACACTCCCCTCTCTTTGTGAAGTTGTGCCTGGCAAATTAATTAACAGATAGCTGCAGTCAGCTTTTGTACAAAGGCTGTAAACACACACGAGATGCCGTCCAAAGGTTAACAGAGCAATAGAAAGTAAAAGCATTTTTGGACTTAGGAGCTGAGCCCAGAAATGGAAAAGAAAAGAAGCAAAACCAGAGCACACATTTTATAGCATACACAGATTGTGCTGTGTATTTACAGAAGACTCTCTGATTTATTAAATCAAAGTTCAGAAAGCAGCCCTCATAATTACGCCCAAAAAAGTGATTGTTCACCCTGGCTTACACGCATACTTAAACCAGCTGAGAAGGTATGCCTGTCATCTGATCTCAAGAGTTGAATGCCATTTCTGTATGTGTGTGTTCATAGCATACATTTGAAATTGTAGCCTGTGTATGTCCTGGTCAGCTCTACGTCATTTTGCTAGCTCAAGGAATATCCCTTGCATGTTGTCAATGACAGGATCTATCACCCTTTTATTTCTCCTTGCATTATCTGTCCTAACATTTAATTACATTTCCTCTCCTTGCTTATTTTAAGTAGCTTCTTCCTTCCCCTTTGATAGCTTCTCTGCAGACTCTTCTTCCATGCACATGCTCCTCTTACTGACTTGATAAACATTACTTAAAACTCCCCTCTTCCCAAATTGTAAAAATTCTTAATCATTAAATGGATACAAGCAGAAGTATTTTCCTACATTTCATTTATTTTCTGAAACACCACCCTACAGCGTTTCTGTGCTTTGTATTAAAACCACGCTTACCGGATTGTATTTCAATGACTTTTCTGCTAGGTAAATTCCAGAACGAATGCTTCTGATACCACATACACCCTCCCACACCATCTTTATCTACACCAGCATCCTTTCTTTTCACTGATTCCTGCAGTAGAGCTTGTATCCTTTGCTGCAAAACTAAATCTAACACCTCCCTACATTCTGATCAGATGTACTATTTCAAAGAGGATGTTATTTCACTGGTGGTTCATGTGAACCTCTTGGAGATGTTCCATACACTACAAAAATTCCATTAGTACTTCATGATTTGTAAATGTCTACTTTTTTCTTTCCATACTTTAAAGCACATGCTTGAGTTTGCCCTTATCGTTTGTGGTCTTGTCCAGACTGAAGCAAATTTAGTACCACATGTTTTTCCAGGATATGTTCCTCCATTCCTGCCCCTCTCCCACACACCCTAGGTATCTGAGATTAAAGAAATTTTGGAAAAAACATTTGGATAATTATGGTTCATCACACACACACAAAATAAATTACCCCTCCCCACCCTAAACCGAACCAAACCAAACCCTGCAAAGAGATCCAAAAGGACAATGTACTTGATCAAACTGCATCAGCTACAGCACATTTAACAGGCTGGAAAGGAAAGATGGGGAAGTAGGAGAAGGGAGGTTAAATTGCTTTGATATTAATGAACACTGCATATCGGGAGGGAATGGCAAGTGTTAGTGTAAAAAAGTAACAGGACTTACTTTGAGAATACATGAAGGAGTAGAACAGGCAGCAAAGACATTAGTCATTATTAGAGCTTGCTGGAATTATTTTTTTTTTAAATCACACGACTTTTTCAATGGAAAATTATGTTTTTACCCAGTTGTGTGCATTTCTGTGGAAATGCTACTGAGTTTTCATCAGGAAAAGAAGGAAAAGAATGAGATACTTCAGTTTGGCTTGATCTGAGAAAAGACTTTCTGGTTTATAGAACTGAGCCTAAACAATCAGTTTGATATTAACCTCCTTGTCTGCAGTCCAGCATCTGGGAGACGATGTATCTAGTCACACAGACAAGGCCCTGGCGCACCACAGGAGTTGTAAGTATAAATGTAACAGCAGAAGTAGTCTCTTCAAAGGATCCAGTCCACGAAGAATGATGGGATAAATCATTAATATTTCTGCTTCCAGGAGGCACTGTGCTACTGCTAGCAGATGCATTATAGTGTCACATTAACTGCATTTGTTTCACATGTTCCAAGCAAAATTTTTTAAAGACCTTTTTCTTTTCATCTGACATGAGACAAAACTGTATGTCAAAATATTTGAATTTCCTCTGAAATGGAAATTCTGACATTTTTTCTCCCCTGCAGAGATTACCGGTAAGGAGGAACAGAACAAGCACCAATTACGGGCTGAGTGAGTAAGTTTCATCTGTCAACCAACTGGCATTGAGGTCAAAGTGTACATGTTTCCACACAAATAGGACAATTGATTACATGAAAAAACTTTAAAGAAATATAAAATTTTCTGAAGGACAATACTCTGCTACAGATTGGATGGCAAAGGCCTCTTTCACATGGAATACTATTCCTTTTAGAAAGGTTTTAAAGCGATAGAAACACTCATACTCCTGCATCCCGCACATAGAGGCAGAGAGAAATCATGAATGTAAACACGAACTTAGGAAAAAGACTCATTTCTCATCCCCTATTCACACAAATTTACACCCTCTGTAACTTTGATCTGTGTTACACCACAGGAATTCACATAAAAATCTCTCATTTTTTTGTTTCAGACACTTTGCCACATGATACTTTCAAGTGCCTCAGAAGTGTTTTGAAATTACTATTTTTACATCCACTAGATATACTTTTCAGCTCTACAGAACTGTTATTAAAAAGAAAAAAAAAAATCAGTAATTTGGGCATCTGTTGAATTACAGTGGAGATGCAGAAGGCTAACTTGATCTATGGTTTCTCTAGGCTGAAATCAGTTTTTGATCAATGCTTTTTCCCCTTTCTGGGAAATACGGAGTTCCTTCTTTCTCCTGCCTTACTCTACCATGTTCTTGGTGGGTCTGTGTAACGCTGAGCTTACACCAAGCTCAGAAGAGCCTCATAAAATGGTCCTTCAAGCACAGAGAAACTGTTTTGTACAAAGTCCACAGATACTCTTTACGTGAGTGTTGAGTACAATGGCTCTGCATCCCTCTCTTAATGGTTTCGATCTTAGCTTAAACAGCGTGTAGAGTTGCTTTCTTTTCAGCTTAGAGTGGGTGCCAATCTTCATTCGCATACAGGCACATGCCTAACTCTTTGTTGAGTGTCTTACTGTAAGAATCTATTGTTTTTTGTCTATTTGTTTTTGTTCCCTCAAATGGTCATTTTCCAAGTTCAAGGTAGCAAGTTACGGGGTTTCTATGGAAATTTTTCTTCAGCACTCCAGAAAACAACATGTTTCGCTGCAGTTAACCACTATATGCATTCGATACAGTGCACTGAATTTCAGGTCCTACACTCAAGGACATCTGCTGAGAGTAAAGCACTTATCTTTCCTTCACCTTATTATCCAGTGGAAAGAAAGTCTTGCTATTGCAAATGTTAAGTATCTAAAAGAAGGTAGAATTGGATCACTCGTTGTTTACATGTTTTCTAGTGATATAAAACACTGATTGTAGTGCAAGGTCTCCAGAAGCCCGTACATGTCTAAATCCTAGGGCGTGGGTTTGCAGTGCTTAAAACATACTTGACTCAGAATTCACACGCTTTTGTGAAATTTTATTCTAATTGTAATGCTTTTTCCAGTTTAACTCAGTGCTGGGTCTTTAAAATGGGCATCGACCATTTGATAATACCTTTTGCCTTCAGATTGCAAACATTTTAAACCATGTAGCTGTGATCTCCCATCAAACAACACTCCACATATACGTATGGTGAAAGCATTCTAAAACTGTAACGCCACTTGTTTTCTGCTATTGCTTTTGTTTGACTGCTGCTATAGCCAACTATACAATGGTGTTCTGGTTACCACTCATTGTGTAGTAAGTTAGAAGCATTGTCTAGGTGTTTCTATTTCTCTTAAAATCTTCACATGGGAAATTTGGAGCAGAACACAGAGTTTCAAACTCCGCAAGGAAAAAAGCATACAAAATGCCATAGCAAGGAGATTTCTGCTTTTTGTGTCTGGGACAAGGACATTCATCATGGGGTGATGAATCATCTTCCTAAGTCATTCACAAAATAGATTCCCCTTAAACTCCTCGGTCTGAGAATGACAAGTTTTTCAGCACACTGATCTCAATTTCATCCATGCTAGTCCTATTTGCACTCATATGTTTTATGTGTTTCAGCTCAAGATGCGGGAGTTTCAAGTGCCTTTTCCATCAAGAGATGATTTGAGGAAAAAGAACGGGATGAAGTAATCTTGATGGTGCACATCAAGTACAGACTTAGCTGTACAGCAACATGTCTATTACCAGCACAGTGTACTCTGTCCTTGCACATTCTTTACTGGCAAATGAAAGCCCTTGAGCCACAATCTTGATCTTTTCACAAAGACACATGGGCTCTCATTACTTTTTCTCACCATATCAAGCGCATGTATTGTGTTCCTTCCCATCAGAAGACAGACTCAGGTTATTGTACTTAGATTTTCCCTACTATTGGCTTTGAGAGCAAAATTTTATTCTTAAATAATACCCATTATTTCAATATTCAAATTCATTCTTGTAAAATGTTTTAGTATCTTCCATGAATATGGTTTAATACTGAAAATATTAGGCTGTAATTATAGAACAACCTTAGTGTATTCAAAATCATAGTAGCTACTATATTTGATAAATACAGCCCTTTTCTCTTAGTCTAGCCAAGGCATAGAGGAAAATGTGGGGTTCTTTTCTTCAACCTTTCCAAGCCAATATATCTGACTTGGGCAGGCACTCCTGTAGTTGTGGGGATCTCTGAACAGTTCTACATAACCCTTCCAAGTCTTCCGGAGTACAGTCTGTAGCTAGGACACCCTTCTCCTCAGCAGTCCTCTGTTGTCCAAATTGTCCAGTAGGTTAACACTGAGTTTGTTTAATATTCTGCAAATGCTATTCTTTACCCCGGGATTGAGGTAAGGACTGAACCGTATGCCTTTCAGATACAGCTGAGTATTCTAGGCATTTGCCCCAACTGCTGTCCATTTCTTTCAGAGGAGCTTCAACTCTAGGATTTGCATCATTTTGCATCCCATATTTCTTTCCTTCTGCACCCTAAAGGAACTGTGCAAGACATCTACAAGTTTCTTCAAATCCACAGAATCCCGACAGAAAAAAAAATCCAGTCCAGAGTTGACTGATCTTCATAAATTAGCTGGAATAGCAATGTTCTCCCCTCTTCCAATCAAATTAGGTGAAAACAGGAACTAAGAGAAGGGCGTAGGTCAGAGTAAAGGACAGCCTGAGGCTTCTTGAGGTCTCTGACCTATTCCTCCCGGACTAGTATTATTATGCTGACACTTTGCAATAAAATCCTGTTATATAAATTATTTCAATAGCATAGCCATATTAGAATTATAAAAGAGCTTCTCCAGGCTTTATCAACATCACCTGATTATTCACTTTTTGAAGTAGAAAGTATTTTTGCACACAGCATACATACATATGTAGCGTGCCTTTGTATTTTCTTGTTCCTGTTGCAACTTGTTTTGACACAATGAAAACTTGTTTTGGAAATACTGAACACCTACAACAATCTCTTTTGGGTGCCAGACAAGAGGATTTGTCCTCCTGTGACTACACAGGCACAGCCAGCTGGTTTGCTTCACGGAACCCCTAATAATTCATCTCTTGTGTAGAAGATATTTACCATAACTTTCCAAACTCTCCAGGATTTGCTGTTTGTTTATAACAGAGCAAAATCAAAGATGCCAACCTTTCTTTTTTTTATATATATAATTGCTTTCTTTTTAAATTCCATTTGTCAGGAACTATCTAATGCAACATGATTAGTACTAATTAACAAAAGGAACTTAAACTAGTAAATTGTTATATTAATTCCAGTGGTAGGCTTGTATTTAGGTCATATTCCATATGAGTGCTTATTAGGTCCTTAACAGGTGGTTATACCCTCCTCCTGCATCTCTACGCCTTGCATTTAACAAGGGCTGCGTGCTGAAGTGTGGAAACCTACTGAAAGCCCATTCTTTTAATAGGCCTCATGCCAACGTTCAAGGCATAGTTTTTTCCTTGTAAACTCAGACGCGAGACATTTAAACCCCTCTGCTATTTTTACTATATATAATGCATTAAAAACATATTTCCATTGGGCGAAACCATGTTGCCTATTTATTCACAGGCACTTCCACAGCATTCCTTCACCAGGCTAAAGATACACGAGCACTCGCGGCAGAGCGGAATAACTCGGTCTCCTGCTTTGGGATAACTATGGGGTAACAGGAGATTAATTCCACGCTAGACATTTTACGACACCTCTATTAGGAGAAAATGATTGTTAAAACAAATTCTCTTCCTCTGCAGTTCTAAACTATGAAGATGACTGAAGTGACAAATAGTTCTCAGCGCTCTGACTTTTGGTTGCACAGCTGGAACCGGGCTGCAGCAGGCAGGCCCACAACATGGCCCGGCGCCAAGTGGCAAAGGCTCAGGAGCTAATGAAAATCAGGACTATTATGGCAGACGCTAGGCCTTCGGGAGGCAGCAACATTTCTAAACCACCCTTTGAATCTGAACATCACTAAAACTTACCCAAGCAGAGCGGCAGAATGATGAAGGTACCTTCTAGGATTTCTTTATCGCTTCAAATATACATAACGATACTTGGCACGTATTCACGTTTCTAAACTAAGCTTCTTGATGGTATGCTCTTTGGGATGTGGTTTATAATTTCCTTACTAGGCAGCTTTATCTATAGCAAATATTTTGCTTTTATGTGAAACACAATGTCTACACAGTACTCCATTTTAGATATCTCCAAAACTGGCGATGCCAAGCAAACATCTGAAGTGTTTATACAACAGCAAGACAATCGTTCTTAAATTACTGCTCCTGTAACTGGCTAAACACACAAACGTACAAAAGAGTCAGTGCGCAATGCCATTATGCTGCTAGCAATATTTTTTTCTTCTGGTGCCAAAAAAATTCATCACATAATCTCTTCCTCTTCCAGTATTTCCATCTCTCTACCTCCTTTTGCTGTGATTTACCTACAAGGAGTGTGGTAAACTTCCTATGCCCACTTCCACCTGCCAGCCTACACAAGGCACTGACTGCGCAGCCAGGCTGATGGACAGGACCGTAATCAAGCATCAACAGAGCTGGAGCTCTGCAGTGGGCAGTCACCAAAATACGGGTTTTTAAGAAATGCTGTTGCCTTCAGCTCAGTTCATAATATTACATGACAGAAAATCAACTCCAAAATCACAAACAAAACAAAACACGTGCTACCAAAACTATAACAGGAAACAGAAGTAGTAGAACTAGTGAAACTAAGTACACGTCTGAAGTTTAAACATTAAAATTCACTCACGTCCAAAAGCTGTTTTCTGTTTTGTACTAACAATGTCTTTTTCCTCCAGAAGTTCTTGTTGGAGTTTTTACCATTTCTGATTCAAGTCACACAGAAAGGTACAAGAAATGGTTATATTTAGACACATTTTTCAATGGTTTGCTGATTGCAGAAATAACAGGTGGCTTTGCCCCACATGAAGCAAACAGAAATAAAAATTAAATTTAAATTTTGTTATACACTTGTGTCTCTGTTCCAAAAATCTATGATATTGATTGATTTTACAAATAAAGTCAAGAATTCAACATAGCTCTGCTGCAAAAATTAAGACGGCTTTGCTGCCTAACTTACCATAAAGCAAAACAAATCTTGACAATCTGTTCAAATCACGAAACAACCATAAATATAACAACCTGACTAAAGGCAAAATATAAAGGAAGGGAGTTCTAGGGAACTGCTGCAGAGCCAGGACTGTAGATCATTATGTAGGCTGGCAATTAATGTTTATTTTAAAGCAGCAGCATAAGTAGGGTCATCACTTCGCAAGAGATGATAACTTTGGTTCCAAGAATATATGTGCTCCCAAAGGCATGGACCTTTACTGACAATTACAGATAAAAATTACAGCTACTGGACATAATTGGTGCATATAGGTCAAGGCCAGGCTCAATTCAGTAACTATACAAGCAACTTTTTTGAATCACCTGGAAATCAAGATTCTGGGATTTATCCTCTCACAGGTTTCTGATATAGGTATTTGGGAATTTACGAAGGTGCATTGCACAGACACAGTGGCTCATAAGTGTCCCAAAGCATACACAGCAAAACGAACCTCTTGTTTTGAAACAGCTTTATCAATGCCTGCTGCTTGCCAGTTGAAGAGATAAACACTTCACTTCCTTCACCTTCTCCACAATGTACATAAATAGACTTGCTTCAGTCAGATGAAGGCTTGTGGTCTTAGATCATAGCAAATTTTGCTTCTGCTTTCTTAACTTCTATTTTCCCCTCGGGGATTACTCAGTGCCGGGGTAGCGGGTGTCTGCGAAGGGGCACTGGAATATCTCTGTCACAGCACGGTCACTCCACTTCCTTACCGGTGGATCATGAGAACGATATTCCAAGGCCATCATGGAAAAATTCAATCTTCATACAGTCTTTTTAAATACAGTGCTAATTCGCAGGAAATTTCCAGTCCTATGAGCTACAGTGTGACGAGCCTGCTCTATTTTTCCTATTTGCTGAAGTGCCATAGGTATATTTTTCCACTCCAGGTAAAGGTTAACTTCTTAAAGAGATACTGTTCATTCAAGACACTCATTATTTCCTCCTATCTCGGCTACATAAGTGCACACTGAACTCTGTTGTTGGAGAGATTATTATTTAGCAAATTATTTAGTAGATTTGAAGTAGAGAGTCAATGCCAGACAAGATGCAACAAGGAACCTCTTCTAAGTATAAAAGGCAGGGTGAAGAATGAGATGAAATAAGGAAGGTGGAAAGTAGGGACAATATAAGAAGTAGGAGAAAGCAGAAAAGACAGGGCAAAAACACATTTAGGAGTGAGGCTTGTAAGGAAAGACAAGTGTAGAGATTCAAGAAAAGAGGAGATCACAGAAGTAGTAACAGAATTTGAATGATCTTTAAGAGATTATGGAATCCCTTAATTGTACTTCAGAGGCAGAAATGAAGGGTTACACCGCAGATGCATCCATAACGAGCCTGACAACCAGCATCCCTGAAAACAAAGTTTGCTTGCAGGTGAAAGTACTGATTTCATCATGCCATCCGCTTTGCTTTGCCAGATCGCTTATCAACCGGGGCCGAAGGCAACATACCAAAACATAAAAGAAACCTCCTTGGATATTCATTAGGACAAACCAGTCAGAAGGAAAGGGATGAGATGCCATACATCTGTGATTATATAATACTTATTAAAGAAGTTATTTCTCTTTGCTATTTAAAAGGTACGTATTTGCTATTAGAAGTAAGAGGAAATTCTCAAAAGGTCAGAGACCTCTCCAAATGGGGAAAACAGACAGGAACACGCTCTTAACTCTTACATGTAAACACAGAGTAACGCAGATCAAAAGCGAATTTGAGGAACCGCAGAGGAGCTTAAGGAGGCTGCCATACCAGAACCCTGCTTCACAAGGGATGTACCAGAAGATCTGACTCCTGCAGAAATGTCAGCCAAAAAGGTAACGAACAAATCAACAAAACACACGCAAGCAAAGCAGCAGGCCCAGATGATATTCACACCCCAGAGTTCCAGAGAAACTCAAGTGTGAGAAAGTTAAACTCTTAAATAGCTTGTAACCTCCTGCTTGAAACAGCGTGGTACCAGAGAAGTGTGATGTCAATTAAAAAAAGGTCTGGGAGGATAGAGGGAACTGTGGACCAGTAAATCTCCTGTCTGTACCTTAGAAATTGGTAGAAACTGTTATGAGAAACCACAAATTTATAAAAAGCTCCAAATTAGTGGACTTGAATAAATATATCTATTGGTTTGGAGTCAAACTTACGCTTCACAAATACCTTATTTTCTTAAGGTACCAAAATCATGCAGATGAGAAAGATTCAAGTGACCTACACTGCTTGGGTTTCCTACAGGCATCCGGGAAGGCTTTTCAAAGGCTTTTAAAAAACTGAATTGCTGCAGCAGGAGAAAAGATCCATGAGTGGATAAATAGCAGGTCAAGATAAGAAAAAAAGGACAGGAATGAATGATGAGTACTATTCAGGGTGAAGTCACCTGAGAACTGCACAGAAATGGGTGTTTTGACCTGTGTTGCTCAACATATTCCTACATGACGTGCAAAAGTGAGCAAAAGAAGATGGTGAAACTTGCTAATGCTAACTATTTAGTCAGGGAAGAAAAAATGAGGCACAATTCTGAGGAACTGCAGATGGTTCCTACAGCACTGGGAGACTGGGAGATAACATACCAGGTGAAAAGTCAATATTGACAAATGTGAAAGGGAGATAGGTGAGGAAAAAGACTTAATTTTACATATACAAAAAACCACAGGCTCTGAAAACGAGATAGTAAGGAGATCTTGGTGCTAAAATGTCAGTGTAACCTTCAGTCGTAAGCAGAAAACCAAATCAGACGTTATTAGAACTGGAAAAATGAGTAAACCAGGCAGTATCGCTATGTCACCATACAAATGCACGGTGAATGTATCATGAGTAACATGCAGTGCTCTGTTTCAGAAAGAATACGATAGCAATAGTAACGGGATAAAGAAGTGGGGCAAGGGTGATCAGAAACATGGAAAGGTTCCGTAGAAGGAAGGAGTGAGCAGAGCAGGAGAAGAGGTGACAAAAGAGACATGAAGAATCATAGAATCATAGAATGGTTCATAAAATCGTTCATAAAATCAAGAGGTTCATAAAATCGTCAAGGTTATGGAGGGGATCAGTGGATTAATTATTTGCTGCCTCTTTTCATACAAGAGCTAGGGGGTAACAACTGGAGCTAGCAGGAGGTAGGAATGCAAAAAGCTGACAAAGTTTGTTCTTCACACCACACGTTATCTGTGCAATCCCTTGCCACAGAATTTTGTGATGTTACGATGTGGGTTCAAAAAGCAATCAGACAAAGAGAAGAAAAGCTAGGCAGGGCTATTAGACAGAGAGATACCAATTCTGGATATAGAAATCCTTGAAGATGGTAGAACGTCCCAGAAAAATACGACTACATGCTTTGCCATGCTCTTCCACAGGCATCGGCTACTGCCTATTGGTAAGAGACATGATAGTGGGCTAAATTAATGTTGAGTTTGATCTAGTATGACCGTTCTTTGTGTTTAACAGAGCAATTACAAATATCACCCAAAAGACAAGACCACGGAGCTCACCTACTATTTTTACTTAGCTGCTTACTTTGTAATTGACCAAGTAACAGAATCTATCCGGGCTATTAAACCTCAGCTCCTTCCATTTCTCTCTACCCTCTTCTCTCAAGCAAGAGAGGACACTTTTTTGCATCAGTTCCTAACTGTAATTCCATGCTCTAATATAGATCTAGCAGCTTTGATAAATGTATAATGGAGTTCGCTAATGAAGCCAAATCAGACAGTTCATCACACTCTTTCTAGAACGCCACCTAACCCTGGTTATCTAGGAACCGCCTACATTCTAGCCTTTTATTCCTATAAAGCAGTTGTCTTCCAGCAAAGCGCTATTATATTCCACTTCTACCAAGCCAACCCCTCCAATCTACTCTGTGTGTTTCCGGCAATATATCAGAGAATCCTTTTTTGCAGAAAGAATATTTACTATATATCAAAATGCACATATGTACAGTTCACACAAATACGTAAAGTCTATATAAGACCACAGAAAAACGAGTTGCCTAACAGATTTTATTTCCATGCACTTCCTATAGCACCTATACTCCTCATCTTTAAATAGTTGTTTTTCTTTTCCCACAGTCAAAGCTTTAATGAGAAGTGACCAGAAACAAAAACCCAGGCCCTTCTGTCTTGGCTGAAATCCACATAATGCATGACAGCACTGAAGATCCCTGGCAGGCACCTGTCAGAAACTAACATACCATAACTTAAGAGTCAGACTTAATTATCCAAGGAGACATTTAAAGAAAAGTACATGAAAAATATGACTCAAGAAGTGTGACTATCGTGTGTATGCACTGAAGTCTGTAGTATATGCAGAGAAACAACATAAAAAAAACCCCACCAATGTCCTGGGAAAATTCTAATTAAAAGCTGTATCTATTTTATCTATTATATCTTATAATCAAAATAATTTTGTTACTAAGGTTTGCTGGTTAATCAACTGCAGAACATGTTACAAGGACAAATGCAATCATTAAGTATTTTAACAAAACATAATTTTTTCTATTTGTCTTTCTACTTTTCACGTGCAATTCTGGTCAGCTGACCCTCCCACAGAAAATCAGAGTTTTGATGTAATGGTCTATAAAATCAAATTAACTTCTTTGTAAGCTTCACACGGCTGGGTCGCCACATCTCTTCTCGCTATGGCTGTCACAGCGTATTGGCCCTTTTGTGTTCTGAAAAAGAGCCCACCGGCGGCAACAAAATGTCAGCCTTACTCGATTTCAGGCAAATAAATCACTTTTGTTTGGTTTCTGATGTGAGACTATCAAAAACCAAAGAGTTAAACCAGCGACCCAGCTCAGCACCTCACCCCTTAGTTTCTATCTACCCCGCTGCTCTTCTCCAAAAAGAATTCTCTGAGCCTTGCAAACGTTCAGAGACAAACACACAAACATATAGGGAAGGACAACAGCCCTACATTTTGCGCTTCTGGTCCCCACTCTCTTTAGAAGTTTCTAAATTTCTTTTTAAGTTTAAGGTAACGTGCAACAGAGCCAAAGACTGTCACACAAAAAGCTTTGTGAAGAGATTATACGTAAATGCAAACAAGTTAGTTTTTGGAAATCTACTCTTTAAAGTTGCCTAATGCTCAAGAAAATCATATAATACATGAAAATACAATTTTCTACTTCTACAAATAAGCACGAAAAATACTGAAATACAAACGAAATAATAACAAATGATTTATTACCTTAATTACACCTATCAAGGAGGGAAGATTACAAAAAAGGTGCAATGTTTACATGTAAACTTTATAGTGAGATTCAAAGTACCACAGGTGGAGAACAAAAGTTTCAAGGAAATAGAGAAACCTGTTACTTTAAAAGAATCCAAAATGTAGTCATAGATATTCTGCCTAAAACGTGAAAGAATAGTGGCTTAATAATAAAAAATGAATGAGTTGAAAAACTGGTTAATGTCAAAATAAAATAAAAAAATCACTAGGGCACAAAATTTACTGAATACAACAGCAAGTCTTTGACATATTACAACTGAATTTGTCTAAACAGCAACACAAACGCCGTTCCCTTTTTTCTTCAAATATCCTTTCATTAGACCAAAAGATGCATTTCCCCTCCTTACCAGGGAACATTAAAGCTTAAAGCAACCATTTCAGCCAAATAGCAACGAGCATCTTCACATGATAAACACCTCCTAATCCGACGATATTCAAGGAAAAGGTATGGATGAGGCTGACAATGCACCAGCCTGACACTTTCTGATGACAGCACGCCTGGGCTGAGCACGAGCCGTAGCTGCAGCCGCGCTGGCCGTGCATATGCAGCTCGCACAAGATGCGTCTGCATATAATCTTAAGCTGCACTTGACCTTATGGCAGCGCAACTGCCAATATACAGTTGAGCGCACTTGAGCCCTTTTAAGCTTTGACCCTTACAGAGCCCTGAGGGATATGTAAAATTAACACCACATTCAGCAAACACCGGCGAATGGTCAGGGACAACACCGTTATTCAGAAACCAGTTTTATCAGCCACCTTGAAAAAAGAATGTGAAGCCTCGGAACAACTTTTTATTGTGATACCAGTTTTCCATCCTCCTGCTATTTTTAATGACGAGTAGGTGGATTTATGTAGGATAAAAGAGTAAACTGAGTCCTGACTTGCTCTCCCTGAAGTGTAACCTAAGTCTACAGAGCAGTGCTGGGTCGGACAGAAATTGGGCTAGAGTGCATCTAAGAACTGAACTTAATTTGTATAAACAAACAAGCTTTATTTACAGTATTCCTTCATAAAATCCCAGGCTTAAGAGTCTGCATGTTCTTTAAAGGCTCCATTTATGTACACTTGAATGCCTATTTAAGCAAAAAACAAGAGAGCTTTCCCATGGAAACCGCACAGAGATGTTTTGCTTCACACGTACACCACAAACAAGGCTGCTAACTTTCCATAATTTACTTTATTTTCTTAGGCTTGCTATTGTATTTTAGGACCAAATCTTTTGGAGAAGCTGCTTACGCAGGAGGCCACAGACATATAAATAAATGACCTAAGAGAGGCAAAGCCTGAGATGTGAACTGAGAGGAAATGGCATCTCAGCAACTTGTAAGAAAATTTTAATATATTTTTGGTTTTCCTCTTGCTAGCTGGAGGAACAGGTTAAAATTTTGCGTTTCGCTGAGAAACAAGCAATCTGGAGGCATTTGGAATCACGTTATTTAATCAGGACTTGATTCATCCCTTAGAATTAAATCAAGCCAGAGGGCAATCCCTGGGCTAAGACAATAGCAAGCTTCAGTTACCAGATGCTATCTCTCAGTGAAGAACCTAAATCAGTGGGCCCCAAAGGAGCCAGGTGATTTTAAAAAGTGCTTAAAAGGGCACATAGAAGGATTTTGTGGACTTCATCAGACAGGCATAAATCGGTCCAACTACTTCAGCAAGAACACGAGCAGTTATTCTGTGTGAATGAACGAGATCCTGCTAAGCTGATACTCTGATTTGAGAATTTGCCTTTAAGATTTAGGTGATATGTGTCTAAGTGTGAATGCATACAATCTACTTCTATATGTATGTATTTTAGGGCAGCAATTTTCCTCCTACTTATAATTACTACCGATTGTCTCAGGGCTACAGCAAAGGGTTAAGTCCTAACTTCAAAAGAGACGCCTGCTTCTGCTCGGGGGCCACAAAGATAAGCAAGGATACCAAGACTTTCAAGTTTAGCCCCTGAGTTGAAGGAATTGGATGGGCTTACCTGTTTGAAGGAAAAAAAGAAAAACACAAACAAAAACCCAGCCCTGGGAGAAGACTGGGCACAGAATCAAAGTCCCTTTGGCATGAACTTATGACAGCTCTGCCCATGAATAAGCAGGCTGTGCTGAGCTGCTGAAAACAGAGGCAGGGCTTGCCAAAACTGAGGATGAGGAAATCTCTGAGTGATGGTATTTCAAACTTAGTAGTGGTTCTACGTAGCATAAAGCAAGGCGTTACACACGCTGCAGTACATCACTGGACAGCTAACGAACCCAGTTGGTGCAAAAGCCATCCTTGCTGGTGACTTAAGCTACAGTGAGGAAGATGGTGTAAACTGATCCCCCAAGTGTCTGAGAACACGGGTGGAGAGTTTGGTCGGATACCAGAACGTCAAGTGGGTGATCCTGCGGCCCTAGAACAGTAGGGCCAGAAAGATAAACAGAGCTGTTTTGTCTCAAAGGATGCCGAGCACTTGGGAGACCATTTGGCTAAGAGGGAAAAAGACTACATATAAGCAAAACCTAGTAGACAGAATTTAGAAACACAAACAAGTTGTCTCTGATTTATCCGGGCTACACTTACTTCAGCTGAGCAGAATTACATTGTTTCTAAATGATAAATAATGTAGCCTTCTTTTCTGTTTTTATTTGGGATGTTTTGACGTGGCGCTTGAACGAACATATTTAATTATAATGCTTTCCTATATATCTACATATATTCCCCTATACTTGGTCTGTAACATGGCTACAGTAAAAATAAAGTAGAATGAAAAATTATTTGGTTGTGTTGAAACACACTAACCTATTGTAAGAAGCCCTAGCAAATATTTTAAACGCTGTTTATGTAAGTCGCTCAATTGTGTTAAAAATCTTTCTTAAAATATGCTAACACGTATCACAGCATCATAATTTTCTTGATGCAGATTTATTTATGGTACATACTCAGGAATCACTAGTTGTTCCTGCAAGCAAAGCGCTTTTAACTAGAGCAGCTTCTCTGTGTCTTTGCAGCTCAATGATATTTATTTCAGACATCGCAGCATACTTTCTTACCCCGCTTCTCGTCATCTTTCTCATATTACATATCCAGTGTAAAACTTAAATGCAAAGGCTCAAATGTAAGAATGAATAACCTCACAAAACGTACAGGTGATAGTAAGCGTACACATTTAGTGCTTTTTAAAAGAACTGTTATAATGCTTCTAAATTTCAAGTGCAGGGCAGAGAAGTCCATTTGTAAACACCCACTCATAAATGAATGCACTTAGCAGACAGCACACAGGTACTTGTAAGCTTCCAGCTGCAAAAGAAATGCACTTTGTAGTACAGTCATAAAAAAAGCCACAGTAATGTTTCCAGTTATTGTTTCTTTTTTTTTTAAACAAAAAACCTCATAATATTCTACTAGAGAAAAGAAACAAGTCCACAAAAAAAAATCCTATTTGATCAAGAAACGGCTCTCCTAGACAGTACAGCAGTAAAACCAAATACGAGCAAAAAAAGTCTACTATAATGCATCAAAATCAAACGCTACTTGATGTTCTCCGTAAAATTTAAATTATTATAAAATCTGAAATGCTTCAAGTCAATTGTTGTTTGCTTCCATCATTTCCAAATTACAATCAGTCTCTGACCATGCCATTCATTTGGTTTACTCAGCTTGAACTATTTTCATTTGACTCTTATTTATGCATCTTTGCTAAATTAATTTAATCTTCTGTTTGTCATTCAAAACATTCATTCCAGTATGCCTTATTATTTATGCAGTTTGATGCCTTTACGTGCCGAACAACTGATAATCAGCTTGCTGAAATCTGTTGCCGTTCTAACGTTTTTACACTTTGCAAAACTGAAATACTGCAGCAAGGCCGTTGCCCATATTGCTCCATTCACGTAAAATCTGTTTTGCTTCATCAGGAGACAGGGATAATATCTAGTATACAAAAGGGGCACCACTGCCCCCGGCAGCTTGCCCTCGCAACTGAACCACTCCGGGGAGGCTGTGCTGTCATCCCTAACTAAAGGGGATACTCAGACTGAAGTGGTGTCTCCCCAGCCTGAAATGAGGGCTTCCAGAAAAGGGCTGCAGAGGAAACAGTTTGAGATTCTCTATTTCTAGTCAACAGAAAAAGCAGTAAAAAAAAAAAAAAAAAGATATTCTATTCAGACTTTCAGGTAACTTTCTCAAGTTCTGATGGTACTGCCTCCTACGCCAGATTGGTGGTTTGCTCTACCTCTTCCTGTTCTTCCCTGTCTTTTTACTACAGCCCTATTCCACATCTTTCAGGTTTTTCTTCCTTGCTCTCTCCATCTCACACGCTTCCCTCCAGGGTCCCGCCGACGCCAGCACAAAACCATGGAGTTACCTTGACTGACTGCTACCATGCAGATTACTCCTGCTGGGGGCTATCTTGTCTACTTAGACTGGAAGCTCTCTGGAGCAGAGATTGTCACCACTCTGCGCCCGTACAACGCCTAGCAGGAAGAGTCTTCTTTTGATCTGTCCTCTGGCACTTATGTAATAAGCATGATTAATAAAGTATCTGTCTATACTCATATACGGGAACGCTAGGGCTATATGAGAACAAAAGCAGGTTCAGCTTTTATAATGCTGGAAACATACAGTTAATTCCATGAAATTTCTACCGACAGATGACCATGTAGCAAATGGAATATTTAGTAGGAAACAGCGATGTGACTTACTTTGCTCTCTTGGCCATCTCATTGCCATCCCAGCGGGGGCTGTACGGGTAATTCTTCTGGGCCTGGGAGTACAGCTGGCCGCTGTTAGTGAAGTGGTAGACGGATTGAAACGTTAGGGTTGGTTGGTCTCGAGGAAAGTAGAGGGGTAGGTCAACTGAAATAATAAAGAAAAGAAAAAGAAAAGTCAGAAAAATACACCATTGCATTTTCCCCCCCCTTTTTTTACTGGGAATATAGAAATCCTTTAAATGTGACAGAAAAGGAGAAATTGATGATCACTTCTAAAATATAATTCTGTATTTCTTACAAGTAATGATTCCAACATATTGCTGTATAGGACAGGTTGCTTTATTGAAGCATTTTTGCTTGTAATTAGAAATGTTTAACTAGTGTATCTTTCTGTTAATCATAATGTTTACACCATGATTATATTGTTATAGAAAAAATAATGCAGTGTTTTCCTTTATTGTGGAAATTTCCCTTTCAAAATTTCACAAAACACATTCTGTTTATGCTTTCCATTCAAGAAACAAATTTCTCTTTATCTGCTTTAGCTAATTCATTTTAGTGCCCCCATGGACATCAAAAGCATTATCATTCTCATTTTACAGCTGTCTGAGATTTAAAGTGGTTAAATGACTTGATAAAGCATGTAAAAAGATTTACTCACATGAGCTGGAAAAGATCTCAACTTACCGTCATCTGTTAGGCAAAAAAAAATCCCCACAAAACCAAAAACACACTGCAAAGTCATTAATACCCAAAATATCTCACTAAAAATAAAAATCAGAACCTCTTAGTTCCCTTTGCTTATCACTGTCTCATGATCAGCTGGGTCTGGCAGAACAAGAAAATAGTCTACAACAGTTAATAATATTGTGGCTTTTAACTTAACTTTTTCATTGCTAGATTTATAGTTTAGATTTTCTTGGTCTACTTTTAATTTCAGGAGGCTTCAGAAATCTGTACTTCAACGGAGTTATGACAACAGACGAATTATTTACTTGGCTTATTAATGAATAATTATTTTTTTTCCTATTGGTGTAGGAATGAGTGAAATAAATTAATAAGATTATAATTCATTCATATAAGCCTGGGTTCTCAGTATTCTCTATTTGTCACTTCACAAATTTTAAGAAAGACTCCTAAGTTAATAAAAAGGTGGTAATAGCCGAAGTAGGAACCAAAGCAGGTGGCAAAATCACTACAAAGAGAATTCGAAGAGAGTGAAAGGAACATTACAGGACTGAACCCATCCTCAGGTGGAACAGGATCTCCCCTCCACTACGCTTGGTAATGCACTATGCTTTCTGCTTTTAAATACTTCATGGAGCAGAGATTCCAGCACTTCCTTTGAAATGTCTGCGCAAACACTGAAATATCACTGTAAGATGGGTTTTATTTTTCTAAATCCCAAGCTATCATCCTGCTACTCCCTTCATTTTTCATTTTTTTCTAATCATGTCTGAATACTTGGAAGTGCATCAGCCAAACCATAGGTCCCTTTTCCCTAAATTACCCTCCAAGCTCTAAGAGTAAAACTGTTTGTGGCCACGAAGTACACAAAACTGAATGTGATATTCCAGCTGTAGTCTCTAAATACAACTAATCACCGCGGACGACAGCGTTTGCTCAGTTCATGACCCAGTGTCTGAGCTACACGTGATAACTGCCGGAGTCCTGGTGACTCAGCTCACACAGCAGCTTCCAGCAGATATTTAAGCGGTAATGACATGGGCAGAGTCCTGCTAATTTGAGGACAGATCACCGCTGTAACAAAGGTTAGACTCAAAGATTGCTCTGTCAAATTCCTCTTTATAACGTGATTATTAAATAACAACCCTGAAAAACATTGGCGTATGGAGGCCATTTATCAGCAAGCAAGCTGTCCCCTCCCCTTGCAAACGGTACGTGTGCCGCAGCCTCTGAAGGACTTCACCGTGGAAAGCACGGAGCAAGGTTCTCCGTTTTAACGTTATAAATATACTTCAGCTCCGAGTGCTTAAACTCTGTTCCTCTAGTGCATCTTTTCCCTTCTTAAGTACAAACTCCTTAAAGGAAAACTACTCTGTATACTTGTGTATTTTATCACTGTGAGAAAGGAATAACAAACTTTAGCAAAACACTTGACTAATAGTTCAGTCCTTATATTTAACTTTGTACTTGAGAATTTCTGTTTTTCATTATCTGTCCTTTGAAAACCTCTGTCTACATAACAGGTTGCAAGCAGCAACGGTTTTCTTCCTGTTACCTAAAACAGAGTTTGCACTTAAGAGAAAGTATTCAGCAGTAGAAACACTGTTTAAACGGATAATCAAGACATTGCTACCACTACAGAGACACTGTTACAAGAAGCCTTTCTTTTATGAAAATATTTTTCCTGAAAAACCACCACCAAAATATAACAGCAAACATTTTCTCCTTTTATTAACCAAAACCTGTATAGGAATTTTCAGGAATTACTTACATTATNTTAACCAAAACCTGTATAGGAATTTTCAGGTGAAATAGGTGAATTTTTCATTACACACTGTTAAATCAGATAATCAAATCAGATTTAAAATTGTGCATGCCACATCTGGCCAACAGCAGTATCATCCTGAACTGCAAGTAAAGTTTTGAAAAATTTGACCCGCCTTTGATTTCTAACACTACCCTTCACCTAAAATCGCCAAACTCCCATTTTTCTAACGCAAGTGTTTCCTTAATACAAGGTGCGAGATGAGCCCAGACCAAGTAAAAAAACCTGTCCCTAATTCTGGAACACAACCACACCTAAAAGACCAGTAAACAGGAAACAGCCTTGAGTTGTGAAGTGTTATACATATCTCAAGGTAGCCAGCTATTATTTCAGCAGTAGGAAGGGAAGGCAAGAACTCACTTCTGTCGCAGTGGATGCCCGTCCATTGACACTGTGAGTGCACAGTAATGCTTGGATTTGGGGTGAAGCGTTTTATCGTACATGAAAAATAAGCAAATACCATTGCTAACCAATGGCAGCAAGGTGCTTTGAAGATAAAAGGTCAAATTCTGCTCAGAGTCACACAGGCTGATAAAGAAATTTTTCTTTTTACCTGGTTGTATAGGCAATCTGACTGTCTATTTGTGCATTAATACAAAATCAGATCCGCCTTCACGCGACACGTAAGGTGGCAAAGGTAAGCATTATCATAATTACATCCCAGACAACATTTACACTTTGTCGTGAAAAAGGCATCACAGCTAAAAACAATGCACTGCTTTTGTAAATCAACACCTGAACTAGGCAAACTACAAAAGCACACTTTGGTTTGGCATGCTAGTTACCTAAGAACTACAAAAACATATTCACGCTGAACACAAGTACTATTTCCAAATAACAGCTGACTCACAAAGTACCCTGGTGATATGTCTGCAGAAAATAAGCAGATGACTCACGTCTGTAAATTCCTGAAAGTACCAATAGACCCCTTGCTTAGTCATCTTTTGCTTGGATGCTGGGTTCACGAGCTCTGTAAACTATAATGAGGGACCTAGCTCTTAGTAGGACTCTCTCTCCCTTTTTTCCTCTCTTCTAAGCAGTGCAAATTATCTCCCTAAAAATAACTTCATCTACGTAAGTGAGTCACTTCAACTAGCAAGCTTACACAAGTCATGCAGTTAAGCAGCAATATTTGGTTACGAAGGTAAAAATCTTGCTGTCAAACTCAGATTTAAAACGAAAATTATGTCAGAGGAAGTCCCATTTACCCCTTCTCTCACAGAAATAGAAACATTTCCTTTGGAAAATCTAAACAATTAGCTCATTCAGGAAAGTAAAGCTTTCTAATTCAGTTCCATGCTCAAAGTAATTTAATCTTGATGATTTCTTACTTCGGCTTTCCTAAGGATCACACTGTTAATATAAGAGGAGATCAAAGAAGCAGACTGGAGAAAGAAGCCAATACCATAGCAGTACACTGCTTTCTCCTATGTTACAATTTACAGATCATTTTTTAAAAGTCAAGTTTTAGAAAGCCATAGTGTGGGGAAAATCACGTCTTTATGAAAGCTCTACATGAGCAGAACTCAGAGGGCTGTTTTGGGTAATTAAGCATTGAGTAAATTCTTCAGTGATTGAACCCTAATTTTCCCACACAGTTCATAAGAAAGCAAAAGAAAAAGGACTTGCTTGTTGAGAATGAGTCATGTTGTAAAGAAACTTAATTACAGTTTATAAATAGTCGAAGTTGCTCTCTTTCTGAAACGTAAGAAACTATCGAGAAGTAACACACAAATTTGCTTCTCTTGACTTAGTTAGCATTTAATGCACACATATATTCAAAACATAGTTATCTTAAAGCCAAAATCCTGATTCATTAATAACTAAAAACCTGTGCAATGAATCAGTAAGGTTTAATTGTTCATTTTCTTAAAGAACGACCATCTGAGATCTGGAACAGGTTACCTAGTTTGTTAAGCTTATGTCAACCACTACAGGGCTGATTTTGACAGTCTTACTAACTTTAAAATAATATCTTTAGCATCTAATTTTATAGCTTTTTAAACAGGGTATGAAATGTGGAAGGGATGTCTTGGCAAAAGCATATACCAGTGCTGCTGTAGGGTTTCTGAAGGAAAAACACTCAGAAGAAAAAAGGCAGGTTTACCACAGCGCTCCCCTCCCTGCCTTTAAGTACTGGAGAGAAGAGAAGGGAAAACAAAACCCTGCTTGAAATGCATGCTGACCGTACAAATATTTCAAAGTACTTAGACAGTAATGTTTTGAAAATTTTCCATATATTGTTCCCCTGTTGTGGAGAAAAGGTTTTTTTCATCCTTTGTACAGCACTGGATAAATCTCGATACTTGTGTTCACAGAAGTCAACATTTACTCACTGAATGTTACGCACCGTTTTAATGCTTGGATGATACTATACTGGTTACCTTATTAACCTTCGAGATGCTTGAATCTGCTGCAGTCTATTGCACCTGTAATTTGTTTTGCACTCATAAACACTGGCTGATCTGGGTATTTTACTGCTGAGATTTCTACTTCTAGAAGATTTCATGGCCTGCACAACCTTTATTCAACGTCTACTTGCTTTATGGAGCAGCCTTCAAACACAAGATAACACCATATTCTTTCCAGTTCAGTTCCCAGGCTGGGCAGAGCTGGCCAAAGGAGACACTGTTCTGGTTTGCCCCATCTGACAGACTCTAATGCTCTCCATTTATTTACTGCACAGCACTGAAGCCTTGCTCTGATTGAATAGGTGTTCATTTCCACATGAGCTTTTCAATGTGATGATTCTAAGCATCGTAAGAGACAATGATAGCTACATAACATATTAAAAAAAAATTGTTTCACAGCACCTTCATGAGTTGAGAGGCTATTTAGGGATTCCAGACCGGGAATGAAGGAACAAGGAAGGGACAGTCAACCTGTCTACTGATGCTGAGTAACAGCCTGTGGGACCCAATTCTTCTGAGACTTAATAGCAGATAGTACTTTATATAGCCAAACACAACACCTGCCATAGTAGGTACTTCAGAATCAATGATTACTGGACACGTGAAAAGTTTTGTTTAAATTATTTCACCAGGAAAATAGGGTGGTGGTTTGGTTGTTGGTTTTTTTTTTTTTTTTTCCAGCAGGAAAAGGGTACAGGAAAAATGTGCCAAACCCCAAACTCCAGAGAACATGGGAAAATCTTAGCCTGATACTATCCGTTCTCTTCCCAAAATCCCCTGACTCACTCCTTACTTATCATCCAACTTTGGCCAGAGACTGCCTCTGCATTCAAGTACTTTTGATGAAGTCAGTCATGGAAACAGGAAATACAAATCCCAGGCTCCAGAACTGTCTCTTATTAGTATATATTCATCATTTTTTTGCTTGTTCTTTTTTTGGTTCACTAAATTTCACATTCTCTCTGCCTTTACTTGCAACTGAGCTCACACTGCTGCAAAAAACAACTCGTGGATTTGAATGCACTGCCTCAAACTGAAAAGTTCCTTGAACTCAATGCTCTCCAGTTTTCATGATGTGTTAATGTGGATGAGGGCCATGGGAATTTACAATGTGACTCGGTGGTAACACAGATACTGTATTATATAATGCTCCTTACACATCTATTTTAAAAATAAAATTTCTAGTGGATTTTCTGACATGAGTTCTCTTATGGGAAAGCCGTTCCAGACAGCCTGGACCATGGATGAAAAATCTTCCCTTCACTTCAAGGGAAAACAGCTATCTTCTTTTTTTTTTTTTACACAGAAATTCCAGTACAGAAGGCCTTTCGGGAACCACATTTATCACTGTCCCTGCTGAGAAACCTGAACAGATTCAGCCACAAGCATTTTGGGGACTGTAGTGGCTAGCACAAATCTCTGCAGGGCAGGATTTCAGGCTATTTTGCCTTGTGAATCTTTCCTCGACTCTTGTGTGCTGAAGGCCTTCAGCCTACGTTCTGCTGGCAAAAAATGAAAGGGTGAATTTGGCTCAAAACACACAGGATTGCAAAATACCACAGCTATCCTGCTTTGGTGCGGGATGATGTAGTCTTGCAAGAATGAGAGAGCAAGGATGACAAATAACATATCAATGGCATTAGTGTGGGATTTTAGGTTAACAGAGCACAGTCATAGGAATTTGAATTTGTTAAATATTATTAGGGCTAACATCCCTTCTGGAAAAAAACAGGTTCTTTGCAGGAAGATGCTATTTTGAAATCAACATTTCAAAATTTCAAATGTGAAATGAAAAGCTGTTTATGGAATTTTAGCTGAGACACTTACGGCAGTTTGGGTGTGTTGGTAATCGCAGCTGGTTTTGAAATAATTAAGTCTGCCCTTGCTATGGGAAATATCCACCCCATTGGCAGAGTCAACACGTATCGTAAATGAATAAGGTGACTTATATACAAAATACTTCCAAATAAATGCTATGAAAATACAAGTAAGTACTATGAAAAAAAGACAACTATGTTTTTTCTTAACTGCATCAGTTATGTATCAACTGACTGTACAGTATTAATCAATGGAAGATAAACATTGAAATGTGATTGTAATAATGGAAAAATGGCAATACTTGGGATTACAACAATTTATGTGAATATATGAAATTCACAGCTCCTTGTTTCGTACTGGAAAATGGGCCTGGCAACAGAATAATTCACGAAGGAGCCAGTCCTGTAACTGCATTTGTATAATGATTGATCCTTGTAACAAAACAAGATCTTCTTGACCTTTGTCAGCAAGTATAATATTCAAGAATGGGAAGGGAACCCACTGAGATGTTAAGAAGATAAGGTTATTAGAAAGTCATTAGGAAGAATTCAGCTGGAATAAGAAAGGATGAAAATGCCAAAGCACCTTTTCTTTAGCAGAGGTTTAACGCATTACCTCCAGAATGCCTGGCAGTTATTGAAAGTGCTGGCAAACACCCAGTTTGCAGTAACTTTGGTGATGTTCGTTGTGACATTAAGGAATGCTTGAAGGAATCCAATTTTCCTTATTTTTTCCTTATTTTTTATAATTGGACAGGAATGACTTTCAGTTATTATCAGTCCAGGTTAGATCTGAAATAAGAATTGGTTCTTCTTTTTTCAAAATTTTTGCACCAACAGTGTATACCTTTCCCTAATGCGTCCTGTGACAACACTACATCTATGGAAATGGCCAACTTCAAAGTCTCAAATACAGAAGTGGTAATGGAAACAATGACTTGTGATGGACTGAACTGTTCTGACACATTACAGAGATGAGATTTGTCTACTTGTGGATTTCAATGAGACTAGAATAAATTTATCACTTAGTTTTCTTTGTTTTGGTTTGTTAGCCGTATTTTTAAATGTAAAGTATGTAACCCACTTTTGTTTGAAGAAGACTGCGTGACACTACTGTATCTATCTTGCGGTTCTCCTTCACCTGATAATGGGAACTATGATATAGTCCAGGCACCAATAGCAACTAGATTTATGATTACTATTGTTTTGATTTTCTTTCAGCATAGGCAGATGATACGGTTGTAAAAATATCCCATGTCTTTATCATAGCCTGTATCTTTCTTTTTAAGTACTCCATCCTTCGTATAAAAACAGCATTTTTAAAAAAGTGACAAAAATAGTTTAAATACCGTAAGTTACAGTCATGTGCTGCAGACAGAGTATCTAATTCTTTGTTTAGTCTTACAGAGGAACTAAGTAACCTATCAAATCAAGATATTCTTCAAGCAGTTTCCAGCTATGTGGTCAAAGACCATAAAGAAGTGATGCAACTTAACCCAAAAACTATTTTATAATGCCTACTTGCTTTGGAGTGTCATCACTCACCTCAACTAAGTCATACTCTTTCGGGTTTTTACAGCAAGACTGGACTACCTCCTAAAAATATCCCATGGAATACTTCATAATCCTATATTGAGCCCAAAGAAATGACGTAATGGCCTCCCAGGTCTCTTCTTTCGCTAATTCCTGTAACTATGATTATTTTAATTAAGAGACAGGCTTTTTATTTTTACCTCACTAGCTTCAGCTAGTGACATCTATTTAGCTTTATTTTTACTTCAAATTCTCAAAGACCTTCGCTCCCTCCCCCTTCCGTTTTTATTTCCTTTTATTGTTTCTGCTGTAACAGTTTCTATAGTAACTTCTCTAAGTGCTGATGAGATTGATGCTACTAAAAGCTGCTTCTTCTCCATCTGAATTGCTTGAAGCTTATACTTTAAATACAGTTGCAGTAGTTATGGGTGTAAAAGCAAGCCGTGCCCTTTCTTGGCACAGGCTGGTGACCATCGCATGTTACTGGTGGAGAAAAGGTGAAAACTTTTCCTCTGCTTTCCCAATACAGAGACACACTGCTAAACGCTGAGAAGTTCTACAATAATTTCCAGCAGGAGAGGAAGACTTTTAAAGCATGTTTTTACCTGAAAAGCATCTGTGCAAAAACATTGGCTTCTCTCACTGATATTTTATTAAGCTTTTGAGGCTTGCAAAGAAATTCTTTTTCCTGTTTTAAACGTTGCCTGGGATTTGAAAGGAAACCGATTTATTTCATTCTCATCTATGATCAGCGTGACATTATCCTGCAGGTCAAGAGGACCCTTTGCTGACACACATGCTATGCTGTTCTTTCAAGCTCCGCTCCTTGCAGGCTTTCAGCTTTCAAACCACGCGGCAGTGTAATCCTGCCAGACCCAACCAGCCAACTAAGCCACACCACATTTTTTAAAGCTGAACTGAAATCTACTGCAATACAGGCCCATTGCTTCTTCCCACTCCTGAACATTACAATTTATCACTTTTGCCCGTGAAGCCACCTTTCACTCTTCTAAAGGCTTATCCCTCCAGTGTTGTTTCAAGACCTAAAGAACTAGTTTGTCGAACATTTGTCTTTTAAGCCACGCTTTCTAGGCTACCAGGCATTTTTGGTGTTCTCTTGTGAATACTCCATTTGAGGATGAAGCCAAGACAAATAGCAGGATTACAATCCTCAGCTTCAGGGAGCAGACTTTGGGCCATTTGGGGATCTTGCTCCTCCTGTGGAATCATCCTATGGGATAATCTCCTGGAGAGAAGGGGGATTCATGATCACTTCCTCCAAGCTCAAGAACGGTCCATCCTAACAAGCAGAAAGTCAAGCAATAGTAGCAGGAGGCCTGCATGGATGAACAAGGAGCTCCTGAGAAAACTCAAACATGAAAAGGAAGCACATGAGGTGTGGATACTCTCTGAGCATGCAGAGACCAAGTTGGGAACGTCACAGCTCACCTGGAGTTGAATCTGGCAAGGGGAGTTTAGGACAAGACGGGCTGCTATGGGAACAGCAACAGCAAAAGGAGGACCAGGGAAAATGTGGGACTGCTGCTGAATGGGGCAGGGGAACTGGTGATAAAGGAGACAGAAAAGCAGCTTAAGCACTCCCTCCTTCCCCCATTTAAACATTTAACCATCTTTGTGGCCAGTTCCATATCTAAACTAAGGTGTATTTCTTATTATTTGAAAGTAACTTATATTTACCTATTTCATAAAAGGCATGCAGCAGTCACCTTAGTGTGCCATTGCTGTATCACATATGGATTCTTAAAAAAAGTTTACTTTGGTGACAAAGTAATTGTCATTGGGTAGAAAGAGGAAGGAGATAGGGAAGAAGGATTCAAAAATCTTTCTGTTATTGATGCAGCTCTTATTTTTAGAGATTTCATATCTCTAACAATCCTGTGATGTTTTATATCACCCTGTTTTTATTTGAAAGCATTCCCTGGTATTGAACTGAGGACTGATCCATGTGAAACCCATGCTCATCATCTGCTTTCCAGACTGAAAACAAAATATTTGCTTTCTACTTGCTACCATGAGCAATTTTCACAGAATCACAGAATCACAGAATTTTCAGAGTTGGAAGGGACCTCTAGAGATCATCTAGTCCAACTCCCCTGCTAAAGCAGGATTGCCTCGAGCACATTACTCAGGACTGCATCCAGGCGGGTCTTGAAAATCTCCAGAGAAGGGGACTCCACAACCTCCCTGGGCAGCCTGTGCCAGTGCTCTGTCACCCTAACTGTAAAGAAGTTTTTCCGTGTGTTGGAACGGAACTTCCTATGTTCCAACTTGTGCCCATTGCCCCTCGTCCTGTCATTGGGAACCACTGAAAAGAGTCTGGCTCCATACTCCTTCAACCCACCCTTTAGATATTTATAAGCAGTAATAAGGTCTCCCCTCAGCCTTCTCTTCTCCAGGCTAAAGAGTCCCAGCTCTCTCAGCCTTTCCTCATAAGGGAGATGCTCCAATCCCTCAATCATCTTGGTTGCCCTTCGCTGGACTCTCTCCAGCAGTTCCCTGTCCCTCTTGAACTGGGGAGCCCAGAACTGGACACAGTATTCCAGTTGTGGCCTCACCAGTGCCGAGTAGAGGGGGAGAATGACCTCCCTCGACCTACTGGACACACTCTTCCCTATGCAGCCCAGGATTCCATTGGCCTTTTTGGCGACAAGGGCACATTGCGGGCTCATTGACAATTTGTTATCTACCAGGACTCCCAAATCCTTCTCCTCAGAGCTACTTCCCAGCAGGTCCACCCCTAACCTATACTGGTGCCCAGCATTCTTCCTCCCCAGGTGCAGGACCCTGCACTTGCTTTTGTTGAACCTCATTAGGTTCTTCTCTGCCCAGCTCTCCAGCCTGTCCAGGTCACGCTGGATGGCAGCACGGCCCTCTGGAGAGTCAGCCACCCCTCCCAGTTTGGTATCATCAGCGAACTTGCTGAGGATACACTCTGTCCCCTCATCCAGGTCATTAATGAATATATTAAACAAAATTGGACCAAGTATCGACCCCTGGGGGACACCACTGGTTACAGGCCTCCAACTAGACTTCGTGCCACTGATTACAACCCTCTGAGCCCTGTCACACAGCCAGCTCTCAATCCACCTCAACGTACTGTATCTCACACCTTTAACATAGTTCTCACCCTAGAGAAAAATGATCTGCGAATGCCATGTGAGACAACATCAAAATGTGTAGACACAAGACATAGACATAGAGTAAGAAGAAAAAGTATCACATTCTGTATACAAGTTCCAACTCTGTCAATGACTTTTTGTGACCTAATTACTTTTTTCAAAAATTGAGTGGATAAAATAGGATTATGTCACGTCACTATCTCAGGCATCTTTTCTGAGAATTTATTAGTTATCTGTCATATACTTGGGCACAAGTAGTACTCTAGATGTATCTATTAGATAACAAAAAGCAAGAGTTAACTTTTCTGAAAAGTGCAATTTTATAAGAAGTTATTACAAAACCTTTCAGTCCATTTGTTAAAGTGCTCGTAGTTCCTGGAAGAACATCAATTAATGTCTACAGCAATATACTAGAGTTTTAAAGGTATGGCCAGTATATGAGTTTCTCAGAAATTAAAAAGGTAACATCCATGGTAACATCCACAGCAAAGTGACACTTAAAAATACTTTGCCAGTCCACCCATGTCAGCCCATCATAAAAGACTTGTAAAACCTAAGTCTTACCACAGCAGTTGTTTCCTGTTTGTTGCTGTTCACAACAAGTTTTATGAATTGCCTCGTGTGCATTCTCCCTTTTTTAGCAGAATTATAAGTATGAACCTATAACTAGTTTACAATGAGTGACATGATTACAAAATGAACACAGAGAAACAGAAAAAGAGGAAAAGAAAACCTTTGTTTTCAGGTTCACTTACATCCATTATGAATACCTAAACATGGAAAAATCTCATTCAGCTCACGTACAAGTAAATACCCAGGATGGAATCAAAGGAACATGATGTTTAACATACTCTCAACGACAAAAACTAAATTATCAGCTTTCAATACAAATTTCAAACTAAATCTAGTTGGCAGCGTCCCTTAGAAATAAAGGAGAAAAATACACAATATAGAAAAATGGTCAGCAAAAGGCTAATTGATTTCCCAAATGCTGCAATTCAGTCCCGGGATTAGCCCCGGCCTATGCCTAGTTAAGTGCAGAACCGTGTGCCTGTGACTCAGGCTACTTTTCCGTCACACTGCCTGATCCACAGCACTGCAGCGTATCTGCAGCTTTCACTGACTTCAGTTAAGCGATGCGCACCTCACTATACAGCAAATGTCAGAGAATCCTTTGTTTTGTGGCGATTAAGACTTTGTACAAAGTTTTGAACTGCTCAGGGTATATTTTGCTGCAGGCAGAACGACACGTGCTCGGGAACTTTCAACACCAGATTCAAAGAAGTACATGGTACCGTCCAAAAGTACTGAGAGTCAGAGCAAAAGACCGCCTCATGAGACACTTACCTGCCTACTGAACCCTCAAAAAATTACTCCCAAGCATAAGATCCAAATGGCTTTCGACTTCTGCCAGCCAGTTTTTACATCACTGGGGCTTTGTTAATCTCCAGTTTCTCATTTAAGAACAAAATGACATCCCTATCCAATCTTTGCAGACTTTTTTGATCAGCATTGAACTTGTCATACTAGACTCCCAAAACATTTATTTTGTTATGCTTGACATTTCTGCTGAACTATCTTGCTTTCCTGACACTACCAGACATCACTCCATTCTCCTATACCTTGTTACTCACAGTCATGTTCTCTTTTTCCTTCTCCCTTAGTTTTCACAGTCATAAATTCCTGTTTTCATTTAAGGAACAATGAGAAGAATATAATAAAAGCACTATGTAAGGAAGCTCAAACACCTCATTAGATAAAAGCTCACAGAAGCGATCTAATGTAAAAATTCCACTCAACACTTGGCACCTTTTTAGGAAACAACTTGGGCAGACAACGGTTTATTTTTCCATCCCTTTTCTTGAAGAGACTTCTCTTTCATAATCAGACTAACTTCCCTGAAGAAGTAGAGCCAATGCAATCTTAATTTCCTCCAAAGATTTTTGTCCTGTAATTTTAAGTGTTAATCGTGATGACTGCCAGGCACTGATACTGATGAAGAGCAACTCTTGAAGGCTATCTTCTGTTCAGCTTCCAAAAGGTATGTGAGCAAGTCTTCCATGACAGAAAATAAAAAAAAAAATATTTCTAAAACTACCAACCCCACTCAACTGGTTATTCATACTCCGGTAGCACACAGGAATCATTGAGCATGTTCCAACCGCATTACATACTATATCAAAACAACAAACCCTAGCTACTTCTCACGTTTAGGTTTAACAAGATCTATAGGTCCTATATAACAGAGGGCTCTACGGCCAAAACTAGAGGCAGATAAAGATTTACTGAAATATTTACAGGAATGTTTACACAAAACAGTCTCATGTTCTGAGTTCCAAATTGCTCAGATAAACAAATATTTCTTAAACATTTCTATTATCCCAGTGACTGTGGAGTTATTGTGGTAGGCATGTGATTTTTCAAATAGGAATCTGCAGAAGCAATTTCAAAAAGAACAATAAATACAATCTTTGATGAAAGAAAATGCTTTTGCCTTCTCGTATAAGCTCTCCTAAACCCAAACAACAAACACTAAGCGATCAGACACACGTTCATCTAGGAAAAATCCTCCAGTTAAGCCTTTACCAAACCTCCTTGCTAGCCATTTACTACCACAAAGTCTAACTTGTTTATTTAAACAGCTGCAGGAGGAATAGATGAAGGGGCTGACGAATGCTCATTAGTTCTGTTGACTTTCGAGAGGTGGGGCAATCTCCTTTAAAGGGTAGGTAACATCTTAAATACCAGGTGCCTGAAAAATTAACATTTACCTAAATTCTAAGGATTATTGTTGCTCTACTGAGTGATTAAAACAATATCTCAAGCCTAATGAGTTATTTCTGTTTGGAAAGGGAACTGTCAGAACAAATTACTTCTTCAATGCAATTTTGTTTATTGACAGTGATTCCTTTCTCCAAATGCTACTGGAATAAACTGCACTTTCTTCGCACAGTAGTGTGAACTTGTCTTACCAGCTACTAATGATCCTTTCCAAAATGTCCTATTTTTTCTTCCCCTCCTCCCAAGCCTCATCTGACAAACATGGCTACCAAAAATTCTTTGTTTGTGTCTTTATTTTCCAAGCTTCTTTCCGCGGCTGTGGACAGATGTGCTACTCCAGATCCAAAAGAGGTTTAGGTGAGCGAACCCCAATTGTTTAGCTCAGGCCATCAATTCAAACCATGTAAGTTGACTGCATTAGCACACATTGCTCTGCTGACAAATGTGCAGATAGCAATATCTAAACAAGAATGCATCAGAAGCTGGTATGGATGACTTCCACCAAAAACGCCTGAATCCAGAAGCAGGTGCCTGCCCAAATCCTGATACTTGTAGATATAACCTCCTATAACCCAACTAATGCTCTGGGCCCCTTGCTTGCTTCTCTCTCCTGTGTAAAAACCCCCTCCTTGCTGAGATGCTGCCTATTTCCGATCTATCCTGATAGGGATAGCCACAGAACTGCACAGATAGGCAAGAGGGTGGACAAAAAGCTACTTCAGTTGGCGCTCCCATAGCAAGAAAGTGCATTAATTAAACTTTTACATGACCAGCACTTTGGACCTCCCGGGTCACCGGTATTACTCAACGCAGAAGCTGAAATCCTTTACAGTTAGCCAAGGTCAGTGGCAGCAAGTGGTCCCACCAACCTCACCTAAGTCTGAGATCCCACAGAAACTTAAGATACAAATGCTGGCAGCTTCCAACATTCTCCATCCCCTGAAATATTGTTCAATGAAATGAAACCCTTTTTAGTTTAGTATCTGTCCTTTTCAAGAGGTCTTAAACAAATAACCACTAACACAAGCAGTGTTTCATTTGCTGTTGCAACTGGTCCAACTTCCGTCAACCTCCTTTGTGCTGATAACCTAAAAATCCTGTAAGATAAAAACTAATCTATGAAAAGCCTATATATAGGTTGCTTTGGAGTCCTATTCTCGTGTCCATACCAATAAGGCTACTTAATTCTTAATTGTGCACAAATAATGTAACTTGTGTTCATATTTATATACGGCATAAATACACATAATGTATGCAGGAACAGGAATATGAAGAAATATCTGTCTCCAAAAACTAATCCTAGCTGATTTATAAACAAGAAGAGAAGAAACCAGGAGTTTATTGAAGTTTACCCACAAAGCTTCGTACTGAGACTTACTCATAAACAGTATCAATATCAAAAGCACTAAGCCTGATTAACGATTTCCTCTTCCATGTGGATGCATGAACTTCTCTGAATGTTTATTTCTTCTGTCATATATTTGAAAGCACTTGATCAATTTTCAGAACTAAACCACTAAAGCAACAGTTCCTTTGACTGCTCTTTGATCTAATGTAATAACTTTAGCAGCTACATTAATCTAATGATTAAGTTTGCAATTAGGTAGCTCTTCTGCGTTTTAAGGGAAGTGGGTAGACTTTGCTCTTCATTCTGTAACTACTGCACAAATGGGGTTTTTTTTGAGCAAGTGAAATTGCTCTGAGGTTACTGAGCTTTGGCAATCCAGAACTACTTTTCCGTTTCTCTCCTCTTATCTTTAATTCAGTTTACTCAATGAAACGATTCTGAGTAATTTCACTTTACTTCTAATATGTTTTGCTTCCTAGTTTCCAAACAAGTTTGTAACTTTGAATGCAAATAATTGCAAAAAGACCCCAAAGTTATTTTTGAAATCTCTGAATGTATCTTTTAAAGAAAATACAACTCATGTTAGGGTCTATATATCTCACAATCTCAATTAAACCTAAAATTTTAACCAAAATTAAGATGCCAGTAAAATTTACTATGATTCCTTTCATTTGATTTGCCACAGTGCTTGCTGTATACTGACCTAGTTATTCTCCTCTGAATACTTTCTCTACATATTATAGTAAATATATAAAGTAGAACAGTTCTGAACTTACGGCTATCTCTCCCAGACATTTTATTAGACGCTTGCTAAATATTCAACCATAATATACACAGTTATGTCAGTGGTTAAGAGATGAAAGCGTACATTACTTCACTCAGGAAATGAAGTGCAGGTTTCGGTCCTTTCATTGCAATATCCTTCAGTGCATGGAACATAAATGTTTTTGCAGTGGATTGTTCAACAAGCGGGTGATGCAATGGCTTACACAGCTAAGCCACTGTATGATTTCTAAGGCCACAGGGTTAATACATAGTGATAAACTATTCAGTTATAATTGTAGCTTTCGTGCCAGTTAAATTGAGCACTGTGAATATTACACAGTTAAAACCTACTCTGTTATTTAACAGAAATTTGAATTTTGAATCCTCTGAACTCTAACTGTTTCAACATCTATTAAGTTATATTATCCCACGGCAAAAATCAAATGCACAGGAATTTTAGCACCAATAAAACTAAGCGAAACATATTGGGGAGTAACAAAGGTAGGAATCTTCAAGAAGGTTGTACATAAAGAAGCATCATCTCATATAAGACAATCACCCAGTGACCAATTCTCAATTGTAGTTGAAGAGTAAGTAAAGATGTAATAAGGACAATTTTTCAAAAAATATCAGGTTTATTTCTTTTTTCCACAACGTAAACGATATTAATGTGATGGCAGTTTTTTAATTTCAGGTTTGAGTTTTCTAGACCTCTTATGGTCCTTACTGTCTGGAAATCTTAGGTGATAAAAAGAAAGGGATCAGTGAGACCATTTTTTATGCTCTCCAATACAACGCAGGGTGAAGGACTTCTCTGAACAATGGCAATCCCCACTTCTCACTTTAAAAGCTCTGGGACAAATTTCTATGATGTCATTTGGACATCATTAGCTTTCCACATGAAAAGATAGTCCACAATCAAAATGACATAATCTGAAATATGCCAATGCTAGAGTGCTAACAAACACCAATGTTGCAGCTGCCCAAATTCCACTGCAATTATTTTACACAAAGGTGAGAAGTGTAACAATCAAAAATAAAGAGTAACATGACTGAATTTGCCTAGACCCAAATATCTTTGATACCTGTGAAATTCACCTTATCATAGGGTAAAATAAAAACTGCTACTTAAGTTAACAAGTATAAGGCAGTAACAAAGCCACACTTACTAATTTCTACACGAAGTAATTCCTATATATTTATTTAAGAATGCCTTTTTGAAAGTAATACAATCTTGATTTAAAAATTTTAAATGACATCAAATCTAGCTACATACTGTTGCAAGCTGTTAGACAGTTTTGCCTACACAGTTTCAGTCTAGGAATAACTTTTAGCTCCTAATGACAGCACAGTATTATTTCTCATTCAATATATTTTCCCTACATTAACGTGTCTTTACTATCACTACCAATGCATTAATTCCTGACAATGATTTTAGGTATTCCCAGGTTATATATAGCATTGGTCCTCATTATTGACACTTTTGAAAGGAAGAGTTAAAAGTGTGAAATTACCAGAAAAACTTCCCTGGATGTTTTTGGTGTTCCATAAGGCAGGCAGTACACTATCGATGTGGATCTTCTCCTTCTCCAACCACAATCAGGATTTTGTGTTTTCAAAGTGTCATGGCCACATCAAAAATACATTAAGCACTGGATAAAAATAGCTAAAACATTTAAATTGTTTCCTGTAATTGTATTTTTTCCCTTTTGAACTTGTATCTTCAAGAGGATAGACATTTGTGCCTGAGGCAAAGAGTTACTCACTGTGAACAAGGAAGCAAAAATCTTTCCACATCAGCAACAGAGTAAGCTTTGTGAAGCCTTCTGCATCATATTCCACCACACCACTATCAACAAAAAATACAAAAAAATGAATACAATTTTTACCTACCATTCATTCTAACACTGAATGATAAATATGTAAATTCTATATTACAGGGATTGGGGTTTTTTTTGTTTGTTTGTTCAGAAACTTCCAGTATTTGCTTTATTTATTAACAGCTACAATTTAATAGCTAAATTAAAATTAGATTAAACTTTTAATCTTAATAATCTTCTTATTTATGCTGTGATATTGGAGTTTCTTACCCGAAGAAAGGCCATATTCAGTTTATATAAACACCCTTTAGAATGAAAGGAGACCTGCTAATGCATCTGCAGTACTAAATTGATAAAAACTGCACACACACAAATTCCCTGTATGTTACTCAGATTAAGATAGTTTATTGACTCTATCGTAAGTGACAGGGTAAAACTAAAAATGTGCAGACTGAGAAGAGTTTAAATTTGAAAATTCAGAAGAATATATACAAAAAAAGCAAAGCACGAGATCATACGAAAAATCAAATATAGAAGACTTGTTCAGTAGACAATTAAAAATTTCAACCATCAGGACTTGGTATTCCCTAAAAGTCTCAAGCAGTATCAGGACACATGAATCACTTCACAAGTGAAATAAAATCATAGGCACACCTGGGCCACTTCCATACTGTAGTTTTCTCAGAAGAAAAATAAATATCTTGTTTTCATAAGGACTGAGCTTGCACTGACTGTCTACGTACTCATATATCCAATTCAAGTCATTGTTATCTATCTAGAGTTGTATAAAATTCGGGTGTATGCTAGGATCCGCTTGTCTTCCCACCCTCAACTTGGGAGACCTGAGATTTGAAGGGCTCCCGAATATCCACGCCATTTGGCATCACCATTCAGAAGCAAAAACCCCCTCCTCACAATGAGGTAAAGCACCGCTGGTCAGGCAATCGCTGTCGCATCGGCTCCTGGACTCTCACTCAAGTCAGGTTTTAGGTGGGAACCCAAAGTGCCTACCCTTCACAGTGCCAAGGGACCCCTCAGTTGATTTGTGAGGCTAATGTGTGATCATGCCAGGACACGGACCTTTGAACTGCAGGAATTCAACACGACCGAACAGCCCTTTCTCTCTCGAGACAAGATACCGTTTGGCAGCGGGAGCAGCTGGGCTCCCAGTCCTGCCTTCATGCCGAGCAGTGGCTTCTGGCTCCTGCAAGGCTTGGAACCGTACCCACTTCCCCGTCCTCCCACCTCAGTCGCTGCCTTATTACTGTAAGACCCCTCCAGTCATTTATTCAGAAACGAGCACATTTCTTTTGCACAAGGAGAAAATCCCTACTGTCCTTTTCCCATCAGCAGCTATTTTCTAGTAAAATCAGATTGGCAACTGGCACAGAAGCGAAGTAACTTCATTCCAGTACTGCTACAGAGAGACAATCTATACACATAATTCTGTGAAAACTGACCAGATTTCATCTTATCTGATGGACAGCAGTCACATAACCAAAGATCATGTGCAGAAAACAACACTTTCCCCCATGCTACAGAAAATAATGCATCAAAAGAAAACTTACGTTCCAAAGTGACTCAGGAAAGCTGCAATATACTCTCTTCTCTTATGGTATCCCTGAATTACATATTGTACCTTAAAAAAGAAAAAGAAACAAATCCAGAGCTATAAAAAGATAAAAAAAGCGCCAATGCTCCCAATTTGTCATATATTCCTCGTTAAGGAAGATTTATGTTTGACATGGTAGTAGTTCTGAATCCTACATTTAGCTTGCATGATTTCCCTAAACAATCCTAAAGTGCCTTTAAAACAAACAGTGGATCTTGCGCACAGAAAATCTTGTAAAGAAATCTCTTCACTCACTTCTGAGTGAAACTTTGTCTTTCACAATATATTGAAGCGCTGTTTAACAGCGCAAGATGAAGAGTGAAGAAAAGAAACGCGCACCCTTGCCTCGCTGAAGTTTGAGCAGGAAGCCACGAAAGGCAAATCATAATTACCTGAACTGACAGTTGGGTAAGTGTCAAAATAACATTCTGGTTATAAAAGAAAAGAAAAAAAAAATTTCACAACTGATCTTGGGTGTTTTCTAAAGACTGCACCTCCGACAAAATCTTCTTAACACTAAGCTCTCTCAGTGGTTTCGTGCTGACTCAGGGAGCCACCTACTCAACTGCGAGCATCGATTTCTGAGGCATTCTGGGTTTTGAAAGACTTCCATCCTGGCACAGACAAAATCCAACCATGCTAAACTTGGAAGACTTAAGGCAAAATTCTTCTCACACCATGTATGTTTTCTTATTGATTTGAATGGGATTACTTAGCAGAACAGCGTGAACAGGGTTTGACCCAGAACAGAAACAATGCATGTGTTGTCAAGCTGGAAGAGCATCTGGTTTAGAACTGGTTCCTTCAAGGACTTACGGTATGGTTCCTTATGTGATTCCCTATGTAAATCCGCTTGCCTTTAAGAATGAAAACTAACATTTTTTAATCTTTTTTCCCCACCGAACATGAAAAGAACAGGAATAATATTTTTCTTGGCTATGGTAATACGGGAGTTCCTTGGCTGGCAAACGCTTTCCCAAATTTTTTGAAAAAGCCTTGATATGATCATTGCTGTGAGCTATCTTGTACCCCTTAAAGTTAAATTCTATTTATAAATTGAGACTTATTTCATTTTATAAAAAACTACGATTATTTTGAAGGCTTTATGTGGGATCTGAAATGTTATTTTGGGAAAAGGAAAACATATGATAAGTTTGCTTAAGGGACTTTGTTTAAGAAAGGATAAAAACAGTCCTGTATACTTGCAGATTTTAAAAACAGAAAGTAATTTTAACAGAAAACCACAACAAAAACAACTCTAAAGATAGATTCCAATATAATTATGGAAACACATTTTGAAGAACTTTTTCTAAAAGATAAAATTATTTTCCTTGTTTGGACAAATGAAGGTAAAAATAATATACAAATACAAATAGGAGGTCTGTAATAGGCAGATTCCTAGATGTTGGCCCGTAAGCTTTCTTTTGAAAATTACACTTAAATAAAGGAGAAGCTTTCAAAATAATATACTCACTCTTTTTTGTTTAAACAGTAAGCTAACCGGAACACAACCTTTTCAGCAACCTTAAGTAGCTATTACTGTGTAAACACCCAAATAGACTGCTGATTCAGTTCATTTGGATGAAACATCTGAAAAGAAAATCACTGAAAGCGCTCAAAACCTACAGTGACGGCTACGGTATGAGAACTTAGATATCTTCCAACTGGAAAAATAATATGCAAACTACACATTTGTATTTACTTGCAAAATAGTACGCTACAATGCAGTGTTGTACGATATAATAACATTTTATCCCAAATCATAACATGTCACAGTAAGAAAAATCCACTCCAAGATCTGATCCCAAACATACTTGTTTACCTAAAAGAGTCATTATATTCAATGCCCTGCTCAGGTGCTCAGCTCTTATCAAGAAGGTATTCCTTGTGTAGTTCACCTTAAGTCTGCCCCGCTTGGACTATCTGGCAGTAGAAAAACTGTATCTACGGAAATGCTATAGTGTGTTACTGCAATACAGCACAGCACATAAGGGAATGGAAAATTGAGTTCTCTTTACAAACTTACTTACCTTGTTTGTTAGCAGCTGGCACACTTGGGGTACATAGTCGATAAGACAACCTCCACCAGGAAAGGCTGGGATATGAAGGGCAGATGATCCTCCAAGGGCACTAGAAATAGAAGTTAATTTAACAGTAGATTACACGTACAGTCCCTGGGATTTGAAAGTGATTTCTACAGTGTCCTCTTTCTCTATGCTTAAAGTCAGAGGGCCGTGATTGAAGAAGCACATTTTATGCTGTGGTGATACACAAAGTATTGAGAGATACCACCTATAAAAACAGGTTATACCATGATCCACTGCAATTCAACAACTTTCAGAGTAACACTAATGCAAAGCATTCTCTCAGGAAATAGCTTTTTTTGTTGTAAACAGTTCTATTTCTTACCCCTCATCAATAAGATGCAAAGCTCTGTAGTTAAGATATCTTGTTATAGCTGGAGGAGAGGACTTTGAGTCTTGAATTATTCAAATTGCCACCTTCAGTCAAACCAGCTAAGAATAATCAAAATAATTTGGACTGAGGTGTAATAGATGGTCAGATGCACATCAGCCATGCTATTTACTCCAGTTTTGGGCCCCCCAAAACAAGACAGATGTTAACCTGCTAGATCAAGGGGGCAGTGGGGCAGAAAGATTGTTAGGTACACGATGTAACGGGGGATGCTGAAAGAAATGGGTTTGTTCAGTTTTAAGAGAAGGCTGGAAAGGGGGGAATATTGAAGAGGGGAGTTGAAGGCATATTGTTATTGAGGGCACACTTCAATTATCTAATGGAAAAATATAGAGAAGATGGAGCCAGAGTCTTCTCGGAAGTGCACAGTGACAGGATGAAAGGCAATGCAGACATGTTGCAACAAAGGAAGTTCTGGTTAGCTATTAGGAAAAACGTTTTCACAATGAGAGTAATCAAATACTGGAAGACAGGCCCAGAGGGGCTGGGGAGTCTCCATCCTCAGAGGTGCTTAAAGTTCAGCTGAACAACTGCCATGAGCAACCTGATCTAAGCTGGCCCTGCTCTGAGGAGGGGCTTGGCCAGATAACCTCCAGAGGTTCCCTCCGGCCTACATTGTTTTATATTCCCTAATTCCATGATTTTTTTCATCCCCATAAGGAAAGAATACGAACTAAGGTATTAACTCTGTCCGTGCACAGTCTGGAAATCTGAACGGTAGGAATCCACAGAAATAAGGTAACTTCAGAGATGTATTTCACCATAGAATCATAAAATAACCAGGTTGGAAGGGAATTCAAGGATCATCTGTTCTAACTTTTCTTGGAAAAAGCATGGTCTACACAAGATGGCCCAGCACCCTGGGCCAGTATTCAGGCACCTTAATCAATTGCCTTTATCACAGGAAGGAATACTGAGGCATGCCTGCTATCGCTGAGGATAACAGCTCCTTTGGTGTGGAAGGATCTAGCACTTGTTACTTAAATCAGGTTGTAACCAGCTAAAGTCCATGCTACTTTCTTTTAGCAGTACTGAGCTAAATCTTTCTTATAGTCTTTTACCAATCAAAAGTGATATGAATTTGCATTGCACACTGTGGCTTACATCATTCACTAAACACCTAGAACCTTGCTGGGTACAATTAAAAAGCTTCAAAAGCTAAATCACTTTGTGGCCTCCTGTTTACGTGCTGTATCCATGAAAGATTAAACTGGCTGGAAAGAAGGTTCTTCTCTGCAAAATAAGGCTCTTATTCTTCAACGGGACCTGCCCTTGTATTTTCCTCAATACTTGATAAGCTATCACTTTGGTAGGTACAAAGGTCTACAATCATACATCCCTTTGAAGGCACAGAGACTACATAAATCACAAAAACCAAATTCATAATGAGGTATATGGAAATCTGCTGCTCAGGCAAAACAGTCTGCGTTCAGCAGACTGTTCACCACATGGAACAGTTCTGCAGGTCTGGATTTTGCATATGCAATGATGAAAGAAAAAAGCCTCGAGTACACCACAGCTACATAAGAAAAAAAAACAAACAAACTTTTCCAGCAGAAGTAAGATTTGAACAGGATTTTTTTTTTTTTTTTTACCAAATAGAGTTTTCTTGCTGCTACCCCCTTACTAAAATTACTCACACGGGAATATAATTTTGCAACTTGTGGATGTTAAAAACAGTGAAGCGTGACTATGAGATTATTACTAAGATGGAACATTTCTGAAACAGTAGTCTGCTCTTAGGAAATTGAAAGTATACTGGGTCCATCAGTCTTTAATGTTGGAGAATGAAAGACTTGTCCCTCCTGGCATGTTACAAGTGGGTTGTGAACCTTACTTTAATCCCTGGCTTTCACTTTATTAAACTCCTTAAACGCTTATGTAAATATATCCATAAAAGCCTCCGATCTCATACACAGAGCAAATAGTACTGTCCGTTTTGCATCCTGCCTTGCCTCATTTGCAATCAAGTCCAAGTTCCCCCTCAACATGGAGATACCACTGGAGACACTCAGATGGCTACAACAGGAATTACAGGCTCCTCTCTTGGTTACAACAGCAGGCATGAAATTAGGAGTAATCTCTAACAGATTTCACATGCGAAAAAGCTTCCACGCCTGTATCATCAGCTTCCAATACATCTTCCAGACTGAATTATTATGATTTGTGAAGAAGGGCTTCCCATTTTACCTGTATCCATCTTTTGAAAGTAGTCAATCCATAAAAACTTGTTGACATAAATGGGAATTCAACCCTTCTTAAATGAAAAACAGACTGCTACAAGGTGTGGTTTCTGAGAAATAGGTCCCTCCACAGAAAGAAGCCTGGAATTTCTAGTATAATTATCCTCTGAAAACAGAATAAAGCTGTACAGTATGTAATTTATGCTCTGTAGAAATAATTATGGGTAGGGAAAATTACGAGTGGACAGGCATCTTTGTTCCCTCTATTGGGTCAGAGAATCTGCTTATTAAATATTTTAATACAATACTGCATTTGCACAGGACCTTGCCTCTGACCATCTCAAAACTTTCTATAAGCATTCAGCAATTAAGGTTCATCTGCCTTATGAAACTGATATTTATCTTTTATTTTTATACATGTAAGGAAGCTATTGCTCAGTTTGATTTGACTATGCTGTACTATGTCTCTGTCATGCCAAAGGAACATACTTGCCGCACCTCCCAATCATGAGACAGGGCAAGAGACCATAATAATTCCTTTGTCCCTATAATAAACTTGCAGCTAAAGAAAGAAGTGACTTACTCAACGTCAAGTAAGAAGAACCTGTAAAGGTGCAAGGAAATATGTAAATTGGAGAAAATTAGGCAAGGGAATTTCAGCATGCAGCTCAGTACCTAATGCTGCTTTTTGAGGCCCCTCAAAGCCCAATCAAAAGAAAAGGTGTAGAAAAAGAAAAATGCCACAAGAAGCCTTTTATAGTCAAGGAAATTCTATTTGCCAAGACATTTCACCAGTGCAAGCTAAAGACTCCTGCATGTCAGACCTGCTTTCCAGATAGTTGAGCCTCTTGGAGGATAGATCTTACATATCTCTGTTTGTGATTAAGCTTTCCTTCTTCGTATCACTGTTACAAACGCCTTATAAATAAAACACACTTTTGTACCCAGGAATAAAAACAACTATAACATCACACTATCGGGTTTGGTGATATTCATTGTATCAAGATGACAAAAAAAAAAATCAAACAAAAAACCACCAAGAGATATGATGAGGAAGTTATTTTGTTTTTAAACACAGACAAATTAATTAATATTGCTACTCTACAGCTGCCAGAGTAAGTCTAGCTTCAGCACTACCAACCAAATTCTGTTTGATTTTTTACAGAATTTTTTCCAGTAACCTGTTACTCTTTAAAGGCTAAAATTCTAACAGTTTCTGATAGGGGCTTTCTGCAATTTATCATAATTCACAAAGCAACAGTCTTTGTGGATGCCGTTTCATTAGGACTGGTACTGGGTGAAGATAAATACATGGTAGATCTACCTATCTATGAGATAAGGTTGCACGAGCACATTGGAACACAGAGACTAAGATCTGTTGGACTCGGCATTTTATTCACTTGCTGTTACTCTAAGCCTACTCAGCTCTGCAAACCAACTTCATACACCTTATTTTAAGAGGGACCAGAGACTCCTTTGCAGCAAGTTCCTGCCTTCCTGGGTTTCCAGAGTGTCAGACACAATGCGGTTCTGACCCACAGTCTGTGAATTACATTGGGTTTTGTGAGCAACTCACTACTGAATTCAACAAGAGCAGCAGTCAGCGTGCATTAATAGCAGTTTTGTTCTGTGACACGCTGAAATACAAGTGCAAATTGCGTAGCTGGAGTATGTTTACATTTCTGCTGTCGACTGGTGCATTCCAAGTAACTTGCTCTGTCTGTCTCTCAATGGATCTATTTATTCAGGCCCGCATACAAAATGCAAAATTCTTTCCCATTTCTTGATAGCTTATAATTACATTAAAATGTCTTTCTCAAGAAATGATCCTTTTTTTTTTATAAAAAAAAAAAAGGGGGTATAGCATTAATTCACAGGTTTACAGAAGTGACTGGTTTTGTTCTTGAGTATTTATGTATAAAGAATCAGTTATTTCCCCTTCCTTAAAAACATCACTTTACTAGAGAAGGAGAAGGGTGCTTCCAAGTCCCAAGCTCAGAAGACTGGGTGGTTTGGCAAGGCAGACTTAGAGGCACGAAGGAAGATGCTCCTACTCCCATCCCTACAACTCTCCCCATGCTCTCTTTGGCCTGTCTAGTTCTCCTAAATTCCTTTTGTTCACCCCACCTCTTCCCTGCAATCCATTTTGCTTCCCCCTTTCTCCAAGCAGAAAAGTGCAGGTTTCTCTACACTGCTGGGAAACTTTTGAGCTGAGGCTGCACAATGAGGATTATTTCAAACTATTCCCTACATCTTGCAAGGTCCCGCAAGAGTAAAAATATCAGTTTATAAAGTTATGTGCTAACACAGATTACGGTACTACAGTTAAGCACCCGTACACACGTAATACTGTCTATATATTTTGCCCTCTATACATATAGCTTGACTTTACCTGTTACTGTTCCCCATCTCCCAGAATTGCATAAGCTTTTCTTTGAAAGAAGTATCACAAAGAAAAGAACATCTACGGAAAAGTTTCACACTCTTAAAAGGACATACCTTACACAATGGCAGTTATTTTTGCTCCAAGGGAGAAAAGAGTAAAAAACATGTATTTGGGAAGGAGGTCCAGCACTGTAAGAGGAATCATACTTATCGCTGAATACAGTGTGAACATAGCATTAAAGAGCTTTATAGCAAAAGAAAGTGGTACATAATACCGATTGCACTCAACAATGATCCTAATCCAACGTATTCTTTCTGCAAAACCCACATAAAACACGGAAATGACAATTTCAATGATTGTGAATGACACAGTTGAAGACTTCTGGAGCTTTGAAAATGTAAATAAACAAAAAACTTGCCTCTGCATGGAAAGATTTTTTATACCAGTTAAAAATAACTAAGTGCTTTTCTGTCAGCGTGGTCAATGTTAAAACATGTTCAAATCTATGTATTAGTGATGGAAAGTAGACTTTAGGCTTTATAGACTATAGTCCTTGCTTTTACCAGGATACACCCTTCTTAACTCTCTGTAAGTTTTCACCTGCCTTATTTTGAAACAGAAGCACGTTGCAGACCTACCAAAGCATTTAAAGGGTTTGTTACTCATGATGGCTATAAGCAAGAGTAGCCTGAAGCATGTGGAAAGAAATTCCCTTCTTTTTGCTCTTTTTTCCTGTTTTGAGACTCATGTTATGGGCTTTGATCTCCTTCCCCGTTCTCCTTCTCCTTTGTTGCTGAAGTAAATAGTTGACTTTTTTTTTTCCTTTTGCAGTTTCATCACTTTAGTACATTACACCATTTGGCACAGGAGACATGAGGAACCACATCAAATAAAAGCACGTGACCACAAAAGCTGCCTTACCAAACATGATCCCAGATTTGCTGTCAGTTTACCATTTTTCAGACTTGCTCGACCATAACCAAATCCTCCCTATCACACAAACGACGTGGTGCTTGGCAGAAGCCTTGGGATAGTGCTTCGATCAGCAATACAGAGCTTAACAGTAAAATAACAGAACAATACTCTTGTTACTGAAAAATTGGTCAGTCTAGGTTTGTGACAGTGCTTTCTCCCCTTTCTAGTAATACTCCGTTTAAAACAAACATAATTAACATATTGCTTGTCCACGCAAATCTCCTACAAGGCAAAACGTTTCCAAAGAAAAGTTTCCATTCTATTTTTAAAGAAACAATTTTTACTTACAATTATTTCTACTTCAACATTGGTAAAATGGAAATGTATGTTTTCAGCTAACAGATATAATCTGAGGTACCTACACTGTTGAGTGTACATAAAAAAAAAAATAATACAACCACAAATAGACCTAGAGGGAAAACTATGCCAAATCTACTTATTTGGAGAAAGTATCACGGTCAAACTCAGACTAAAAATCTGGCCATTAGAGCTGAAAGGATAATGCCATCTTTTTTTCCTTGACCTACTAGAGGTTCAGGGTAAATACCTCTGAGCTTCTCCTGACTAGTGACTGGAAAAAAAATATGAAATAAACACTGTAAAAAGCAAATACTAAAACCAAAATGTATTTTAGTTTTACAGACTGTGCAGAAAATGGCAAGTCAGATTTGCTGAGATTTATTTGCAGCTCTTCTGCTGACTTTGTATGTTCTAGCAAGTTATTGCAACCAGTCTGCTTCTCTGCTTGCCCACCTATAATGTCCAGATGCTGTACTGAAGTACATTGAAGTTTAATAACATTCCCAGATAAGTATAAAAGCTGTGGGATGAAGTAATCCATAAGTGCTAATGAATACTGCTTTGTTTTGGTAATTCCAACTTTCCTATTCTGAAGCAGGTGAAATTGTGAAGAAAAAAGAAAAAAAAAGCAGTTTTCTATAACGTATTTCCCATTTTAGACAAAGTGGCTAGACCAAGGAAAAAGTGGCCAGACCAAGGAAAGATTTACATTAACTGTACAGATTCTGGGTTCTAGGAGACTTTAACCTAACAGACTTACACACAAACCATAGCTTGGGTGATCCAATATTAAAAGATTTATGAGGATAGGAGCTCTGGCCCCAGGATTCTACACCTCCTCGAGGAAAAAAAAGCACCCAAGAAGCATGAGGTGAACAGATAGCTAACCCTATAATTAAATTAAAGTAGATTTCTTTTCTTCCCTTCCCTGGCCAGACTCAGAGCTGGAAGGAGTAATAGGAGATACTATTGCAGTATAAAGGTCTTCTTACTGCTACTTGATAGTAAAAAAGTCTGAAAACACTACTATTTCCTCTGTATTGGATCAATCGAGATTTTGCTGTTGCATAATAGGTCTTTATATGCAGAAAGGTTCTGCATAAAGGGGATTGAGAGGTTTCCACTGATGTGTTGAACTAGTGAAAACCTGGGCTGCCAGCGATGGAAAAGGGAGCTCTCCACCATCCTCAGACCTCGCATTCTCTGAAGACACAAAACCACGCGAGGATAACATTTATTACCCAGCTGACCGGACACTTCATGTTACACAGCGGTAGGACACGGCATGCAAACACTCTGCCTACAACAGCCATCACACTGCTTTCTTCCCTGGGTAAGGGGACCCACTTTCATACATTGGTCTGCAGCTTACAACAGCCAGCCCGGGCAGGCAGGCAGCCCAGCAGAATCAGTTGCCCTCTGGGACCTCCATCAAACCTCAAGGCACAAACTTCAGGAACAGTCCAAGCAAGCACAACAGAAATTATCAGCAAGGCTTCAATGTGTGCAGCGGTTTAAAATACAAGTTAACTTAACCAGTGTCAACAATACCACTCTATAAACACCGCACATTACAGGAATTTTGGTCACTTGTTCATTCTGACAATATAAAAGCAAAGTGAAAAGTATAAAACCAATATACTCAAACTGATTCAAAGTATTAAAAAAACCCTTATGCTTACAATATATTTTTCATAATACAGTATGAACAAGTTCAAAAGGAGAATATGAAAAGTTCCATAGGCTATAAAAAGAGTGTGATTCTTTCTTATAAGGCTCAAAAATTCTGACAAATGTTGCTTTTATGTTGCAACTTACCACATTTATGCCCCCCTCAGGTTTTCTGCAAAAAAACCCCAATAGCAAAGTGTATTGCAAATGTAATATGCTCAGTCATTTGGGGAAAATAATAATGAGAATCCATAACAAATGACATAAGAACTGAATTTAAAGACACTTTTTATGATCTCAGAAAAGTCTTTTTAGTCCCCACCCCTCAAATGTTATTAGTTACAAATACTAATTCTCCATCTGCACAGTATTATTTAAGAAAAACAGTTATAAGAAGACCTGAACAAGTTGCTAGATGCCTCACAGTTTAAACAGGAGGGCACGGTTCCTGTCCCAAAGAACTTTTGCAGCCCAGTACTTCACGTTACACAGCACAGTGAGGAACTGAAAAGCAGGGACTGAACAACAGAGGAGGAAGAGCACAGGTTGCAGCAAGGCAACTTGAGACTTAAACACTTAAAATGGAGAAATATATATTTCCAAACCATTTTGCTTATTTCTTAAAGGAATCTTGTCATCAAATTAAGAGAAATTTGAGTGAGAAGTGAAGAAAAGTCAAAGAAGGGTTTCACAGAGAATTAAATGCAACGAGGAAGTAACAGCCAAAAAAAAACCAAAACCCCAAATGACAAGAAAAAGTTGTAGGAAAGAAACCCAGGCTAATGGAGCAGCAGCGAACATCACTGAACAAAAAAGGTACAGATAAGATAAGCAACATGGGCAGATAAGAAAAGAAAGAGAACACTACAGAGTTCTATTTTGTTTTTACTTCCAAAGAAGTTAAAAAAGCAGTAAGTGAAGATTAAAGAGATGATTCAAGATGCCACAAAAAAAGACTGTGTAGCCTAACCTACTGCAATTGTCTTCTGTACGGATCCCATGAAGAAGAGAAAGTGTGAAAGAGGCTGGAGACTCATTACAACTAAGGCAGAACAAGATTTTGGCTGAAGAAAGAGTGAACTGTAACCTCATTGCAACACTTTTTCATCCTGCACTGAATTGAGGTGCCAACACAAAACCAAGAACTTGATTAAAATGATGCACTACCCCCATTTCTCTTTCACATGGACTGTGAAGGAGGAACAGTTGAGTCCATTACCTGAAATTTTACTTTTCAACTTCCTGCTCTTCAGAAACACACTTTTAATGGCATTACCACTTTTGCAGATATATTTATAACCACCTTAACTGTGAATATATTGTGGGTCTTCTAAGTAGCAAGGAAAATAATACTGGGCATTGGCTCTTCTGCTTCAAGGGAAAAACATATTGACTTGAAGCACTGTCACAAAGAAACTAAAAATGGCTTACACGTAGCACTAAGATAGAAGCTGGGAATTATAAACTTTTGCATAAAAAAGAAAAAGAAGACTAGAGCGGTGGCACACTGTGAGCACTATTCTCCTCTGAAAGAGCAGGACTCCATAAATTAATGAAATAATCAAGGATTTATTTATGGTGAGGATCACTGGAAATTCCTCTGCACTGAAACCTGGGTGCTATGTTACACAGTGCTTGTCATCACTTAAGATACTCATCTGCTCTTTTATAATCCACTCTGCTTTAGTGATGGAGATCTCCCAAACAACCCCATTGAATAGAATATTTATCACAAATTCACATGATTATTCTCTTATTATCCATCCATAAAATGGATAACATAAATGAATAACTGTTCTAAGATGGTATCAGTTATATTTACAAACATATGCCCTATATACCTATAATTTCTTATCAATCTTCCGTCATGCATTCAATAACATCCAGCTTACTATATTATGACTGTTCACATGGCAGGTAATTTTCTAGTACTTGTACTAAGCCCAGCCAAGCAGCAGGGTCTTTATCATGAAGCAGAAAAACAAGTCTCAAAAAACTGTATGACTCCATTGCCTTCCTCGCCTACTGTTCTCACCTTTTTCTGAAGAAGTAATTTCCTATAACTTGCAGCCTTTTATGTTTTATGATCACACTTGCTTTTATTGTTCCTTATTTTATTTGTTCCCTAATCTACGAGTCAAATTACAGTAATTACCTCTTATTGTTAATCTTTTCCTGATATTGCTTAATGCCTAACACTTCCAGTGACATAGTCATTTTGTAAGCACGCTATTTTTTGCCTCTGTGCTATAATAGTGCTGTGTTGTAGACTTCTCCCACATAATCAATTTTTTTTCCATTCTCCTTAGGCCAGACAGTAATCCCCATTTGTGGATCTCTTCTATCTGGAGAAACATTTTGTGTAAGAAACATCCTGTCCCTTGCACCATCAGCATCACATTTGATTAGCTTACATGAAGAACGAGAAATGAAAAGTACTGAAAGGATAAGAAATCTTGCAGAAAAATTTCAGAAATGAAATGAGAGCAACATGCTGGAAAACTTCTGGATATGAAGTTGAGCATTTGGGTCATCGATAAGAATGCCTGAGGGAAGCAGAAAGTTAGAGGAGAAAAATGTTTTTCTTTCATACATCTGGCTTCCAACACCGATTTCCATGTGTACGCAGCATGATTAAGGGGAATTCTTGCTCAGATCTTGAAATTGGCTTTATCTTATGTTCACAAACGATGTGGAATGCTACAAGTCTGGTCTGGTGCTCCTGCTAAATGCTCCAAGAAGCCGAGCGAGCTCAGGTTTTATGAAAGCCAAATACGCTCACATGTGGACACAAGGCAAGAGAACATAAGTTTTTCATGTAAACACAGCCACTGTGGTTTGACAAGCTAATAAGAACCATGTTAAACCCCTACTCATTTAACAAGACGATATGAATCTGCTGGGATGGTTTTTACAGCCCCTTTCAGAATCTTTACCACAGGCATTTGGGTAAGTGTGTTTGTTCCTACGAACGTAAATAATTCAGTATTCATCCTAATATATTCTGGTCAAAACACAGGGAAGTGGGGCTATGCATCACATCGCACAAAGGCACCCTTTGGTAGGTGGGAAGACTGGGAATAATTCTCAGAAGGAAACGTTGGCGCTTTGGAACTCTGGTTTACATCGGTGGCAACAAAGGTTCCTTCTGTAACAAGGCAGACACAGGTCTACTCTTAAAACAAAAAAGGAAAGGCAGAAAAGAAACCCACAGGGACCCCATAGATGCATGAGAAACTGGAAATTTCATAATTGGCAACTTAGAGCCGTGCTTAGTTGGCCAAAAGGTGAATATAGGCGCTCCCAGGATTTCATTTTTACTGGTGGCTGGATTTTGTTCATGGAGCAGTTTCATTACGGCACATGCTGCAAGACAAAGTCTGGAGTGAAAATCCCGTTCACAAAGGTTCCCCTTTTCCCAGAACAGATAATGAATGCATATAATGCATATAGTGCACATACAGACATCAGTCAGGCCTGAGTCAAATGTAGACACTTGCATCCCTTAAACTTCTTTTAATGCAGGCCCTCTTTCCCTCAGAAACTGAAAATACTTCCATGGTCACTGAAAGACAAAAATTCCATCTTTCCATTAATATACCTTATCACCTTTTAAGGATTTGATTAATATTACCTAGTGTTTAAGGGCTTGAGTGCATTTGCAAGTTGAGTGCTTAGTTAATGGAGTGGCCTAAAGGGTATCTGCAAGTAGATGTATTTACAAATAAATACTGGATGCTGTGATAAACTAGCCTTTTTAGTTGAAGAATGACATTTTCTGAAAGCTTGTCAGCTTTTAAATCATTTACGTTCTGTCTTTTAATACGACTGAAGATATTAGGATTCTATGTCTAGAACAGCTTTCTAAATGAAGTCTTTTCTTTTTGGAAATTATATTAAGGCTCTTGAGTCCTATAGATACATTACAGAAAAAAGAAAACGTGACAGTGCCTCAAGCACTAATCAGAGAAGTTTTCAATAAGAATAACAAAGGAATGGGTTAAAATATGAAAGAACATGAACCCTACTTTCCTGCCGCCTCACTCTTAAAATATTAGAAAGCAATTTTCCTCTTTGTTTTCTTTTCCAGCTACTTCTTCCTTCTATCCCTTCAAAAATCAAAAGCACCAGCTCATTTTTGTATCTGGTAGAAAATGCATCAGCTATGCCAGTGTAAACTGCTGTGAATACACTCTAAAAGGAGTAAAAGGTGCCTAAAAGGTAAAATAAGTAATTGAATCGGGCATATTCTATGAACCAAAATTAAAATTCACAAGAGACGAGAACTACTCCAAAGAAACCTTTCTGTCAATGGTAGCTTATTTCCAAGTCAAAGATCTACCACTGGTCAATAGAGATTTATTTACCAAGACAAATTGTGTAACAAATCCCATTATATTCACGCTTTATTTGCTCCAACTTTCAGACACCTAACTGTTAATATTATTATTAGTTACACTGAGACTTCTAGATTATGGGCTAATAACCACGCAATCTGATGAAGACTATGTCGTCTTGCCAGTATTTGTATGTGTTCTTTTATAAATTCTTCCATAAAGGAATATGGTTTTCTCCCCTTTTTTTTTAAAAAAAAAACAAAAAACCCAAACTTCTGTAATGTATGCAATGATCTCCTAAAAATATTAGCTTTTAATTGACTTGACATTTAAATGAACTCTCACAGAACTCTTCCTTCATTCAACTCACTTCAACGATGTAGCAACTTTTTGTCCATTATACAATATACGGGACAGGATTTTTTATTTATTAAATCATAAGTGGAGTGGCTTCTAACACTGTCTTACGTGTGCCCATGATTAGGAAGCTGTTATAATTATCTCGTATGGCTAAATATCAGAATGTGGTTTTAATACTTCATCTTACTTAACCGATCAACAGAAAAAGAATTAATGCCCAAGGTGAAAATATTCTAATTTTTGGCTGAGAATGTTTATATTCTAATTGCAATTGGCTGTTTCTACCAGCAATAAATATTAGCACAGTGTTGGAATCTTCTGTGTTATCCATGCATTTGTTAGGATATCCTGTACTTCTATTTGTTTGAAGTTCTTTAAAGTTTGATTTCTTTACAGTCTTTCAGAAAAAGGCTATGCTACCAAACAGTTTGATTTTCCTCACCACCTCCATCCCTGTCGCTGAATGACACAACGACTGCAACCTCCAGCTTGCATGATGAACATTTTCAAAGTTGTGATAATGCCATTGGATAAATCACCATAACCACAAAACAAGCTACAGTAATCTATTTAAAATTGTATAAACCTTCCCCTTCTAGATCTCTTCTTCAGATGCACATGCATAAACTTTATGATCTTCATTTTAATGTCAAGTCACTACCACTGCACTGGAAGCAACAAATTCTGCGTTTTAACCTAATTCTGTCAATAGTTTCTGGGGTAAATTAAGAGGCAACAGCCGCAGCCATTCTTTCCCCCCCAGTCTTTCCAGACTAGAGAAACACATAGAGGACTTATACTTACAGAGGTCATGCTAGAAAAACAAGCAAACAACACCTGACCTCTGCAAAGCACGTGCAAAATGAAAAATGCCTTACAAATGGCAGCACCCCATACTTTCAGTTTAACTCAGAACGCTACACCTCTTCATGATATAACTCATAATTAATGTTTGCTATTTCCTTGGGATAACCCAGTGCAAATCTGACATTCTTCTATAAGCCAGAACAGAGACATAGCTAAGAGCTACAGAAAAAACATGGAGCATCAGAAGATTATTTAAAAATAAAAGCACTGAAGTAGTACTACATGTCTTGTTAAAATACCTTTCACCCTAAGGACGTTAAGTGTTTTAACAACACATAACTTGTGTATAGCGCAGAGCCTGCTTCAAATCCATCCATATACAATCCATGATACAATTTATGTCAGGGAATGAATACTATTATATGCTAATAAAAGCGAAGTAGAACTCACGACTACTTCAGAAGCTGAGTATGACCAGAATTTCTCAAAGAGGTCAACAGCATCTTTCAAGGTGAAGCTTACTATTTATTCATTTCAGTTTATCCAAAATTCTTCCTTCCATCAGCTGATATTGTCACAGTGTCAACAAAATCCCTTGGATACAAGCTGCTAAGGCAGGTTACCCATTTTCTCACTTTAAAAAATTTAAAGAAGACATTGCACACTGTCTATGCTCTCTATCCATAATTGCAAAAGCGCATTTCAGACCTAGACAACTTTGCAAGCTTGGTTTTTTTTTTTATTGTGAAGATTTGCCACTCACAGAAGTTATTTTTGAATTGACTGAAGAATGTAAAAAATGAAACCTTCAGTATTATTTAAATCTATAAATAGTATTTTAGAATCCTACTTTACCTGCTAAGCCTGGGGCAGGAATAGCTGATTTGGGGCTTCTACATGCTTAGGTTATTATTTTGTTGCGAAGACTGAAGTTCTCAGAAATCATATGCTCTTTGCCTTTTTCTTCTGTTTCCTGTCTTCAACATACAGGCCATCATTGGATGTTTTAAAGTGAATTATAATGAATGCGTTAGCTTATGAAGATTTTAGGCTTGCTGCAAAGTTGAAGTAAAAAAGAAAATAACAAACCGACCTTACAAGAACAAAAAAATACAGTTCTGAATTTAAATCTAAACTTTCTTGTATATAACTTCTGTTCATTTGGCTTCCTTCTTCCAAATGCCTGGAGGCCTTGCCTTTAATAACTATTACAGACAAGGTTTCTTTGGCTACTGGTCAATTTTCATTTTCCTTAAAAATTGCAGGACTTACACTGACACCGGAGAAATCTTGCTCGTCTCCCTCTTTCAGATTTTCCATCTTTCACTAAGAGCTCAGGGTGACAATGCAGTTCCAGGATACTACACATGCCCAATTTCACTTCAGATTAAGAATCTGCCATAGGGTTTAAAAAAAAAGTGGATGTTTTGTCATGCAAATGAGGGAATGGTATCTTTGATCCTCCTTCACTTAGGTAAATTTTTATCCACCTTGGTTTAAAATAAAAATGTGCATAGAACCATAGGATTTGGATCTACTGTACCTAATAAATTGTTTTCATGCTTAAAAAGAAAGCAATAGCGAGATAGGATCTTTAAAAAAAATTATCTAATTCTGACTTCAGGAAGAAGGGCAATTCCAAGAATTGCTCTTATTTTGTTCTTTTTCTTTAAATACATCGGTTCAAACTTGGCATTTGTATATACTGGATACAATGCACTATATACAGATTTCAGTTATTATAACCTTGAACACGTAAATCCTTATCTGAATGTCTATTTGAATTTGGCGATAAAATGAGATAGTGCCTTTACCCACATAACCACCTGCATCTGTATGAACCTCATACACATGTTCATCTACAAAATGCGTAACAGTAAGTCAAATAACACTTTTTATTTCTTTTTTCCAAAACCCCCAAAAGAATCATGATTTCAAAGTTTTAGTTCTCACATCAACAGTAATTTGGTCCTCTTCTGCACACGTGCTATAACAACACAATGTCACCAATGTTAATGCCATGCCGATCACCTACTAAAGGTTGATGAATTACTTCTTTATATTGCATGAGTTTTATGTGAGTAAACATCGGCTACAATATTCCAAGGATGTAATATCTGTATTTCATTTATTCCTGAATACCTGCCAGTCAATGTTTACCTATCTGTATTTGCATATATCGGGACTATTCACAGCATAAATAACAAGGAAGTTCACGGGTAGCACAGTTTGGTTTCCAATGGACTTCTACACTGCATCAGATTAACTTTTTAACTGAGTTGCGTTAAAGCCATGGCACAGCATGAGTTCACTCCTTATTAAACATCAGAGAAACCACACAGGAAAGATGTCCTAAATGCCTTTGCCAAAGGAAAAGCTTCAAACGGTGTTCATGCCTTGTAAGACATCAGAGAATACATTCAGGATACAAATCTTGACTGAAGAGAGGGTTTTTTTTCTGATGTTTAATAAGGCGTGAATTCTGACTGATGCACTTCCTAGGATTAGAATATTCATAATTTATTTCTCCCATATTGACTCTGTGCACAGAATACAGTTACGCAGGGGCTCCAGCCTTTCCTTCAGGTGGCAATAACAGAATCTGCCTTTTCTAAGTGGTTACATTCATGAAACTATAGCAACTTCGTATCTGCAAGACTTCTACCCTCCTGACAAATTTTTTTGAAATTGGCCAGCAGGCTCAAAAAAAGTTGATAGGGCAGAAATGACTGATACCTGTATGGGCAGACAACATGATCATATTAATTTTATAGGAAAGCAAATTAATTTTCTTAGGAAGCCAGATTAAAAAATCACCACGGGTTTCCCAACGCACAAAGTAGCTAAGGAGGAATTACGATTCCACTGAAGTCCTTGGCAGAGCTTACCAGCGGGAACAGAGCCAAGACCTCACCCTACAGAAAACGACAGCAATTCCAAAAAAACCACCCCCCAAAACCCAACCCCACTGATTAACCTGAAAGCTTAAATAAAAAGGTTAAAAAACCCTGATTAAATTCACATTGCATGTGCAGTTCAGAGAGATGAACAGTTTTACTTCAGACGCTTCCTGAATAAGAACAAGCATAGGAAACTTCATCCCATTAGGTAAATCATTTGTCAAAACCACTGTTGCGAGAGCTTCCACAAATGCCTTCTTAACCACAACCCCAGGACTGCTAATATAATACAGTAATCTACTTTCTTTACCATTAGGGCACACAGGTGCATACTCAAAAGAATAAGTTCATATGAAGTTCTGCAAACCTGAGGTGCCGGAGGAGGGGAGAACTCGACACTGTCACAGAAAAAAATATTGATGCCTCTGAGGGAGGTAAACCTGAACTGCTAACGCAAAAATGCTAGTCCTAAGGAAGCTTCAAAACAGTACTCATTTGAGGCAGTTATCTCATATGGAAAGCCTCAGTCAACAACTGAAAAATTTCTAAATAGAAGACACAAAAGAAAAATATTTATAATGGAAAACATGAGGCAATTTCCAACTGCAGCAAATTTCAAAGGTTCTTAGCTCTCCCAGCTTCCAGCTTTACTGGAAAGCAGGAGTTGCTTAATTCCACTGAAAATATCTGACAGACTCCTTTTAGTCTAAGTTTAGAGCTATGACCTTTTTCCCCTCAAAGCTCTAAAGCGGGAATCTATTGGTCTTTATAGCTCTGTTTTGGACGTTATGTATTTATGAATCTCTTCTTGGGCAGTGCCCACACTGTAAAATTTAAAAGTGTCCATCAGCCAGTTTTACCTTTTTTTTTATTTATTTATTTGAGCTGGGAGCTTGTATTAGAGAAAAAGCTCTGGGGATTTCTGGTAGTTTCACAGTAAGTTTACTAATCTTGCTCAGTGGGTGGGAAAAGAAGGGGAATTAATCAACACAGGGAAAAGAATAGTCATAATACCTGAAGGTGATGAAAACTTGCCTGTGTTCAATAGGTACAGCAGAAAATATGGAAGTTTTACCATTTCTTAAGTTAGAAAAGGTTTTTGTACTCTGCCCATCTCCTCCAGTTTGAATTTAAGAAAATAATACAAAATGCATGTGTCAGGGAAGGTTCTGTTTTTCCAGAAACCAGTTCTCCTCGTGTATTATCCAACCCCAATGCTATCTAAAAACCATTGTACAAACAAAGAGCTACTGGTACATGTCTTTGCTGTTCTTGTTTCTTCCACCACTTGACTTCTCAGAAAACTCTGAGCAGATTCTTCTGTTCTTATACAATAAAGAGAAAAGGGGGAAAAAAAAAAACCCAACACAAAAAACCAAAACCAGGAACCTGCTCTCATAGAGTTCTGTCTAGCAAGATTTTCTAGTAAAAACTACTCACCGTTTGATTTGCTACTGATTTACTGTAAAACAATTGCCTGTTACGCAAGGATAGCTAGCTCTTGCAGGACAAAACCCCTCCAGCACAAAGCAGAAATGCTGATGTTCACACGTATTTGAACTGTTACAACAACTCTTTGGACTTTAAATTGTTTCCATTTTGGTGACTGCACAGGATGCTCCTGAACGTAGTTCTATTACTTTTTTTTTTTTTTTTTTTTTAAACTTTCCTTTAATTTCTCCTAAGGATGCTCAAAGACTGGTCAGCCCTTGTTGGAGTCAATGCAGGTCATCTCAAGCTCTGTGCTCCCTGTTGCACTGACGATGGGCACCACAAGGGAAAACTCACTGGAAATTTAACGTTAACAAACAGTACTCTAAAAGCCACCTGTATCCAGAGAACCGCTACCAGTGTTTTTAAGCACAGCAAAGATAAGGTTTTCCACCCAGAGAAAACCAAGTTAAAGGAGGTGGCAATAGAAAGGACAAACACATGATGAAAGCTGTTTTTTTTTCCTGCGAGGTCTTCCCTAATTTTAGGCAAATGGGTAACGTCCTCATTTCAAAACCTCCCTCCCAGCATGTATGTGTGCATATGTTCCATGTAAAAGCTATACTGATTCCTTCCCAAACAGGGGTAGTCCTGTCTCACGCACTTACTGCAGCTCTTTGGAAGAGTCACTAAGAAGTACGAGCAAATAATTAGGTCGAACAGCAGAGTGAAGTCAGCAGGGGGGTTCAGTAGTGACTTCTGTTGTTCAAAATGATCATAAATGATTTGGTAAAACAGGTGAGCTGCCAGGCGGCAGTCCAGCTATTGAGGGTAGTCAAGACAAATCCAACCATAAGGAGCAATAAATGGGCTTTAAAACAGAAGAACTGGATGATAACAAGAAATAGGAGATTTAACACAGACGAATATCAAGTCATGCATGTGGAAAAAACAATCCTAACCAAAAACATAAAAAGATGGACACCAAGCTGAATATTCATCTGAAGTTGGGGTTAGGATTCGACGTTCAGTTAAAATGTCAGCTCAGCACCAAATAAAAAGCCAAAACAAAAAGGAGTATGGCATTCTGAGGAAAGAAGTAGAAAGCTGTCTGCAGGACAACTTAGTCTGGAAAGCAGAAAATGAGGGCAGGAGTATGACTGAGAAGCATAACGTGATGAGTGATGTGGAAAATGTGAATAAGCATTGACTAGTTGCTGTCTCTTCCAATACAAGCATAGCGGTCAGCAATACACCAAGCTAACAGGAGCTAGGTTCAAAACCAAAAGGAGGTAGATCTTCATGCAAGATGTAGTGGAGCCGTGAAATTCTCTATCGTAATATGTTCAAAGAATAGGCTGGACAAGTCCATGGAATAGAAATTCATTCGGGACTCTGAATACACATGAATCAAAGTCCCTGAGCCACCAGTGGCTTAGGGCTGGAGAACTATTTGGGCAAAATATCATATGTGCTAGTCCTGTTTCTATAAACTTTGCTATCATTTTGCACATGCATGTGATTTTCTAGTTGGGTAACATATCTAGATGCTGCTGCAAGATAGTTTACAGTAATAACTTTTAATCACAAACACGTACCTCTCTATTGATATAAAAAAATAAAAAGGACTGTCACAGTATATGATTAAAATAGGTACTAATTGTTTAAACAATGGGGTTTGCTTAAAAATGCAATGCAAGTTGTTGTAAATGTAACCTGAACTAATGGGGGGAAAAAAGGCAGAACTTTAGAATGGTTATATTTTCTTTTCCCCCAAGAAGGTTTTAAAATAACTAATTTTGTGATCAGCAAAATGAAAGGTGGTATGCTTTCAAAGAGCTTTAGATTTGATAAAAAGAATGAAACACTGAAATAAATAAAGCTCCTCCTTTGAATACCTCAACAGCTTTGCAACGACGACCTGACTTGTCTGACATGAACTCAGGCTGGGTGGAACATCTGGAAAAGCACCCTGTCTGAAGGTGTAGGACCCTGCCCTCTTCTACAAGTACAAGTGATATGCCAGGGATCATGATGATGTTTTTAAAAATGCACACCTCTGCAAAACGTACTGTGCTAGCTTCCCCACCCCAGCTTAACATACAATCCCTCTGACAATATCAACTGTTGCCCAACATTACATTTCACATACCACCATGATTTGGATGGCATGTGCTTCTTTGAAAGAGAATTTGAAACACTAACATTTACTGTGACGAGGTTTAAGAGGAGAGTAAAGGAAGTAAACTGAGAATCAAGGTTACAAAATGGCTCTATTCATTCCTCTGTGGGGATGAAACCGTACGAACAAAACAACCAAACCCCAAACACTATTTACTTTGGGAAACAGAGTATGTCAAATTCTCAGAGTAGGTGGAGTCAAGTAAGGACACAATTGGCTTAAAGACACCACCAGCAAATTCCTGAGCACAGTGACATCGCTGCGTACAGGTACGGCTGGCTGCGAGATCCAGAGAGAGGAGGGCAAACAAATCACATCCCCAAACACGGCAGTGATTTAGGGATGCACTTATGCACTAGAGAAGATCCACTCATAGGCAACGCTGCAGTTGTGATTAAAGGTCTTATAGCAATCACAAACATTGCTGCTAAGGCTTCTTAAATGAACAAATTTTGTAACTAGCCAATGTTGTTGCCTGATTCTATTTGTGTGCCCCTTGTTTTCAAGCCACTGCAGTATATAGTAGAGATGTGGGTGATGAGAGATACAGATAGCTCTACTTAACCTTTTTGAGGAGGTGGGAGGAGAGAGAGGGAAGACAACTACAAACATTTTACCTGATGCAACGTTCTCCATTGTTTGGTCTTTGGAAGAGTTATAATGTCAACTTGAGTTGATATTCGAAGAACTTTTATTAATAGGAACTTGAAGTAAAAATATTAGCAAGTACAACTAGATAGACCCATTTATTTGAAGTTCTGTAAATTAGCACACCTCAATATTGAAATCCACAGTCCATAAAACAGTTTTCCATAGGGCAGCAACAAGAAAAGCATCTCCATATGAGCCCTCCAAACTCAGGATAAAAGCCTACAGGAATCTCCTCTAAGCATGGGAAGTAAATTCAGTAGCTATGGTCAAAGTCAGTCCTTGGCTATTTCACTGGCATTTCAAACAAGATTGGTCAGAATTACAGCATGGAAGAGACTATCAGACTGAAAATCTGTCTACGAGGAATTAAAAAGACAACCAACTTGCTTCCCAGTTGCCATTCAGTTTCTTTGCTACATTAAAATAAAATAAAAAGCAATCATTAATAGATGCCCCAGCCTTCCCTTTCTTACTAACTTGCTGCCATACCTGAACACTATAAAAGTTTGGGGAACTGATGCTATCTTGTAAGACACAGCAAAAACCCCAGTAGCAAGTTATCAGAAATTTCCTACTGTGGAAGAATATAAGTTGTATATTTAAGCACACACAACTTCAGAAAAAAAGAATACCAAAGGAAAAAAAAAAAAGCACTTTAAGTTTACAATAAAGAAAACATCTGAAGGTTGATATTATTCTAGAATCATGTAAGTCAGAGGCAAGGGGGTTCACCATCTGAAACACTTTAGATTTGCACTTACCATGAAATCCCATGCTGAAAGGTTCAAGGAACAAAAGCAGAAGCAGTTAAGAAGAATGGAACTATCTCATCCTTTTGAGAGGCAAGTTTCCTGAAAAATTGCGTTGCTTGTTTGCAGCACCTGAGCTACACAACCAAAGACACACTTCTAAAACATAAAGGAAATATAAATGATTTGCATCGCTGTTCTGACTGACCTGTCAGAGCAGCTTTTTGTTAGAAATTAGTGATTGCAGTAGTATTACTGAAGAGACTGGAGGTCATGGTTATATACATCACAAACTTTTCAAGTACTGCATACGAATATCTAGATTATTCCTTGTAACTAACTCATCACTTCTTATTCTCCAACTGACGTGCAACTGTTACCAACTGATTTAGCATATCCATAAGTTTCTAATATGATTGGTAACCTAAATATTTTCAGAGCATGAAAGACAAAACTGGTCAGGTGAATGCCTAATTTTCATCTTTCAACTTGACGATACATGAAAAATAGTATCCGAAATGCACAGATTTGTTGTGTAGTTAGTGACTTCAAATTCCATATATTGGTTGTGGAAAACCAGAAGACACCCAGGCCTTTACATGTCAAACTTACACTCCTATGGTTTGTGTATCACCTCCTCCAAATTCCTTTCTCTTTGGAGACCTACTTTGGAAAGTGACCTATCTAAAGCCGTGGTCAGTACTTGGAAAAGCTATCTATCCTTCAAGGAACCATGTATTTATTCAGTGTCTAATTAGTGTCAACCTGAAGAACATTTATGCAAACTTGGTCAGGACTAAAAATAACTAATTGTAGCTCATCTAGCCAAATGCTGGAAAAGGTTGGAATTTATGTCCAATACATGGTCTGATTTTTCTAACTTTGCAAGAAGAAACAAAAACACAGTACATGTAAAAGCAAGGGAAGTCTGGAGAATGGCTGACTACAAGCTATTATCTATCAAGTCCAAAATTCAGGGTAGACGTTTCAAGATCCCAAAGACACAAAAATTCTTTTAATTTAAAATTTCATACTTTGCCTTGAAAATACAGCAGTCTACCATCTGTCTACCAAGGAATCCCCAGAATTGCTCAATTCTATTGCACGATCTTCAGGACCAGGCATTTTCATCTTTCTTTCAATTTAATTCTACATTAAAGGGGAGATGAAACACAGACAACTCCAAAGGAAGGAGGAGAGGGAGAATAAAAGAGCAAAAGCTCCTAGTTGGGAAAAAAAAAAGAACTATATTTTAAAAATGTATTTCTGTTAGCTAAAAGAACAAGGAAGAGACTTCTAGGCATGGCCTGGCAAGATAAGAGGAGTATGCTACTTGAACAAATTGACAGAGAAGACAGAGATTCAGGAATGTCCCCAGAGTAGCAGCTTTGAGAATTTGGGGGGTGAAAGGGTGGAAAAGGAAGTAGTGGAAGGAGGGAAGGGAAAGGTTGCTAGAGACACTAGAGAAATTAGGGAAGCACTTGAATATTAAAAATACACTCAGAAGATATAGTTTATATCTTGTTTTTCTTTAATTCATAACTTTACTTACAGTTTTGTAAGAAAACCCCAAAACCTTTGTGTTACTTCATATACGTTTTCCCCTCTTTCATATGGTACTAAGAGCTACCCAAATAAACAGATATTTGTCCCCCAACAGTTAATTCAAAAAAATACTATACTTTTACAAATCTTTTGGAGACTTTCAACAGAGTTTAAAATAGCCACAGCTGTGATGTTTCAAAAATCAGTTTAGGGGACTGGTATCCTAACGAAGGTGAAAGTCTCTTCAGCAGGTACCATATCAAGATTGCCCAGACACTGTAGTAATTCCGAAGGACCAAGTTAATTTCCAAAATATTTTTCCTTCCTGAGGATTTAGGTCTCACATTGCATGTACAAAGTAGTAAGCTAAGCTTCTAAGGCCTGCTGCAGCATTCTGAAGAGAACTAAAGTCAAATTCATGCCATGTTGTAGGTATAACAAATACCAATAAGCCAAGTCCTTGAACATCATCATCTTAATTTCAGAACTGCTCTTTCCCAAAAGCTCCCTATGAGTTCCTGTAACACAACTTCACCCTCCCAAATGTTAGCTTTCATTGTCATTCCAATACAACTACAAAGGAACAGAAAAGTGAACTTAAGTTACAGACAGATTTTTCCCCACGTGCTCAATTTAATGGTACAACCCAAACTATAGATCCTACTACCCAAAATATGCTACTTGAACTTTTTGCAAGGTTATGATAAAGGGACAATTTGAAGTCATTCCCCCCCAGCAACACACGACAAGTAACATGACTTTCCCCGAAGAGCACTGATTTTATGATTAAATACATTTTTTTTTAAAAAATTATTTTTATTACAATATCCAACCGATAAGCAAACCAATTCTACTTCACAGCTCCATTCCAGGTGTGAACAAACACATTGACTGGAAAACTTATGCTTTCTCAAACTAATTATTTCTTATTTCCATAAAAAGGCAGTTTGGGAGGCTGAAAATGCCACACAAGCAAAAACAATACAGTGTTTAAAAAGAAATCCCTCACAGTCAATATACTGGAAGCCGTCTCTGAATCATCATTACCCATCACGTTCCCAGATACCCTTTCCGGCCTCCTTTAGCAGAATTCCTATCTGCCAAGCCTGAAAACGGGAAACAGATTCTCCTTTTGTCCTTTAGGATTCAAGAGTTATTCACCTATCTATTTGCTGGTACAATAAAATCAAAATCTGGGTTGAGAAACTTACCACAAGACCAACTTTAAAAGATTACTATGGAGGCTAGCAACAGTTTCTATGTTATTAATCCAATCAGACAGGTTTATGCCTGTCATCTTTGCCCAGATTTGAACTCCTGTTGCCCAAGAGAATAGAAATTGGTGATGCAGGAAGAAATGCTTAACTGTACAGTATTATTTGCTTGTGGCTCAGCAAGCAGTTAACCACATATGTAAAGCTCTGCCAAGATGTCCTCCTACAACAAAGGAACTTTAAAAAAAAATAATCAAGAGAACACAAACACAATCAGTAATTGGCAGATTTTGGATGGAACACTATTTACTTACTATTCATTCTTAAAATAGAATCCAGTATTTTTACAGGTTTTTAGGGATGAATTAAATTAAAAGACCTTTTCTGCTTGCCTTAACATACAATTATAATCAGCTTGCCAATTGCAATATCTATTTATCTCTATGTTACTGAGATATTCTGGCAGGGGTCAAGGCTCAAAAATACACTGAACTATTAAAAATATCTTTTTTATGGTGGAAAAATATGTACTTCTGCACGTACTGAATTTTTTATTTAATTTTCTTTAGAGCACACAACAGTGTGACAACAGTGGAGATTCTAGAAGAACCTGCATCACATGCCGGTGTACCTAAATGAGTATAGCCTCAAGACAGTCTATATAGCTAAGGCAGGGCAGTGATTAAGAAGGATCACTAAGTGGGAAGACATTTTAGGTACAAATTTGACTACAAAAGAAAGAGACCGCATTTCTAAGCCCAGCAACACTTATCTGGTACAGACTGAGATTATCAAAGACAGTCTCTATTTGGTTCTAGTTTCCTAATCATGAAATCTTTCTGACACACATGGATACTTTCACGCATCCTGACAATATTTGGTACTGACTTATCTCAGAAGGGTACCAAGAAGATAAACACATTAAAGTTTGTGAAAAATTTCCAGGTATTCAGATTAAAAGACAGTAAAACATTTTATCAATGGAATGGCACTAAGAAAATTGTTTATACTGTATTCCCTGCATCATTTCAAATCAAGCCTGGACAAAATGCATAAAGTTTTAACAAAAAAGATCCCTGCTGGTACGGTTCTAATTGAGACATTTGAGGGATGCCCTGTTGTCAAAAACAAGGCCAATAAAATTTTTGTATTTTAAACACAAGCCACACTTGCCAATTTGACCACCTCAGAAAGGTGAGTTCTCCTTTAGTCCCTAAAAGAACAGTGAGAGGTTACTGCTGTAGAAGACTTTCCCACAAATCTTCCCAGTTTCATTCCGTTGCTTATGAAAATAACTTCATGGTACCAGGTATTAAAGGACTATGCACATGCAGGACAAACATAACCTGTCCAAGATAACTGAGGAAGAATAAAAGAAAATGCAGACATATAAAAATGAAAAAAAACCCACCCCAAACCGTCTCCTTTCATAGGCCAGTTGCACAAAACACACTGCTTCTACAAGGCCTCAGCAGAGTGTGCCTATAAATCCTGAACACCCCTACATTCTTGACTTTAAAGGGAGTCAGCCGTAGGACCTTGTTAGATATTAATTAACAAAAAACAGGGAGTTGCCTTGGTGAAAAGTAAACAACATTCCAGTTGCACAGAGTCTGATGTAACATGGGTGGTTGCATATAGACTCTACCATTAAACTATTAAACAAAATATGCTGAACAGATTGGTAGATGAACCAAAATAGAACACTAGACTTTCATAGCGTTAGTATAACAAACAAACCCAGGGTAAATCTATCCTTTTTCCTAGCATTTTAAGTGTGCTCAGTTGTACACAGAAGTACTCAGCAATGCCAGTTGCATTGCCACGATCATTCACTGCTAGTGACTAATGGTTCTAATTCAGGATATTTTTTTTTTTAGTTTTGCTATAGTATATGAAATTTAAGAAAGGAAAATACAAATTAGTATTTGTGTATTGAAGAGAGACTAGAAGCCTTCAGTGTACAGAGTTAAAAAGATGAAGTAAGAAATCTCCCTGTATTATGCGCCTTGGTGAGGTAAGGCCTGCCACCACCCATATTGACCCAAATTCTTTGATTTTTGGCCCCATACCTTTACTGTGTCAGCAGTGAGATGGGAACTTAATTTAACTTCGTACCAGTTCATCATGACCTCCAGCCAGAGCAAACCCAAGCTAGCAATATACCCTTAAGATCTCACCCTTCCTTGTTGCTGGAGAAGCACAATGAGACTAACTAAAAAAGCCTAATTTATGGGGGAAGCAAGTGGTGTTAACATAGCTTCTGTTATTGATTCAAAGTCAAAATGGAAGAACAGTAGCTCCAGGGTGAAGAGTACCTTGCTTCCATACCACCATGATAAATGGCATACCATTAACGACATTGCATAATACTGCTAAAACAAACTGCACAGCTTCAATCCAGAAGGACCTTTATGATGTCAAGGACTGGGCCAACTGAGGCCTTGGGATGCTCAGACCGGACTTTTGGAGGAACTCCTCCCCTAAAGAGGGTAGCAGAGCAGCAGGCCAGTTCCTCAGGGAGGCTGTAGGATCTCCACTGTGGGAAGTGTTCAAGACACCGCCAGACAAAGGCCCCACTACACAAAACCTGAGGTAGTACGGACGGTAGTCCCACGCCAAGCAGGAAGCTGGGCTGCATGATTCAGAGTTCCTTTCCAACAAAAAGCTCTACAACTCTGATGTGAAATCTGCCACTTTTTTGATGCAAATGAATTTTCTACAAAAGCACTGTAGCTATCATAGGTTAAGGAACTTGATACGTTTTATAAATTGCCATGACCACCAACATTTTAACATCATATTAGAAGAACAAAACCAGTAAAGAAATCCATAGTACTGAGGAGTATGATCCCTGTTACTGCTGAGACATATACTCTAAATAGAATCCTGTCATGGAGGGGGAAAAAAGGTTGTTCAATTATACGTAATCCAGGTTTTGAGAAATACAATATAATGGAGGTTTTTTTGCTTTCACTGTTGCATGAAAATCTGGAAGTTCTCACTCGTTTTATAAATGGAAGCAATTACTTGTAATGAGAAATAATATTGAAAGAAATATAAAATAAACATTTTCAAGAGTTATAAAAAATCGCTAATGTTAAAATGTTTTAAAATAAAGAGAACAAAGGCACTGAAATAGCAGACAACGCTAAATGACTATTCTGGACTTGCACTGGTTCTGTATATCAGACAAATAAAAGGGCTGTTAGATTTTCATTGATCAAACAGTGCCTTAACTTCCAACAAGATTTCCTTTGTTGTGATGTACGTTCATCATTCAACTCTCCTTGCAGTTTCTCTGTCAACTGCAGGAAAAACTACTACCTGACATGCAGAAAAACCAGAGGCTCACTTCTTGAAAACGAAACACATTTTCAGAGATGTGTGCGGAGCTAAAAACAAATGGCCAAAACAGAAACCAGAGAATAGAGACGGAACTTAAAGAAAAAAAAAAAAAAAGAAGGCAGTAAGAGAAACTTAAGTGGTAGGTAAGTGAACAAAAACAAGAGTACCAACTGCAAACAACAGGAATTGAGGTGGTAGGAAGTGAGTTGCACAGTCCTCATTACAGCTACAAAAGAAACACAGAGAATTTGTGAGCAATGGAACAAATTAAGAGGGTCACTATGTAATTACGCATACATGCCATCCAACCCTCTTCCCATTACAGGGGAAAAGGAAAAAAAAAAAAACAAAAACCAACCCCAAAATATCTGGGAAGTCAACCAAAAACATGACCTGAAGGAATTACCTCCACAAAATGTCGCAGCAAGTCATACTTGCCCTGGAGAGGAGGGCTAGGGGAGAGCAGCGGGCTGCTGCTGCCGAGGTACACGCAGCCTCCCAGGACAGACAGAGGTTGCACAGCTGTTTGGGTTACTATCAAAGGCAACCACGAAGAAAGGAAAAGAAAAGGAAAGCAAGCAGCAGCCACGCTGAAGAGCAGAATGGCTTTGCACGCAGTACTTAACATATGGAATAAACAGCACTGAGGCAACACAAGGGAACAATTAGCCTAAACGGTTTTGTAAATATCTTGGACAAATACCAGAAGAGAAGAATACTGAGGAAGACACTGACTAATTCAGGGGAGGGAAGGGGCCTAGATGGCTTTTCTGGCCTCCTTCTGTCCTTATGTGCCCTGTATTTATATTTGAATGCTTGCATTACCCAGCATATAGGCTATTTGAGGTCAGAAAAGCATTGCAGTAGCACAGCTGCCTCCAGCAAGTAGTGCTTGACATCACTAAACCACACAGAAGAGCACAGCCCTTTTATTGGCTTCAACGGCAAATATCTGCAAGCAGAATTGTTTCGCTCTATTTATACAGGTTTTTCCACTGCACTGTGGTGTCTGCAACTTTGGTACCAACAGACTTTTGTCCGCTGAAATTGTTAAATAGCTGAAGTTTCCTCCTCATGTATTTTCAGCGGCCCCTGACCAGAAACCAGCTCAAAGAATTTAGTTTTAAAATCCAATGAAAAAGAATCTACATTTTCATATCCTCAAGTTGCAGTTCTTGCCAAATTTAATTTGTCTTCCTCCGTGGGATGTTTGACACATACTGCACGCACATATTAAATATCACACGTGAGATCTGTGATTTAAATTCTACAATATTCTTTGTCGACACACATGTATGTTTTCCAAACAATACATTAAAAAGTCCCATTTTTTTTTTGCATTAACACATTGGCTACATGATTTGTAGAGATCATGAGAGACAGGAATGTTTACAAACCCACTGAAATGAAAGGATTTCAAAACACTGCTACCCCGTGTCATGTTTGATAAATGTCTTAAATAAGCATTTCCAAATTTTCTTAGTTATATGTATCAATGATTGCACCAAAAAATCCCACAAACCCCAAAAAACGAAATGACGCAAGACAGCTGTGCCTCACAGTGTACACCAGAGTTTTGGTTCTTAATCATCCAGATCAAGGACCTGTTGGAGCACACAAGTTCCTCCCTATCCAAGTACTCGGAGTTTCTTCCAACAAAAATCAGGGTGGAAGTAGGATGTTGAATATCCAGGTCTTCTCCTGACACCAGTTTTTAATTTGGCCAGGGTGCAAACCTCAGAGATGGGTCCCACAATATAGCTGTATACAGCCTGTGAGAACTCAAAGACAGTAGAAGAATTCACTGAATTGCAACAAAAGAGCACAGGGAGCAGCAATACTCATTTGAGGCACAAAGAGGGACTACAGGTACAAGAATACGTCGTCTTGGTTGGAAAAAACAAAGCGCTTCTTTAAACATAAAAGGAGTATGCAACTCCTTGGATGTAAGGTGGCCTATGGGCCAACTCTACCTCTGTGTGTTTCTTCCAGGTTGCAGATTAATCAGGTCCTGCTAGTCCACAAGAAGTGCTGGCTGTAGAGGAATGAAAGATGCAAAATGCACAGGATTCACAGGAAGCCCTACTCTGCATAGTCGTGTTTTTGGCTGTTTCTGCTTTCTGCAAAGATCAGCTTACGTGTTTTTCAAAAAGCAAACCTACAAAATACAGCAACTCCACTCCATTTAAAGAATGACTTTCCTAAGCTGCCTACAATCTGCACTTTCATTTAAAGGAAGCTGAAGTTTAGTATAGTTACAGGATGTTGGGTTTACAATTCAACAAATCCTTGTGTTTTGTTAAGGGGATTCTCCAGAGAAAACTCCTCAGAAAGAAGTTCTCAATATTTCTGAAGGGGAATCTGTTATCTAGGAAAAAATTATTCAACAAGAAGCCTCTACATTTGGAAATATGTGTTTTATATATATTCTCCAGGTAGGTCCAAAGTGCAAGTGCTGAAAGCAAACAGGGTTTTGACTAACATTCACGTGAGACGAGTAGCTCGTGTAGTTAAGTAGCTGGACAGACTGTGACTGCCTCATAGGCATTAAATGAAATCAGCAATACAATGAATCACATTCTTGACAATAATTAGGGAAAAGGAAACCCCCAGAAACCCAGTAGTCATGCTGCAAAAATCAGCCACGATTTATTTTGGAGAAATGGCATCTTCCTACAATAGATAATTAGGGAGGAATTAAAGCTCCTTTCAAGAAGATATTAAGTTCAAAATGCCACTGATTATTGGCAGGAAAGCGGGAGGCAGAAAGCAAAGAAAACTGAGAGGTGGTACTTAGTACTACTGTGGGGTCGGGAAGCTTACGGGGAAAAAGGCAGGTTGGCAGGGGAACAAACCCTTCTGGTAATTTCAAAAATGCACTTCAATCCTTTCTTTTGATGACACAGACAACGGGGCCAAGATCCCTCCACTTACAGTCTCCCTCCTGCCCATCGGATTCCCTGCAGGGCTGTTTCTCTGCCATCCTCCTCAATCCACCCTCCCCGAGCCACCACGTTCCCTGCCAAATCACCAGCAACAGGAACGTGGTTCTTAGTGGGTACTGCCAGCTCTCCCAACGGGAGGGGAGGGCGAAGAAGACAACAGAGGCAATCAAAACTGAGGTCTTTCAAATATAACCTAATTCTGTGTTTCACATTTTTTTGAGGTTTAATCTGAAAATCCTTAACTCTTCACTTCCAAGTGGTCAGAGATTTGTACCTATAGAGTGTGACCATCTGTACGCAAGCATTAAACAGTAGCTGACTTTTTGTTAACTGTTTTAAATAACAAAATAGGAAAAGTCTGAAGGCAGAACACTAGAATGTGCAGATTGCAATTAGAGTGAAGTTCTCCGAAAACAAATGACTTAGTCACCATATTGAGAAGGCAAGCCACATATCCCAAATATGCAAAAATCAGCTTCAGTAAAGTGTACTCTGTTAAAAGATGATATCACGATCTGTAGTGGTGGGTTTGGATTTACATCAAGAACTGGGAAAAATACCCACGTGGCAACAAAAGCGGGTTCAAAGTGTACTCTAGGAAATTTGAGTTTTCATAACTGTTGAGTAAATGTGCCTTTCTACACTCACTGCATTTGCTGCCAAGACAAATTCTAATTAACTCATTGTAACTACTGTTTGTCAGTTTTGGTAATTAATACCCAGTTAGAATGGATACAGTTGAACAGCTAAAGCTCAGCTTTGAGGTTAAAGAAAACCCATCCATCACATTTAAGGATAAATTGGCAGAAGTCTCAGAATTGTCAGATAACTTTAAAATTTGATGCAGTCAGTAACTTTGAAGCACTTTCTTCTGCAAGAGCTATTTCATTCCAAAGAGACAGTCTGTGGAATTAAGCATGTTTAACAACAGAGAAGCTATGGCTTCAAATGTGATTTCCCAGCACCTCTGTATTTCATTGCTGTTTGTTGTTTTTTTTTAAAGTAGTATTTAACAACAGCACATTATCCTTCAAACCACAACTAATTTAGCCCTAGACAAACTCCAAGTTAAGTTTCCCTACACATATATTTTACAATTCAAGTAGGACCTGATTTGTCATTGCATTTTCAAGAAACACCTAGTTAGGAATTTTTTAGGTTAACATTTAACCCCAGTTACCAGACCCTCCTGCTTGCAGTATTACTACCATATGACAAGCCATAGAATAAAAAAAATGACACTCGTTTCAAGTTTCTCTGATCAGTCTAACTAATTTTATGGAAAACATTTTAAGATCAAGCTGGCCCTACAGTTGGCCCACAAAGTTCTTTAGAACATAAGGACCCACATAAAAATCCCCAAAGATTTCTATTAATTCTTAGGTATGAAAAAAAATAATCCTACCACCTCTGACAGACACATTTCCGTACTAACAAGGATTGATTCTGTTCAGAAGGCTTCCTTTCTCCTACAAAATCTTTTCAGGAAAGGAAGATGAAATCTGCTGTGTGTGCTCTAATGTCTTGGGGAAATACTTGAGAAGTGCATGTCAGTACTGCACCAGGGATGTTAGAATGGCCATCAAAATACCCTCCAACACACCCACACCATAAGAATAGGCAATAGAGAAGCCAAAAACTTTTGAGGTATCAAAAGAAAAGTAAGAGGTTTTGTAAAACTAAAGCGAATTTCAGTAGCAAAGTAAACACAATTTAAGTAAATAATAATTAAAAAAAACCCCTATGGCAAATACAGGTAAAGATTTCAAAAGTACTAAGTATTGGCCTAGCCAGTAACTAAGACGACAGTAATTTTCAATGTCATTGCCAGAATCAGTTTTGACTAACTAAAAGTGCTTCTGACAATCTCACTGTACAAAGATACAAGTCTAAACATATGGGCAACAGTAAAGAACCAAGAACACCTTTATGAGTACTACTGTCTGATGTCCTAAAGAAAAATTACTTTGTTCCCTTTTTCCTTCATTATCACTCTTTGTAGGAGGGTAATCACACCTATATGCAGTGGTACCACAGTAAAGATGCTGAGGAGGATATTTTAGAAGAGTACAGCTTTACAATGGTACTTAGAAATGCCTGTGTTGAAACAGGGTTTATTACAATGAAACATGGTACACTTATTGCATATGACAACGTAACCTGAAACAGAATCGTATGTTTGCATTAGGGTAGCTTGAAATAAACTATATGTACACAAGTGAAAAAATGCAACACCTTAATGGAAAGATTTGTATCTAAAGGAAACAAATGTGTTTAAAACTACTGAAATTTCTGTAGACCATTCCACTCTAGTCAGAAGTACGTACAGGAAAGGAGTTGGAGAGGGCTGTCTTGAATCATGTTTCCATTTTCTTTTGTATTTTCTTATTAATTCAATTTTCTATACATATTTTCCTAGTATACAAGAAAATCCTTTAAGGGTAAAGTACTTGATATATCATGTAAAAATACTCCCACCACCGTCGGGTTACAGAACTTTATGCATTCAGGCTGACACTCTGAGATAAACATGACACAACCTCCAGTAAGACACAAACCCTTCCCAATGTTCAACTCTTAAGTTTTGCTCATAGACTTGAGGCAATGCTGAGCTCTGGATTGCCACAAAGCATACGTCAGACGTGTCGTGGTTTAGGCCAAATCGGCTACTGGGGACCCCAGATGGGACCGACAGATGCTCCCCTCTACCCCTCTTCAAAGAGAGAGGCAGAGGAGGGAAAAAAGAGACTTATGAGTTTAGAAGGAGCTAAACTACTTTAATGAAATATTAATAATAGAATAAAAAGAAATAATGAAATATACACAAAACCATATCAAGCTCCCGAGATGACAATCACGACACCGGCTGGCACTGGGGCAGTCCCAGGCTGAACTCAGTGACGGACGGGAACTGGATTCCGGATCTGCATTCAGGATCAGGATCAAAGGCAGACGAACAGAGTCCTCCCCAGATGTCGGCCACTGAAGGAAGAGAGAGCTGACCCTTTGATCCCTCAGCTTTTATACTGAGCATAAGGCAGATGGGATGGAATACCCTGTTGGTCAGTTTTGGGTCACCTGTCCTGTCCGCTCCTCCCTGCAGGTGGGACCCCACTATGCTTTTCTGCTTCCGACCCTCCAACGAGGCAAATAACAAAGTTGGTTGGCCTTGGGTGTTATAGCAATAAGTATAAGGAAGAGCCTCTCTGCATACCATGCCTGGGCATCAGCTATAAACATAGGTCTTATCACTCTGAGAGAGTGAACATTGTCTGCACAATATGCTGTTAATTTCAGTAGTTAGAAGAGGCCCAGCTAAGAAGCAAAGTTGCTGAACAAAATTGGTTCTGTTTTACCTCAAACCAGGACAAGACCAAAAGCTGCCCCTTGTCTCCTATACAGAGAAACTAGCGCCTCATTACCTAGCAACAAAATCAATCCCACCTAACTGCCTCAAGTATTTCATACCTCACTGATTAGGTCTAATTGCTTAGTCTCTTAACTGAAAGAAAACCATCTTAAAAATGTCACTAACTGCACCATTTAAGGACAGCATTAACATATCCATCACTAAAGCACCATTTAGATGATGGGCACATAATCTTAGTTCTTCTACAACTATTTTCACTAATTGTTCTGTATCAACTTCACAAAAAAAAAGGAACAGCCAGTACAGCTGAACACCCAGGACAGAAGTACAAGTCAATCTGTTTTGACTGTCAATCCCAGTCCACCCTGATCTCTTCTGAAGCTGTCAACAGGCCATCAAAAGGCGGCTATAGCAAAACAGATGATTTTTAGGACATAGGAAGAGTTGCAAAGCAGAGCTAGACTGGAGATTGGGTTAGGGTGCTAGCTACAGTTTCAGAAGATGTGGATGATGGGGACACGGCACATAGAGCAGGCAGAAGATATCAGTGACTCACTGGCCGGGCATTGCGTAGAGGCATGACCAAATCAGGCTTAATGGAAGAGAAAGCCCTGAAAAGCAAGTCATTCCTGCTTCCCATGTCTGCAAGTTTCTCCGGGATTTGAAGCAGTCATGGACTGTCTTGACTGACTACTAACAATTCTACTGAAATCATCACCAAAATAAGCACATTTTAATACACCAAATGGAAGACCTTCTTACTCCTGTCTTCTACAAAGACAGACATATAAAAAGGGCTAAACATGACCACTCATTTAGCGACTCTGTATTCATAATCATTCTGAAAGAGCAGGCTTCACCCGGTGACAGTCATGCAGCAGTACGGCACGCCAACCTTAAAGGTGAAGCCCTTCACAGCACCCGAGTCCCAAACGTAGCATGAGGTGGTACCTGACAGTAAATTGATAATATTCTATGCTTTTTCTGCTCCAACTCCCAGCGGAAAGGACAGGTAAAAGACAGGAAACACCTTAAAGCAAATACACGTGTTTAATTTTCTCTTCTGTTTTTTTTTCCATCAGTGAAAAACGTACAGAAACATTCAAAGTCTAAAAGTTCAGACCAGGTTCTTGTTATTCTCCCCTGCGAAGGTTAAACGCAGTCACCGAACTCTGCATACCACCCTCAGTCACGAAGAACCCTCTGGCACAGCTCCCAGACCAGTAAAAAACGACCATTTCAGTCCCCAAAGCACGGAGCCTGATCCATTTAAGCAAAACAAGTTCTACTGACAGCTGGTTTTCTTAGCATATTCACGTCCGCGTATTTATCAGAGAAAAGCCCTCCAGGATAACAGTGTTTATTGCAGGATTATTTCTGTGAATCCAGGGAACACAGCATTCACTGAGCAACAGTGTTTCTACCCTTAGATCTTTTTTTCTTAAAATGTGAACCAAGACGAACCCATTTTTATTTTCTTTAGCATGGACGACTCATGAAGGAAAAAAAAAACCCACAACATATTTTTTTTTTAAAAAAAAAAACAACCAAAAACTCCAACAACCAACCAACCTTCTGATCCACATTCATGTGTAGTACACTGACACACATTTTAAGCATTAATATAGAAATTAACTGTTCAATCTCACACTGACTCCTTGGTTTCAGAGCCTAGTGACTTTTAATAACCGGAAACCAAAGATATGATGGATATTTTTAATACGAATTTCTTTTCCATATGAGTATCTAGTATACTTTCACGAGAAAGATAATTTTGAGCAAGATGCTTTCTACTGTCAGGTTTAGAGACATTATGAATAACGCATGGAAATGGGACAGAGACATAAAGGGTAAATGTCCCAGCAGCTCCTCGTCGTGCAGAAGCAGCCTCAGAATACGTCTGTGCCTGCCCAGCAGCAGGAGAAGAGGTCGGGTGGATGAGCAAGTGAGGGGCCACAGGTACTGAGACTGCTCAGCCCTCTGACCCTCTCCCCAAAGCACAGCAGCCGTCAGTGGGGGATGAAGAGCATCCTGTGGCCGGTCCCACGGCCCGAGGTGGGAGGAGGAACGGGACAAGCTGGGGACACACACCCACGGATGCTGACAAGCACCATCCTCTCAAGTTGGGTGGTCAGTCTGTGGGGTTTCCCAGCTCACCACTTCCTCCAGAAGCGTGCAGAAACTTGTTTTTATGATACTACAGTTATGGTGGTAGAATTAAACAAAACATATATCACAAATACCCCACATTTCATTTTAACCTAATCTAATTTCTGAAATCCTTAAAAGCAACTGTTATTGGCATCTATCTGCTTATTGATGCAGTGCAATACAGAATAAGAAGAATTCTTAAAATTATAAAATTAAAGCTTTTTTAAGTGATGGATTTCAAGTTAAGGAAACATTAACTAGAAATTGCTGTTAATGTGTTTTGAACAATAAGTATTTAAAGGAATGTTTTTAAATTAGCAAGTTTTAGTTAGGTTATTAAACCAGGTATAGTTATGAATAATTATTGCCGAGATTTTTATAAATTAACACAAATGTTTCCCATCCCTATGTGTGGGGTTGGTTTTTTACTCTAAGAACTGGACTTGACACTCTTGCAGCCAGACACCACACCACGCAAGTCAATGGAACACCAACATTGACTTGAATGAGGCACAATACTTCTCTGCTGCATTTCTACCCCCTACTTTAATATGTGAGCTTTTTCAAGCTAACCGATGTATTAACATATTTGCCCCAAACCATAAAAAGTGGATATCTCTCTCGTTTTGCAAATCTCTCTTCCAGAGTCTATGACAAAGAGCAGTCAAAGTCTTAATAGTACTGTATTTACCATCTGTCTAAAAATAGAGCAAACGTGCTTTACAATAAACCTTCAAAGCAAAACCACTACATTCATATTGCTAGGGCTCAAAATCGCTGAGAAGATCTGTGGATATGTATCATTTTTAGAAAATGCAATGTGGGAATACATGTTTATATGGTAGAGCACAAAAGCAATGAAACCTCTTGGGAAAGCAGGAGATAACTCACGTTACACAAACAGGCCCTTTGCTCTTATTTCTCTACAAAGCCGAAACATTTCTATCTGAAAATGTTATTTCATATGTCAGGAAAATGCTATTCCTGTTTGCTTGTTCTTCCTAAGGTGAACAGAGTTTAGTATTAGCAAAATAATTGTGGGAATTTGGTATTTTTCCTGTTTTGTTGAGTACTTGGGAATGTTATGTTGGGAACTGTCAACTACTACTTACTCCACCTCAAAATTTGCTGCATAAAAAAAATACACTGGTAATTTGCTTACATGGCTTTTGTAGATGCAATTACTGCTAGCAGCAGGAAAGAACTTTTATAAGCAGAACACAATTCAAATGTAACATGCCATGTCCTCAAGTCATTAAACTAATCCTCAGGGCTTCTTGAGGCTTTTTGTACTTTTGGCAAAAAGTATAAAGAAGTACGCAGTGTTGCTTCAGTTCCCAGACACTGGAAAGTTAAATATCTAGTCTGTCAGCCCCTGCTAAACAGAGCAGAGATTGGGTTTGGGAAAGAACAGGAGACAACTGTATCTTTGTTAATAAAGAGCAATCGAACAAACATTGAAAACATACTCATACATTTTCTCATGGCCCATAAGAAGGAGCCAGTAGAACAAAGGAAGGTGCAACAGCTCACAAGCAACCCCGGTATTATGGGTTACCAGGATCTAGATACGGTGATGAATGCCTTACAAATGCACGAGGACAGATTGAGTTATGCGAGTGAAGTAGCTCAACTTTGATACACAGATAACGTGACAAGGTGTGGCATGGAACTCCAGCGTTTACTGGCATGATTTTAACATGACTCCATAAGCTATAAATGACAAAGCCATAAATACGTCAGACATGTCAGATATGTACTAACACCACCCAAATATCTTTCTGCTATATTGCTCTAAATCACACATCTAAAATCAGATATTCTTTAGGGCACTGACAGGAAAAGCAATACTTTTAGGAACTGTTCCTTTACATTGCTATTCTGCTTGGTATCAAGAGGTTAACATCTTTCTAAAGATACTATTGGAAGTAGGAAAATAAGCAATGTCTTCATTAACACATGGGTCATTTAGACAGACATACCTGGGTGGCCTGAAATACACTTAAGAATCAACATGTGACTAGAGCTGAAAATACAATGGAAACTAATGACAGCCCATTTGCTTTTAGCAGCAACTAAGCAGAAGAATCCTTTGGAACACAGAAGGATAATTACACGTTTGACTACAATTATTCCCTCAACTAATGTTGACAAAAGTAGCTAATTGATAAAAAAATATGGAAATGTAAAAGCTGCTAAATATATTGTTTGTGTGTGTTTGCATGTGCACGTGTAACCTACATTTTGTTAAATAAAATATCTGAGAAGTCTTATGCCTTTATCTAAATCAAATCTTGGATTCTGTTCTTTTAAATTGCATCCAACAGTTTATCCAGACCAATGCCCTGTTGAGCAAAATGTCAAGATACCATGTTCCTTCACTCACACAAACTTTTATCACTGAGTTGTTATAATTCCAGAAATGGAAGAAGAGAAATTTAATGAAAGTAGACCGATTTCTAACCCTCACCCTTCCATTTTAGGAGTAGAAACTTGTTTCTCAGCAAATCTGTTTGCCAACTGGTAAACAGATCAGTAAGGTTCAACAATCTTAAAATTAAATATTCATATATTCTCCTGAAAAAAGTAGCTTACTAAAGCTGCAAATTCCTAAACCACAGTTAATAAAGCCCTTTAGCTTCTATGACAATACTTTATTCAAATGTATTATGCTTATACAGAGAACTTACTTTCCCAAAAGAAAAAGAAATTAAAGATTCCCCCATAAACCAGCTATCAGTATGCTGTACGGTAGGAGCTGCTCAAAATATACTGCTACAGGAAAACACAGCATAGTTTTCACAGATTATAATGCTACAAGAATATCACACATAGCCAGTGACGACTGTTCCTCATCCACGCGTGATCCAGCCATAGATACAGAACTAGATGAAAGAAGATCCGCCATTTGTCCACCACACACACACTTGCAGTAATCATTATGGCTTTCAGCAGTTTAAAGCAATATTATGTTATCATGTAGCCAACATATGTCAGGAAAAAACTGAAAAGTTCAGTGATGAAATAGAATGAACACTCCAGAAAAAAACTGTTTCACTCACTGTTCAATACGCGGGGAGAGATACAGCTTAGGAAAAACCTGAGTAGCTTCTGCATCCTCAAAACTAACGGAGAGAAGTGCAACATCTTCTCCAGGATCTTCATTCATATCCTGTACATAAAAAATAATAAATATAAGATGTCAAATAATAAACTGATTACTTACAAGCTTGCAGATAACAACTAATAAGTCAAATACCAATTTATTTAGGAGACACTTAAGTGAGGAATCTAAAGTGTAACCATTGAAAAATAGGTTGCAAATGTATTCTTTCTTACTATATTAGTACTTAAAAGATGTTCTGCTGTGCTTAATTTGCTTTAAAGTATCAAAATAAAATTACTGCATTAGCAAGTGTACAGTAATGTACATCTTCAATTAGCTGAACTACGTATTTCAGTAAAGATGCAGATTCAATTTTTAAGAATTCTTGGTTTAACACTAACATCAGAGGCAAATGCGAAAGAATTTTTTAAAATGTTATAATATCACTGAGTTAAGACCACAGATTTTACATTTGTTATTTTTCAAAGTAGTATTTGGTCTAAAATTTCTGCTGTACTCAACTCCTACTTCTCTCGTGGATGAAAAACGATTTTGCGATCAGAAATTTTCTATCTAGAAGCCATTGTCCTCAAGTTTCCCGCAAATGAAACCCGTGCATTACTTTCAGCAAAGACTGCATAATCTATAAAAACTACTGTAAGAAAAAAAAAAATCCGTGATAAATACCATGACAGTCAATCTTAATGCATTAATCTTAAGCAGTTTAAGCTTGCTTTGTTTCAGAGCAATGAGCCACAGTTTTGGGATCAGGTAGAACAAATTGTTTCTGGTTAGGCTCTGACATCTCTCCAATTCATAAATCACATACAGCACGACCAAGTGTATTTCTACGACACACAACTTCATTTAAGCCCTTGACCTCTAGTTAGAAAGCAATGAGTTAGCAGTGCAGCCACCTTCATCGGCAGCAAGTAATACGGTGCCCCTTGCTGCTCACAAAGAAGCCCTTAAACATGTTTGTGCATATGTACATAGCAACTTGCCAAGATGCATTTGTTTTTATCCGTTTGGGAAAAATACGAGAGGAAATAGATAACCCAGCAGATATGTGCTCAAAGCGGGATCAACACGGTGCAGTGTGCCCTGGTATGCTCTGTCCTACAAGCAGCTGTGAGGAAGGAACATGCAAACCACTTAAACATTGTTAGGAGATCCTGCCCTATCTGGGGAGGGGAAAAAAAAAAAAAAAAAGAAAAAGTGACTGCTGAGTGGTTTCAGGAAGGCGATCTCTTGCCATTAGAAGCTTTGGCAGGACTGAAACTGTTAACGTCCAGAGAGACTAGCTGCATACCAGCTATTACGTGCAGAACACAACATGCCAAGAAACTTAGTGATAAGCTGCAGTGAAGAATGGGTCTTAAAAAAGCCTAATTGTCTTAGATGAAAAATGAGACAGAGCTGACAGTGTTTTCTTAAATTCTGCCTTGGTGTGCAGCTCCCTTCTGACAGCTGAAAGAAAAGTGTACTCTTAGAAATGCCTGTAAAACAGTCAGGAGCACACTGTGGTTGGAAATCAGAACACGGTTTTAACCTGAAGTTGCAGGACAAGACTCCATAGGAGTGGTGAGGCCAAAAACTAGCTGCTCGCCTGTTGGGGTATGATCAGTTTATGGGTGGGATTATATGGCATGGTTGCCTGTAACAGCAATGGACAGACGCCGTGACCCACAATATTCCCTTCAGTGTTATGTTTCCAAATGGTACTATCATCTACAGTAGAAGAACTGGCACAGATTACAAAGCCTTTTTCAACAAGACAAACAACAACAAAAAACACCCAAGAGCGCAATCCCCTCTAACCTTTTCCCCAGTGTTTCACATATTTCCATCATTATGGAAAAAATTAAAAAAAAAAAAAAAAGCTTTCACTCCTGAAGCTGAATATGGCATTAACTGGCTTTTTCCCATTAATTTGCTAATTGTCAATCTAATGAAAAGAACTATTAAGACAGATTAAGCAGTAATGCTAATGATTAAAAAGATTTTATTTTAATGGGCATTCTTCAAGACATGACACAAGTATAATACAGTCACTCGTGTACGTATACAGTTCTTCAGAGACCATATTCTTTTGTTTTTAATTCTTTTCAAATAATTTGTTTTTACAGAATAGAATCTACATGCATTTTACAAGCTAGGTAGACAAAACCAAATGTATTTAACCTTGCATTTAGTATTAGTGCTTAAGTTGATGTACACACACAGACTGACACCATGCATGAGACTAGTTTCTCCAGGTGCTTACTGATCAAAGAAATCAAAGCAAGGAAAAAAAAAAATCAACCCCAAAACAGATTAGGTGAACACCACTTCAGCATCCATTAACCCATACAGTAATATTGCATTATATTTTCTACACACACTAGTGGCCTCTTTAATATGAAGACTCATGCCAGGGGGGGAAAAAAACACCAAACATAAATCATCACAGTATCTTTGCATGCTAAGCTTCAATAAGTCGATGTGTGCAGCAAAAGCAACAAACTGAGACACGTGATATTTTTCATTTACAAAAATAACTCACAAACACTACTGCAACTACTGTTGCCAACATCGCACGACATTACATCCGTACAGCTACTGTCCAATGCAAGTTTGAGTACAGAAATTAGCATTCTTCTGTAACTACCATTTTCAAATGGATGCATATTTTTGGCCCACATACCTGAGAAATGAAAATTGTAACTTAAAAAAGATGCAAAAAATCACCATTCCTGTAGGTTTTAAAAAGATGTAATGCAGTAACACCGTGAAGTTTCTCAACCTTATTGCTCAGGTGGCCACAGATTTCTGATGAAGTGCCTTTGTATCCGACACCATACTGTTTATTCCTTTCAGACTTTGTTACTTTTATTTATGCAAGGATCTGCTTAGTGGAGCTGTATTCAACCCTTGTATGCCTGTTACCACTGCCGTTTATAAAACTAAACCAAAACCACATGTCTTACAGATAAACTGTGGAAAGCTTTTCAACTAATAGACCTTTTTGATGCTGTCTGTGCCAGTCACGACTTAACTCCTTCAGAGATCTCTCTCCCGGTCATCTCTACAAACCTGTTAGTGACTAGGTGAGATGATGGATCCTTGTGTTACCAGGCAATGGCATGTCCCCAGAACAGAGGTTTGGATCCTTCCATTACACCAAATATCCAAAGGTAAAGGTTGTTTTAATGCTTCTTATCAAACTCTGACCAGGCAGTGTCTTCCCCTTTCCCATTTCTGCATGCGTATTCCTCTCAAAGAACAGGCCAGATTTAAACAGAGCAGCAAAGCAAAAATCACCTCTATTTTTATTTTTCAGTTGGCTTCAAAAGAGGGAGTGACATCCAATTGCTTTGGCAATATTATTTCCTTTTAGGAAAAAAAGAGGCTGCTGAACTAAAGTCACAACACAGTTTTTAATATTTAAGTAGCCACGTTCCTTCTCATAATTTGCACTTAACTCACAACACTTCATGGTAGAGGATTTTTTTAAAAAAATTTAATTTTATATTTAAGAAAAACTGATTTTGTAAAAATTAAGAATGGCAATTTTCTATAAATGTTAGCACCCAAAGTTAGAACTGCCACATCAAAGTACCATTTTGTACTCATGGAACTTTTTCCACACAAGACTCTACAGAAGGTATCATTAAAATGAACTTCCACTGAAGAGAGCACATACTGGGCCACAGGAATTTTGAGGTTTAAAAACTGAATGTTTGTAAAAATGTTTGAAACCATTAGTTAAGCATGTGATAATGCACACCTATTAGTTTTTCCACAACAGTCTCATGCTTGATAGTAAAAAAAACCCCTCTAGCATACTGCAATGTAAAAGATCCAACACAGATTTTCAGTCTTTCTGCCATCTTGCTATCATGCATTTCTTTTTTAAAAAATAATCTCCTCATCTCAGAAAATGCTCATCCAAATCAAACAGGAAAAAAAAGGATACATCATTTAACACTGAAAAGAAATACTTTTCTTTATCAAGAACTTCAAGGGGTTTCGTATGTTTACAAAATACTTTGCACAGTGTGGAGTGATCATTGACTAAACCTCCAAAGTGCTGTGGAAATGCAAAATATACATAGTAAAGCAATGTGGTTAGAAAGGAACAAAATAAAAAAAACCCTAAAGATTTCCAGCTCGTTGGCTTTTTTTTCTATTGCAAAGACCTTCTAGCAGCAACTTACAAGAATAAATAAAACTTTTCACAAAGAAAAGCATAAAGAGAAAGCTCATGGTATTTTATTTGAATTTACCCTTTGTCTCCTTAGCCAGTGCAGATAAAAGGTTCATTAAGTATGTATTTTTGACACTCAAGAACAAGAGGCCACATGAAAATACAAATGCAGCACAGAGCAGATGAAAATGGAAGTTTGAAGGCATTTAGACTTTTTTTCCCCCAAAAAACTCCGGGAAAATACTTCAGGTATCACAAGGCTCCAAAGTAAAACTTAAAATCCTACTTCTAATTGTATCAGCAGTGTCTAAACAACCATTTGTTATATTTCATTCACATCAGTCTAAATTTACACTCAAATGCATGCTACAATGTTTACAGCTGCTCCCTTTGCAAAATACTTAATCTTTTTACAAAGTTAGTATGGGTTGTTTATGAAAATTATCATCAAAACCACTTTAAATACACCATCCAAACGGCATTGTTTTCTCGTATCCTACCTACTGTAATTGAAAACTGGGAATTTACTGGAACTGACAATTTATTATGAGTCAGATGGTTGATAGCCAGTCCAACCAAAACATCTGCTCCGTACAGTCACAACTGCTATAACCCATTTCCTCTTGCGCCTGGAGTCCAACCAAGTTGTACACTACAGTTCCTTTTCCTTAAAGATGTAGACTCTGGAAAATCAGTTATTACCTTTTCTCAGTTATCAACAAAGGATCACCTTGCAATCTCCGATTCGAGTATTCTTTCAAGAGGAGGTATTTCTCTATTTGGCACGCAAGTGTGATTCCCTGCACCAAACAGCAACTCATAAAGTGGTAAGCGACTGTAGGCTTATCCCAGGCAGTGGCAGGACCTGCCTTTCCACGGAAGCCTCGAGAGGTAGGGGGGCATGAGACTGGGGGAAAAGACCCCGCAATGGGCCGATGTATTAATTGAGGACCCGGGATTAGGAATCCAGTTTAGTGACATTAACTGTAAAGCAAGAATGAGAGGAAAGGAAATTTAGAATTTGGTAGAAAGGATGCGCCGGAAGAGTTCTGGCATGCTTTGGGGAGGACAAGCAGCTTCTGGCCTGGGGAATGGTAGGACGTGAGACAAGGGAGCAGGGCTTCTGGTAGGGCTGGTAAGTTTGTACCATAAGTACAAAGAGCAATTGGTTTGGGAATAAAAGTGTTGCAAGGAAGAGCAGACTCCTTTGGGTAAGGAGACGCCATGCAGACCACTGATGTTGTAGAAGCCTCCAAACTGTATGGTCAGGCCCAAACTGCTTCAGGAGGTTCCCAGCCCCAGCTGATCATTCCTGCCTCTTCCTGGAGGTTTCTGACCTCTCAGCTCTCACAACTGCTCAATAATTGTCTTTGTGGTATGACTGTAATTGAGGGGATGGAAACCTCCAGCAAACAGGGAGGAGAAGGCATTGCTTAAAATAATAATAATAAGTGAATGATAAATTAAATTTACAACTTGTGTGATGTCATGGAGGTTGGGGGAAGGTGAAATAGAAAGGCAGAATACGGATGAGAACACAGAGGACTGAGGACGTGTTGATCTTAGCATCTGCAGCCAGCTTACGACAAGTGGAAGTTTTAACAGGCACTTACTTAACTTGTGGTACCTCTGAGCCCTACCGAGTCAGTCAGCTTCACTGAAGTTGAGTGTGAAATGTATATTTCAGGATCCTTACTGGAGAAAAAAGGTCTCCAGTAGAGAAATGCATGAGAACAACGTGCCTTCAGAAAGGTAATTTATCTTAGGGTCAAACTTAACCCACGTAATTTTGCATGATACATACCTGTAATGGAGCCATATGTATTAACAACTGATCAGAGAAGTGAACGACAGAATTTGGTTTTGAAGCTGAAATATGAATTGCACCAGAGAAGAATACACAACAGTATTCACTTCCTTAGTACTAATAGGCTACTTGCATCACAACAGTAAGCAAAATTTGGCCTTTTCCCGCCTAATGACAGCGCGCAATAATGTGAAAAACAACTGCCAAATACAGCACGAGCAACTCGTACCCTCGCTGCGCAGCAGTTTCACTAGCCAGCTTTGATACAAGCAGTTACACGTTCTCCCAACCTTTTTCTATATCTAATGTTTTAAAAAAGAATAACAAAACACACTAGGGGAAAGAAGGCTAAGGAATGTGAAGTGGCAAATGAGACTGAGAAATCTGCGTCACTCTAGGGAGAATATGTAATTATTCCAGGAAATTCTTTCTCCTGTCTTCCAGGAAACCCACCAGGTCTGATCAAGGAGGGCTGATTCTTTAAATAGGCTCTTTAATGAAAACAAAGGCAGTTACCTTGCGTGCACTGCCCATGGCATCGCGGCGTTCCAAACACAGCCCCTCTCCCAAGGTAACGCAGCAAAACACTCGCCTCACTCAGGCTGGGCAAAGACCACGCTTGAGTCCACCGTAATTCCCATTTTAAAAGTTACATGAAAATTGTAGTCTGGGAACAACTTTGCAGAATCTGCAGAGGCCAATACGCTTCTAGGACAATATACTGAGTTTTCTCACAAAACAAAATTAAATAAATTTAATAAAATAAATAAATATCCACTAAGTATTAAAAAAGTATCAGCAAGACCTCCAAGTATACTATTGGGCATCAATAATTGAATGTGAAAACAAACAGCATTTTCTTTACTTGTGAGTAACATCCCAGTTGGTTTTTTTTTATGTCATTATTGGTTTTGTTTTGTTTTGTTTCAGACTTTTACATGTAAGTATATCGTGCTTCTCTAAGACAAAAACTTGAGATCTGTTTCACCTATACCATTTTCTTTTATTATGGTCATGGTAATTTATCACTACTTTCACAATATGATGACTGTCAGAGTTAGGTAAAGAATGCTGTTAGGAAAAGCATAAGAAAAAATAAATGGTTAAAAAGAAAGAATAACATTCTTGCCCATGAAAATTCTACATGCTAGATTCACAATTTTGAAGATTAATGTCATTTAAGTGGATAAAGATTAATTTATTTTGACAGCAGAAAAAGTTGTGGTGACACTTTCACCACAACAATACTGTTTGCTTAGGTCTGAAAAACAGTCTCAGAAAATAAGGCAGTTTTCTTCAAAGGTCAGAAACATGTTTTGATAAGTTTGGGACTCAAATTTGAAATAAGCAGTCTAGGTGTGGCATAGTCTAAAATTAATATTGGATGCAGTCTAAAATTAGTATTTCTGAACTGATTTCAAGTGAGATAAAAATGTTTCTACATATTCATTTAATATACAAGAGATACAAAATACATTTGCAAGCAACGATCATTCCATCATATTGACTGAATCTAAGTCCTCACTGAACAACTGTATTTATTAGGTGCATTTTAATGACATTCCAGTAGGAGATATTTTATATTTTTAAAAGAGACTGATATGTAAGATGCTCATGATCTTAAATTTCAATTCACTCAATGAAACTTAAGTATAAGCATATTAGCTCTACCTACTACAATATCAGGTACCACATTCAGATTAAAATAAGATTAAAAAACAACATTTACATAGTTATTTACATAGTGTATCCGCAAATGACTTGGAAGAAAATTAACACAAAATTGGGAGAAATATTAGGAATCTAGATTGCTGGAAGGCAATCTCAGACCTGATTTTTCTATACATTCACAAAAAAGTGCTTTTGTTTCCTAGGATCTCAATTTATCTAATGCTACAGAGGAGTGCCTAGTTTTTCTTTTGTTTACTTCTAATTTCTAAGGAGACCAGATAAGTTATCATAAAACACTATAGTTTCACCATTAAAAAGGTAGGTTAACCTGAAAGACCCCTCCCTCTATTACTCTGATGAAGTTTTGTAGGTAGGAAAGAGATTCCAACACCACTATCTTTCCTACAACCTCAAGCAAAGCACCTTGAATTTGACAGAAGCACCTGCCTCTGCCACCACCAGCTGACAGTGGAATGAACAGAGTGTTCAGAGACTCCAAAGATTAGTTTTTATAACAATGACTCTACTTGTCCTAAAAAGTGAGCAGCAGTTGCATCCACTCAGACAAAGCCAATGCTCCCATGTCTTGACAAACAACTTTTCATCCTTAAACCAACAGCACCACAAAAATGGTCCTTAAAAACCAAGATCTTATTTGTTCTACCAACAAACACTCCCATAAGCTGCTTCGCTAGCATCAGTGGCGCTACTGGCAGAATAAAGGACAGCACAACTCAAGCAACTGCGTGAGAATCTGGCTGAAAGCGTAACACTGAAAATTTAAATGTTTTCTTATCAGCACATATCCTAGATAAACGGATCTTTAAAGCTTGGTTGTAAACAGTGATTGACTTTTTTACAGAAAAGGCTATATGTATGGTAAAGACGCTCTGAGTTCCTTAAAAAGTCATGTTAGAAAGTTACGGGTAAATAGCAAGCAAAGGACAAGTAACATTAAAATTAATACCTGGACTAATAACACCAGCATCCTAAATCAGGAATCATCTGGGGACAGCAAGGCAGAGAGAGTGAAGAAGGAGGCAGCTTTACTTTGTTCATCTGGGCTTTGCATATTAGTGACAGACATGTGGATTCTGGGCAAACACTACATTCAGTGTATGTATTTTCATTTCTGTATGTGGTTTCAGCGCATGAAGGACTCCTTTTCACCAGTGTTTTAGATGTTTCCTATTTAAAATTTTCATTTGAGAATGATTCAAGACTTATGATGTAGTGATATAATTAATTCTAGGACTGTCAGGGTTCAGACACTCTCTGAATTATCTTGCCACATGCCAAAGTATTTCCTTGCTAACAACAGTCACTAAAAGACATTTGCTTTGCACTTACCTCTGCATTGCTATCGACTTTTTACACTCTGAATACCGAGAACTGGTCTAGGAACTAAGAACATACCCACCTTTAAAGAACCCTCATGCTCAAAGACCATGAGGCAACTTTTTGTGTGTGTGTGTATATATATAGTCTAAGTTACTCAAAACAACAGAAAGTTTATTCATAATATTTCCAAATGTAAAAATACACTTTCAATGCTCTCAGAAACAAACAAATAGAAATAAAAACACAAAATACTTTCCATTTAGATGACTTGCAACAGGTCACTTTCACGTAGTTTCTTTCTTTATAATTCTCCCAAAGCTATCAAGCCGCTTCCTCAACATGCAGTTATGATCCATTTTTAATGTAAGCCCTGTTTTTAAGCTTGCTTTCACAGATAGATTTGGGGACACAAGCAATTTGGAATGCAAATCCTTCACTAGGATTTTACTGAGACTCGAATCTCTCCAGCCACCTCTTCAGATGACTGGACTATAATTCATTCAGAAAGCAGTATTTGCATTCTTCTCCCCCATTTTACTGATTTCCCATCTCTTTAAAAATAGTAATGTCATTGCAGAGGCCAAAGAACAGTCATCTCATGTCCAGTGGAAAACAAGATCTGCTAATAAATGCCCGAGTACTTAAGTAGAGTACAAACAGATCATTAATAAAACAATTTTCCTGCCAAGCCAACTTTCTAAACACCAAATATAGCTTTTCTATACACAGATATTTGTATTTTATTTACGTAAATTGACAAAACAAACATAATGGATTAGTATACAGGGCTCACAATTAAAAGAAGATTCAGACATAACAATTACATTTGGGAAGACGGTAACGTATTTGCGCAAGTAAGGATCCTATGTACAGAGCTAGGTCTTAGAACGACAGCATGACACCAGCGAGAGTATTTTTTTTTTAAGGATTATGAAATGGCTCATTGATGCAATTAACAAATCTCACAAGAAGAAAAAAGTAAAAGTAACAATACAGTGAAAGAGAGACATCTATGATTAGTATTTCTGTAACTATGTTGTAGTTGGAAGTCAGCATAAGCGTTTATTTTTTAAGGCAATCCAACTTTTTAATAAAAGCTTTTTGCCTGGCTCTCCATGTATTCTTACACGTTCCTGGTTCAGTGAATCTCTCTGCAGAATCAGAAATACTATAGATTACATGGGTCACAACAAGAATGCCAGAGCAAAGCCATATTCTGAGACAGATCTTCAGTGAACCAGGAATTACCAACAAGATTTCACAGATGAAGAAGAGAATAATCAAAGTGTAAGGTAAAAACAAGCAAAGTTACACTTGCTCAGTGCTCTTTCACCACTGCAGCTTAGCATTGCTGACCTGATTTAAAAATATGAAATATTTTATTTTAAAAGAAGGTGCAAATATAAAAAGTATTAACTGCTATGAGTTTAGTCAATTGCTGTTTCCTGAAAATAACAGGAATGTTTCTTATTAAAGTCCACAGCATTTCTGATTCACAAACTGTTTATTATGCATTCCCATTTAAATTGCATAATTTTTGTATTTCTTTTTGAGATAATTCTATTATCCCTTTGCCCCATTATTATACTGATGCCTACAGGACCTTAAAAAAGAGTGTGTGTCTGTGTGGGGCATTTTCTGCTTTGTACAAAGAATACGCAAGTCAGAGCATCCTGTCCCCTTGAGCCCTGTTTACAAACATTCATCATTCCAACAAACAACGTGCTTGGTGTAATCATGCACACCAGTGTATATGTGTACAGATGTCATGAAGATTAAGAACTCGTTACTGGGGAAAAAGAAAAGTTGTTCCAGTAAGTAAAGAAACACAGCTCTTATTCCTTGTGTTTGTGTGAAGGTGGATCCTGCTACAGGTGGCAAGCCGAATGCTGGAATGAGGGATAAAAGCTGTATTAGTCAAAAATGATTACAACATTGGTCTTTCAGAGTTCACATCTGTACTGGTATGCAAATTGGGTGCATAACGTAAGGAAAAATTCACATTCAGCCTGTTTTATACATAATAGACAAGTCACAGCCTGTGACATTCTGTGTCAAGAGAGGTCTCTGGAACTTACAGTATGAGACAGTAACTCTTGTGCTTCAGCAGACTGCTCAGGTTAAGGTTGACTCATCTGTTGTTGTTTACCCAGCCCAAAACAGTGCCTGAAACCCAGGGTGTCCAGCTCAGATGTGGTCCCAACGAATTAAAGTGGTAGTTACTAAAATAATACATTGCATATTTCCAGATGAACGACTAATTCCATCACTGAGATTTCCCTGATTACTGACTCAGAAAAGCTCACTGCATCTTCTCCCCTATCTGTTCCATTAGTGCATCCATCACCAACTTGGTCTAAAGAATTTGGAGAAGTATTGTTAAACTCTTATACAGCATCTGGATCTGTGTTTTAATGAAAAAAAAAATGCAGGTTCAAAGGCCACTAATATTGACACTGCCTTTGAATTTTCGAAGTCTTTGCTGACACTTTCTCTCTCGTATCATCTGTTCAAAGGTTGAAGGGATAATCTTCTGTAAATTTAATCCAACTTTTAATGCTCTCACAAGGCCCAAAATCACTTGCATATGCTCAACAGCTTCAGCACAGCATCCCAGCACATGCAAATCAACAGAGCAGAATACCCTCTCTTCTTGGTCAGATATTTAGCTTTCTGTCCATAAAACTGAGCAGTTTGTTCTTTGGCAAAGAGGACGATGTCATCACACACAAGCAAGACTTGGGTCATGACTGCAGAGTCTGAACAGGAAGTTTCTTACCCTGTCCTATAGGAGCCAGTATTTGATAAATTTATTTTCCTTTTTTTTTATTCTTTTCTTCTTTGAAACAGTGAATCTAAGAAATTAGAGACTACACTCTTTTTGGAAGTTTTCTGAAATAATGCAAGTTTGATGTTCATACTTCACAACTGATGGGATGTGCTGGACGGTTATTCACTGGGTTCCACCCCGCTGTTATGAACAGTTGGAGTGCACTGACAGACAACAGTAACTCTTCTGCTTCCCTCTTCTTCATGAACCTCAGTTCCCCTTGAGGCATCAGTTTCAAAAGAATGTAGTCCTTCGTTTATGTCATATACGTACACCTATAGTGGGACCCACTATGACACTTCTTTGAGGACGAAATATTAAGAATTTTAAAAAGAGCTTAATAAAACTGAAGATTTGGAAATCACGTTAAAAATAAAATAGCATAAGAAAACCAAAGTAAATGCCAGCTAAAAACTTGAGAATCCAATACTTAAGATGTCATTGTAAAAAAGCAAATTAGAACCAGTGATGTTAAATAGCAATATTTAAACTCCTACATGCATTAGCAAGCTGCAAGTCCGAAACCATCAAGCCTTTTCTACTAAGAAGCCACTCACAAAAGTTGTATTTATCAGTGACAAAATGGTAGTCAATAGCATTTTAAGGATCAAGGGAGAGGGAAGATTCAAGTCGCATGCATTCTGGGAATACTTTAAAATTGCCAAATTTAGGTCATTTTTTCTAATTAATCTTTCTACCATCAGCAACTTGCTTTTTGCAAACCTATGTAAAATTGTTTCTACCATCTTGATATCTCACATGCAAAATTCTCACTTTTTTTTTTTNTTTATGATGTTTATTAAGAAATAAAGTGTGTCTCATCTTTCCTCTTTTGCTTCTGGAGTCCAAACACAATGTTAGAAGTTTATCCTATCTTGCTATTTTCTGAATATGAAGAATAGTTGAAATTTTGGCCTACTGCTTTCTCTTTGTATGCTGCACCTCCACAGCAGTCACAGAAGAAAACCATCTACATACACATTCTGCCCCAACCCCCTCAAACACCAAATACATCAATTTCTACCTCCTTTAGAAATAGAAAAAACTACTATGGAACAAGAAGGGTTGATGAATATATTTTAAGCTAGATATCACATTTAGCTTCAAATAAAAAGATTGAGAAACACTGCTTTTAGCCATGAGATAAAGCTGTCTAAAAATCCCACTCTAAGTAAGACTGAATACATAAACCAAAAAGAACATATTGCCACTAGTTGGTGGTTTTAAGTTCTAACAGGAGACTATGACTCTTTGTAGAGTCATAATTGAAATAGCATACAATGAAACAACATCACACAGGGAATCCCAGGAAAAGTTCTAATGTAAGGTCTTATAAAGTACTAGGGAATATGAAAACTTACAAAGTACAAGTGTGAACGTAGTAACAGAAATAGGCTATGTATTTCAACAAGAAAATTAGGAGCCATCCATGGAGTGTGTATTTTTTTTTGTCTTCACGAGAAAAGGAACCGCTAGGCATCGATACTGAAATCCAACACTCTGACTTTTATTTTACAGCTATGCACACAGCAGAGCTGCCTTTGTATTAACTTTACAGTACTACAGACTATACAGCCATGGGATTAAAACTAAAAATTCTGCTAGTGAAGTGATAGCCATATGTTTGTTATGTGCAGTTCATTAGCAATATAACAACTCATGTTTAAGTGAAAATTATAGTAGACCTGACTTCTTCAAATAAATCTATTTGCATGTTCACTGATATTTGTAACAGCAAAGACAAATCATCAAGTTAATGATTTATTTCAAAAACTGTTATAAATTTATGGTTACACTCAATACTTACCTAGGCTTTAAATCAAATAAATGTCACCGTAACCCTAGCATCACTGAAAACAGTAAATTCAGGAAAACAAATCAGGCTTCAACTAGATATACAACCTTAACTCAGACTGGTTTAATTTTATAATCTAAATACAGCTCTACAGAGTTACGTACACTCAGAATGGATCCTCGGTTTTAGTTCTGCTAGGTACTTCTATCAAAGGTGTAGCTGTTTGCTACCACAGAATTTATAGTATTTTGCTTAGAGTAGTTTCAAAAAAATTCAAGAAATAGCACTAACTGCAATCCATGGTAAAGCGCCCCACAGCTGAGTATGTTAAGAGATATTTCAACATAAGATTTATGCCAATTTATTAATCTTCACCTCCTTTGCACAATGTTATCATCACAATGATAAGCTCCTTACATATGCCCAGAGCATATGCAGGTGCACATACACAGGTTCTTTTAAAAGTTACACTCTAGGTACAAGGTGGTCACTGCAGTAATTAGCTTAAATGAAACAGAAGTGAAGATACTTCTATCCCCTCCTTTGTTGCTTCATTTGGGATCTGCACTACAGTCTTGCCAACCCTGACCTTTCAGGTCAGACAGTTACTCATGTCACAAACACGAACTTCCCATTAAACTCAAGACTTTTCCCTCTCTATACAGCATCCTTAACTGCTTGGTCCACAACAGAACCTACTCCTCCCTCTACTTATACTTGGCACCACAGCAATGTCCAGAAAGCTCTGTCTAGATCAAGTCCTCAGTTCTCTTGATAGGTCCCAAGACTCTTTGAGTAATATTAAATAGAAATTGTTAAATATTCTTTGGAAATAACCACAGTCCTGGCTCCCTATAAGCACGTGCTTTTTAGCCCCTATACTCTAAGTCAATCAATATGAGAACTTCTAGAGTCTTCCAGTCTTCCAACAGGTCTACTTCTGAAATTGCTTTTCAGCTGGGCTTTAACACTCTCCTAATTTTATCAATGGCAACATTTATACCTGTGTAAAAGGAAACTTTCAATATTTTCATCCTCTTCTCTCAAGAAATTATGCCATTTCCTTTTATCCTCCTCCACATTCAATTGCTCGCTATTCTAAACTAACTGAAGGACTTCATAAAGGTGGGGGGGGTTTGGTTGGGGGGGGGGTATGTATTTGTTGTTTCATTTTGGTTTTAAATTTCCATAGCATATCTGATCTTTTTGGCACCAGAAGCTTCAACTGCTTTGAGTCCCTTAAGTCTGCAATACAACCTGGTTACTTAAACTCATCTGTCTCAGTTTTTACTCAGAAGAACGGCACTTATTTGACATCAGTTTGTCTTAAGGCTACCCTCTCTCCAAACAGATGCACTGATGGTAAGTGGTTGGTTGGTTGTTTTTAATAAACATAGAACAGATATCCTTTTCCACTAGGAGTAGTCAACACCTACAGATTTGTATCTATTTTCTTCCCCTAAACCTTTTATTTCATTCATTCTGAGAGCAGTTTAAACCCCACTGCATTTATCAAGGATAGAGTGTTCCCACATTAAGAAATATTCTCTGCAGGTATTTTTGTATCTATGAAATTGGTTTCCAAGATGCTTTACATTAAAACTTTAATCTTCACAAGATTACTATAATTATTAGTTGCACTGTAATAACTGGTTTTGTGGCAACCACGTGTTTGATGCTCTATTGTTAAAAGAGGAGCAGTCCCTTTTATAAGTCTTTACTATCTGGAAGGCAGATGAATAAAGATACCAGGAAAATCTAGAGACAAAACTAAACATCCCAATTTTTTTTCCTAATGTTTGTTTGCTTTGTATTGTAATTAAATCATTTTTTATAGCTCTCACAACAAATTATCTTAGAACAAGAAAAGGAACTAACTGAAGGGCATTCTTTGCCATAGCCAGTTTCACTCTGGAAGATACTGATACGCAAAGTACAGTTATTTGAGAAAAGGGGAGAACAGAACAGACACACTCAGACAATATAATCACTGATGCCTCTTTCCTTAGGAAACCAAGCTAAAATTACAGCTAAACGAACAATGGGGTTTATCTGAAATTCTGAAATATGGTAGGTAAACCCTGGATGTGTAAATGTATAAAGAATTCCTTTGTGGAAATGTGTTCAGAGGATGTCAGCAGTACCCCAATTCCTCCTAGAGGCTCTTACTTCCAATCGAAAAGCCATTCTTGAGAAGGAAAGATGAAAGTCTACGTTGTTGTCCAGGCTGAGATGACTATGACGACTATGACAGGTACTTGCAGCAAGTCCATGACAAGCTGTACATAACGCCTCGTAAGCCTAGAAAGCGGAGACTCAAGACTGACGGCGAAATGACTGTTGTTTGCGCAGTTCCTCAGAAGAACTCTTCCATTCACTTTCTGAGAGAACAGTTTAAGACAAAATGTTGCCTTGATTTATAGGAAGGTTAAAAACAAAACAGGAGGTAAGTCTGAACTGTAAATGTTCAAAGTCTGTAAAAACTGCACTCCTCGTGTGTGGGAGATCAGAATTTAGATTCTTCTTCCTTGATTGAAATTACCTTTGGAAACAGAAAAACTGGACAGCCATTAGGGGAAGGAGAAATGAGAAAGACAGAGCCTGCATGGAAATTTTTAACTTTCATCAGGCTATAATGTACTCCTTGAACAAAGCAGGTGAGGTCTTCTCTTACTGCCCGCTGGAGAAAACTAAGATGATGCTACCGAAAACTTTATTTCGTACCTACTTATGTTGGTGAACACCCACCTACTCAGAACATTCACTACATTCAGAACATTCAAAGGTGCTACACTTCAAATTTTCTTTCATATAGTAAACAACTATGTCTTCTTTGTTTCAGTTCAAATAAAATATTTCAGTGCACTGCCCATTAACACAAATATAATCCTTTCTTCAATTCTGAGAAACACTTCAGTTTCACTATGCTTATGTGAAGAGACCTTTCTCTAAATGCATATACTTCGTGACCTGCTAACTTGACTATGCGAAAACCACTGGTGGACTAATTGGGAAGAACAGAGAAACATGTGTTTCCTTTGAAGTTCACAGATACTATATCAGAGTAGATTTTGAAACATGCGAATAAGCGGAAATACTCTGTTGAGTTTTCAGGCTCCAGAAGTTTGTTTCTAGGTATAGTCCAAGAATTTTCCATTAATTTCCTATGAAATATGAAGTGATGTCATTCTTGTTCTATCACATTTTCATTAAATAAATTACAGGTAAAATGCTTTATCCAGGATAATGAATGGGACTACAACTTAATGTTGTGACGTGGTAGACAAGTTACATAATGCACTGGCTCTTAGAAATATTTTTCGTGTATTCTGTGATGCTCATGATCAACTCTTTCAGCTAAAAAAAGGTTTATTCTTAGAAGAATATGTACATTTCCAGTGACCTAAATACTGTTCTTTAATCTAACATCATAAAATTACTGTAAATGCAAAGCCCAATAGGAGGTCCTTTTTCTTGGCTGTAATTTTCCAGGAAACTTAGGTAATGGAATCAAAAACTTTAGCTTTAAACAGGTGCTGGCACAAACCTAGTTGCAGAAGTTAGAGCAACCTTAAGCAACGTTGTAGTTACCCTGATGTCTGCTCAGCAGACTGGACTCATATGTTTTTATGAGCCTTAGGCAATTTATAAATATATATCTTAGCATTAATTCCCACTTAAGAAAGTTGGATTTAATTAAAAAACTTAGGATGTTACAATCCTCTTCAGAACTGAGACAAAATATTACTGTAACAAAGAAGTTTAGTGGGTATTTGCCAACTTTAACAAAATCCTATGTTTGTGGATACCACCAATAAAGTAAATACTGAACCTCAATTTCACTTACGTTATAAATGATGCCACTTCATATATTTTGAACCAGTGAAAAACTTCTGTCTGCCATAATATTTTATCAAGACCTAACTTTTTTTTTTTTAACCAGGAAACTTAAGTATCTTCCATATTTCAGCACCTGGAAACCTAATGATAAGTGGTCTAAGGGTACTGAGCTGTCACATCGACAAAAATAAGTTACCCTTATTAATTATTTCAGTAAAAAAACCACTCAACAAGACAGACAACAAACTTCTAACACCACTACCAATGATAAGGTAGGGATGACTAAGACTGATGTGCTTTGGGATCTACAGTGTTGTTCCGTCTGAAAGACAGAATTTCATTTAGTTCGGAGCCTACAATCAGAAGATAAAACAGGTCTTGGACAACGTAGAGATTCTTCAGGCATACAGAAATTCTAAGGACACTGCAAAGAATACTGTAGGTATGATCAAGATACTCTCCAAGACTAGCTCTGAGAGCTAAGATGCCTTATTTATTATGCTTTCCACTCAAACAGGTTAAGTAAAACTTCATATAAGGAAGGGCTTGCTCCAATAAACATAGTGGGGGCTTAGCGGGTTCCAGCACAGTTCAGAGCAGGTAAGGAAGAAGATGAAAGCCACTGTCTTCAGAAGAGCAAGAAATACAGTGGCCTCTGGTGCTAAGGTTTGAGCTCTGTGTTGAGAAAACTTGGCTAATGCAGAAATAATCATGACAGGTTTTGCAATCTTGCCACAGCTGATATTGAAGCTATCAGCAATCCAGAGTTGGTAACAGGCAACTCAGCACAGGCAATACCAATGCTTGTGTACTGGATAGTTGCTATCGTAATAAAATTTCATAAACAAGTTTCTTTCATAGAGTGCTGGATCATGCATAGACTAGCAAGAGGAAGACGTAAAGAACTAAGGCCACTCCTAAATTCAGGTTTGGTTTGATCAACCTGACACCTCAACAGCTTGAGTTGCCGTTTACATCTAAAGGCCTGAATGCTTACTTGCCAGTGAAGGCAAGAAGAGGACGACACATAAGTCTCACCACTGAAAGTCTACTGAATTTTAATGTTAATTGAATTTGATGCACGCCATTGCTCACGTGGACAGATTATAATATCATTTCCACTGTCTTCTGCTTCATTTTGACATATTGAACTGACATTGAATAATTTTTTAAATAAAGCAGCGCAAAGCATTTGTAAAGTACTTATCAGGCAGAACACTTGTAACTCTAAATTCATACAAACACAAATTTTAAGCTGCTAGTAGCAATTCAAACTATACTTAAAATGGATTAAAACAGTATTTAAAATATATCCTATGACTATAGCAAAACTTAATGTTTAAAACAAATATTTCAAGCATTTTCAGTTTGGTTGAAATTAATAAAATTGCTCATTTCCTTTCTCCCTCCACCACTGCTGTATCACAAGACATTACGTGAAGATTTAAAAACATCTACTGAATGACAGCTCCTTAAATTGCATAAAGTTCAACCATGATAAACAAATACTCAAATGGACGAAGATTAGCACACGCAACAGCTTGTACTCACCTACTAATAAATACCATACTAAATTTAGGTTGACAGCCCCAGCTAAATTAGCAGATAAAGTAATTATTGTATTTGATACTCCATGGCTTAAAAATCACAACTACCAGAATCTATTTCTGTTCTGTCACTACATGACTCTAGCAAAACTTCATAAACCAGTTTCCCAATTTTAAAATGTGGAGATTAATACATCTTATCAGTGATGTTACAGGGCTTAAGTCAGTATTTCTAAACTTTTAGATCCTGACTGCAAAGTCCTCCATTAATGTAGCAGAAAGGAAGCCTGTTAATCTTAATTCCTTTAACTACCACCAACTGCTTCATGAACAAGAAAAAATTTCAAGTTGCAGAAGCACTCCCAGTATCAGGCAGCTATCACTGACAGCATAAAATTCTTTTAATAGAAAAAGAATGAAACAATAATTCATCTGATGAGCCAAATTTCAGCCTGATGCTTTTATAGGAGTAATAAATCTCTGAAAACAGGATTCATAATATTGATGCAGAAATATTGAGACAAACTCTAAACTATTAATGGTGCAGAAGACACCACTTCAAATGCTTTTACCTGTCTGAACCAGTTTTGCTGCTCTGACACACCCACAATTCTTGTATATATTTATCCCTCCGAAACACAGAACAAGTATATAACACAAAGAGGCCTTTATATATAATGCCATATAATTACCCTTCGTATTTCAGATGGTTTGAAAATCTGTGTTTATGAATATAGTTCTCTGATCATGTTCCTGTTGACTTTAATGACGGCAGAATACACCTCATGGAATAAAAACCTCAGTTGTCTCTTGACTGGCCCAAACTCCACCAACGGGGCCATTACAGCAGCCTTTATAGAAAAGGCATCTGAAATATTTGTTTTCAAAAAATTATATGCAACTGGTTTCATAAGAGGAGTCATAACACTTCTTGCCTTGATCACTTTCCAGGATCATAAACCTCTTCTTTTTTCTAACACAAACACAGGGAAATGAATCTACCAGCTAGTCCTTTCCCACAACATGAAGTGTAATGACTATTTCTTTGCAAAACAGGGAAGAAAACCCACCAACCATGACGTACACACTTGCTCCTCACTCTAGATAAAACATCAGTTTAAAGCTAGAAATCAACTACATCTTATGACAGTGGAGTATATCGGGGATTCCTTGTTTTCAAATGTAAGTGACTTGACTCTCATTACTGAATAATCAGTTGCTCTGATTAACTTTACAATCATTTTCAGTATTTGTGTAAGAAAAACTGAGAAGGAAGATTCAGTGAAGCTATATCATCCTTCCAAAAAGTTATACGGCAACATAAATTCCATACTGTATACTTCTCTATAAATGCATTGCTTCGTAGGTGCTATTTTATTGATTGAAATCTACATTTTAAATCTCATATTTGCAATATATCTAACTTTCTACAAAACATGCTGTAGGAAAAATACAGCAGAAAAAAAAAAGCACTCTTAGGAATCTTTTTACTGCTGTGAAATCACAAGCACGTATTAGGCGCACACACACACTTACCGAAAAGTTGTCTACCTGTCTTTTTAGCATGTAAATGCTTCCAAACCACTGGAATAGCTGTACAACCAATAATTTGTTACAGAAAGAAATTTAAGACTGCAATAAAGAAATGAAACATTATATAAATGTGAAATTGTACATCACTAAGAAGTTTTACAAATTTTTTCCCCGTTTTATGTATGAAAACGCAAGAGATTATGCGACTCGTCCTCTCAGCATCACATTGAATCTCTTTAAGAACCTCTGTTGAAATCAAAACAGAATATAAAATTTGTGCTTCTCGGTCCTTCATGTTGAGATGTAATTTCATCACCATGAGAAGACACTGCCACTCACTCTGCAACAAAGGCTGTAAAGATATTAGTATGCTTTGGGTTTTTTTACGGAATCTCAGAAACATTCGAAGTCTTTACAGTTAATGGCATGTGTTGCATACTTATGCATAAGATACCCGGCCAGGAATTTCCCATCATTCTCAAAAGAAATACAAAACATATTGAAGAGCAATAAATAAAGACTTTGCTAACAATTGGGTTTGTACACCACCAGGATAGAACTGCTCTGAAAAACTCTTCTCTTCATATGCAAATTCCTGGAAACACACAATGCCAAGTTCACTTACTTTTTCTTCATTTTACAGGTAAGCTACTAAACACCTCCAATTGATGACATCCTCGGGGGGTGGGGGGTGGAAATCAGGCATAGTACCCAGAGAAAGATTTACACAACTAGATAAAAAATAAGTAGGTGTCTAAAAATTAGCTTTTTATGTTTCTGCTGTTAGACAAATGTGAATTTTAAATACATTATTCATCTACAGCTAAAACATCTATCAGCAACAATATGTAGTTCAGACTACTTCTTCCTCTGCCAACACAATCTTTTTTCAGACACGCTATTCCTTCATGTACTATTTGGAGGGAAATAGTTCTCTGTAATAAAAATTCCTTCTGTATTTTTTTTCACTCTCTTCCAACTTATACCAAACAAGAAAGCATTACACACATCCTTTTATGGTTAAAAAGATCCTGACCAAGGTTCTTAATGTTCTTGGACAAGCGATGCCCACATTACCACAACATTTTCTTGACTTAACACAGTTTGAAGATGAGGATGATGCCTTACACGCTCCAGGCTGAATAGATTTGCTAGGAAGACATGTCCTGACAGATATGCTTAAAAGAATAAGGTCATTGATTAATCAAGAAAGGAGTCCATTAAAATAATGGAATTAATATATTTGCAGATGGTTACTTAACAGGACACTGTCAAGGTATTTCTGTCAATTTTTTGAATATTCCTTTCTCAATCAGCGTTGATAAATGTTTTGCTGTATATATGTGTAACTTTCAGCCTGTTAGAAGCTGCTGTGCAATTAATGGCTGAATAAAAAAAGTAAATAGTCCTGAACTAATCATTTCCTTAATAAAATGAGTATTTTCAAATACTTTGCTTTCCATGCAATAGTTTTGCAAGGATCTGAATGCACTCATGCACAGGAGAAGCAAGTAAGTATCTGGAGACAATACTGTGAAAGTTTCAAACTAGTGTTTTCAAAAGTTTATATGCAGTAAGCTTCCAAAATATTTATCTCAATAAGAATCTTTTTCATTGTATTTTTCAAAGACTCCAAAATTAGAACACAAAGATGAACAGATAAGACTTGTTTCCACTCTTTCTCTGCGATTCAAAAAGCACACTCTGATGTGTTTTGTATAGCTGTAAATACCTTAATTGATAGTACCTTCCAAAATTGCCTTAATATGGTAATGCAGAGATTATTCATCTTTCTCTACAAATTCAGACTCTTGCTTTTTCTGTCTGACCCTAAATTGGCTTTTGCATATTAAATGAGCTGTTAAGCAGTCTTCATATTGAAAACGTACTATCGATTCTCTCAGCTCACGTGAAGGGAGACATTTCCTTCACAGTAACAGCGACGAACAACTCAAGTGGAAGAAGGAGAAAAATCAGCTACACCTTGACCTACCACAAATGTTCTTGCGATGATCACTTGACTAATGATTTATTTATAAACTGTATAATCCCTTAGATGAGCATTCCCAAATTGATTTAAAAAAACACTGAAAGAGGATTAGGTTGCAGGAAGGAGTTTACAAACAAATTCAACCAAATGTCTCAGTGCTAACCAAGTGTAAATACTCTACTTGGGCATTCATCCCACTTGAGCAAAATTGTTCTAAAACTTTCTGGAAGATGAAAACCTTTTCAATGTCAGCAAGTTCTTCATTCTAATGTACGTATGTTGTAATGATTTTTCCCCCTTTTCATTTTGTTTCAGATCCAGTGCATATGTGAGGACACTTACAGATGCCTCCCCACTGTTTTCCCTCCTTTCTCCAACCTGGTTTTAGTCTCAAAGATGATAGAAGCTATAGGAAGATCAGCAGTCAGGTAGAGGAGACAGACAACTGATTACCCCACCAAATATTGTGACAGGTAAATTCAGCTTGCTATGAATGGTAGCAAGTTGGGGAGGGGGGGGAGGGCAACCAGTGAAAACACTCCCCATCTTCTCACTTGATAAACTGCTACATGAGACGCATAGGAGAACCATAATGGCGTAGCATAGAGATTCAAGGAGACATAGGACTAAACCTGTAGGAAATGAAGCTTCGCTATTTCTACTGCTCACAAATCCGGCTGTTTTACTGAAAATCTTAAAACTTACCTCTGTGTGTGCCAGAAAACCGCACACATATCACCTTGCTCCATAAGAGCTAGTCTTACTAAACACATGCTCGCCTTTTGTTTTGCTGAACATGCTTGCCTTTTGTTTTGCAAAATTATTTTTTTTTTTTAAATCCTATTTACACAGATCACTATTACCATTTTCCAAGTTTCCCAGGAATGCATCCCTACAAACCTAGCAGACTTCAATTTTTCAATCTTATGTGGATCTTCTTTTCTTACTGGCTTTCCAATGATTCTCAGTTTTATTAAATTTCCTTTTTAGTGCTATTCCTTCTTTTGTACTTAGTATTGAAGCATTGTATTAATATACTGTTCATTCATAGGCAGTTACTTACCTTTTGATAGCAGTGATAACACTGGCATAAAGTCTTTTATGTCATTTTTCTAGGAGAGACAAATTTATTGAGTTATATTAACAAAATTTATAAATAAAGCAGCCAAGGAAAAATAATTCTGCATACTGCAATACTGCCTCATATGAGTCAGAGAGATAATATATGCCTCCAAGTTGCTTTAACAGGTATAGTCTCCTAAATCTGATACTATCATTGCCTGAAGGCCTGTAAACTGGGCTGCAGTTTGATCACACATCTTTTCAAGAAGGAACTGGCAACATGTGGTAAACAAAGAAAAAAAAGAGAATATTTTAGTTATTAAGTTGCTGCCATACAGTAAAACTGATGCTGCAAGAAGAGAATCGTAAAATGCCAGTCTTGTTTATTACAAATTCAGTTGCACAGCTTCTCATGAAACATTTGCTATTGCAACCAGAAGAATCTCTCTGGTAATTTCATTCCAAGATTTCTTTTGTTTTAGGAGAGCTCATAAAGCATGCAGTCCTAAAGTTTCATGTTATTAGCACCACACTTCTTTATTTCTACCAAACAAGTTGCATAAATCCTAGTCTCTGGTCTTTATTCCAAATACACTGCCTGCTCTAAATAAGTCTTTTTATTACCCAGTACCCATCTATTAATTTCCACATCTTGAAATAAAGTCTCAACAATGGTCTCTGATTTTAAATTAAAAAAAAAATTAAAACTTGCAAAAGCAGCTTGAGTTGCCATTTTAAAATGAAAATTTAATGCAAGATAAACAGCTCCAGTTCAGTATTTCTTGTGCAGTCGAGGTTAATCACACAGAACAAAGCCTAGAAATTACGGCCATTTTAATAGCATTTTACATATACTGTCAAAATACATGATATGCATAAAACAAAACGGGCACGCAAAGAACTACATTCTACCTAGAAAGTAAGTGCTCCATTTGTAAACAAAGAGGAAATACAATGTAAAGAATATCAAATTAATATTATATCTTAGTTCAGATATTTCTTACCCAGAAAGGACTATCAGACAGACAGCAAGCCAGACTTCATGTACTCTACTCCTTGCTCTGTCACTTATTTGCTTTTCATTTTTTTTTATTTATTTTATTTTTTTTTAAGATCAGTGAAACAGTTAAAGTGCTTTTCCTTCATGCAGAACCCAGCTGGGCTCTGGCACCTCTGGAAGGAAGGCATTAAGAAGTTCCAAGCATCATCAGAGGCACACTCCATTTCATCCAGCTCTATAACATATTAACAAGAGTCTGTTCCCAAGAAATATTATGTACTTGCACTGAGTTTATTGCCACTGAAGTCAGTGGCATGCAGGGAGCATCTCATTCCTTTCAGAAATGGAAACCAAACGCTTTTTATTGCTTGGACCAATAGCTGGAACTCTGAGCCCTGGTCTTTTTAATGCTAGGGGGAGTTTTGTTGTTGTTGTTTAACTATATAGTTTGGGGGCGGGGGGAAGCAGCATACAGTTTTCCAACGGTTAAATTGACTTATATGAGTCATATATACGTTATATACATCTTCTAAGTTATTGTCCATATGTTAAGAGGTGTCTATGATAACTAAAATCAACAGGTACTTAGACACTCAAGAACAGTAAAGAATTTTAAGGAGGGACAACATAAAAATCCATATCAGTGGGAAAATGGCCTATGAGAAAAATCTCCAACAACTCTGAAGCCATACAACTCTCCCTGTTGACAGAAATAGCTTGTTTTTCCTTCAAGAAAAATGTGCCAAAATGCACGGGACCTAAATGACTGCTTGTTGTAATTGTGATAAATTGCAAAGGTTATAGAAAGAGAGGGGAGAGGAAGAACACCATTCTGGTTAAAGCCTTGGACAAGCTCTCTACTCATGGCTCAGGATTCCACTGTAAATTTGTGTAAACCTAGTTCCTCCATGCTTCAAGTCCTGTCTAAAAAATAGGGGGTTTTCTCCTTATGTCACAACTACTGTGAACAATATATTCAATAAGAACTTATGAGATGCTCAGTTGCTATTTTCATCCAGCCTATGTAGATAAAAAGAGACATTACCTATACGTATGTCAAAATGGTAACCTGCGTATAATTTGACCTACATTTCAAAAGCTAATCTTACCACTTGACAATAGTAAGATGAAAATTAAATGAGATTTATTACTTACAAAAAGTCATGAGTCTAGGTGAAATGAGATAGAACTAATGATTTTATCTAGGACACACACTATAAATGCTAAACAATGAAAATAATAATTTGGAACGCGCATGTTTATTCTTTGCTAAACAACACACTGTCCTCAGGGTTCTTGCAAATGAGTAGTTGATTATTTACATACCATCAGTCAGTCATCAGTTTTAGTCAAGACATCAGTCACATTTGCCTAACATTTTTCTAGACCAGAAAAGACGTTACAGCAAAACACAAAATATCTGATATCTCCAAATATATAGACATGTTCAGATATACTAAAAAAGGTACATATTTCAGCAGTTTCTTACAAAAGCTAACTCCAATAAGCAAATAATTAAAATGAACAGAATGGCAAGAGTTGGAACAGTGTTATTAGTTTAACTCTATTTCACTATTTTCCTTCAGCAGAAGTATTTCCTATCTATATTACGTGGGTATACTTAAATATTGTATGTGCACTCCAGACAGTTCATTATGTAATTGAAAAACAACATTTAATTCACAGACATCTTTTTGCCCAAATGTTAATATCCTGGTAACCTGTTAAGACCTAAGGAGTGTACCTAATTGCATCCAATGAAGCCAAATTAATGCTCCTCCCCACTGCCCCATCTCTCCTCTGGACGTGCTGTTTGCAACGATTACAGGTCCCAGCACATAAAAGACATACAAGTTCTAGCATGAACACTTAAATCATTAAAATAGAAATAGTCAACAGGTTTAAGTTTTATTTATCTTTCTTTCACTGTCTCACTGAGATGCTGCTGGACAAGGCAGTCTTTCCTCTAGCCTTCTCCATCTAAAGTAGTCTTCTAAAACAGAAAGGACCAAAATAGACCCTATGTAAACAAGCAACTACTTTCCTAAATAGAATTTACTATAGAAATGCAAAGCTTGATAGAAACATGGCACATTATTCATTAGCAATTAGTGGAGAAAATTCTGTGCATTCTTTTGGTAACATGGAAGCAAAACATCCTAGATGTTTCAGGTTTTGGTTGTTTTGTTTTGTTTGTTTTCTTGTTTGTTTGTTTGTTTTTTACTTTATGTTTCACAAAATTATGATCAATGACATTGTCAGTATCAATTAGACAAAAATAAATGTGATGGATCATCCAACCTCAGAATGCTTACTGCTGAGAGTAACTGATTCAACAGTAAAGCTTTAATTTTTCTTTCTTTTTTTAAAAAAAATATTTTTGGCTTAAACCTTTAAGCCTATGAAACCAAATAAAAGTAAGCAGTGTAATACACTCTGCAACAGTTATTTTTCAGATACATATTAAAAAAAAAAAAACCCACCTTTTTAGATTGACAGCCACCAAAGGATTTTGTGTATTTAACAGAAAAGTTACCAGTGCAAATCACAAAATCCAAAACAAGAATGACTAAGAATCATATGAAATCATCATATAGACCTTCGTGTTAGTACTGTTCTTTCTTAAGAAAACAGACATAATCTAGAAGTCTGAAAGCCAGAACAAAAAAAAACCCCAAAACACTAAACCAACGAAATCACTGTAACAGTAAATAACTGGCACTTTTGCATACAAAATTTGCTTCAAAACCTCAAAATATGAGCTGCTGTAGGACTTAAGCTCTGATCTGAAGCCTAAGGAAGAAACCAAATAGTAGAAATAGCCTTCTTAACATCCTACCTTTATCCTCATCCTTTATGTACTTCTGTTTTACCTCAAACCAGGACATTTTCTCTATTTGCAAATGCAGATTTGCTGGTTAATGAATTCTAAAGATTATTGCTACGCTGATATTCTATGCTTAACAACTTCAAGTATTTTTCCTTTCAAGAAGACATGGAAATGGGGAACTAAGGAAAAAGTTAAAAAAAAAAATATCCAAGATCCTCTTCCCAGTTTAAGACCACTGTACATTGCTTGTTCTACATACTATGGGTGGACCATGACAGATAAAACAAGCATCATCATTATGTAATAACCTGCAATTATTTTTAAGGCTATTGAATTCCATTCTTCCTATGCAATACATAGAATGCAAATGTAAAGCAATAGTACAAAATTACAAGCCCTAACAAGGCAGTAAATCTGAACCAAGTCACGCAACGTATCGTGTCTATAAACTTTCCCACCAGATGCAAAAAAGGCTTTTAAATTTCAGAAGCTGTTCTTTTTAACTTGGGGTGGTTTTTTTTT
>VUYV01000020.1:4714074-4785865 GCA_008711295.1 Anarhynchus alexandrinus | reverse complement strand
TTTTTTTTTTTTTTTACAACATTTATGAATAAACCCTATTTCACCTCATCTCAGAAAAGCAAATTAGTAGTTCTATCAAATTAGAGAAAAATTCAGAGAAAATGAGATGGCCATCGTAAGATTTAATTTATCAGTAGATGTGGCGGTCCTCTCCTTTACTATTGCATTATGAAAATAAAATGTTTAAATATAAGATAACTGTCACCAGAAATACAGTTGATTGGAGATTATGATTCATATTAAGATCATAACCTATAAAAATCATCAGCTGTGCAGAATGAGCTGTTCCAGTTGACAGATCTTATTAACAAAACCTGCCAATGAATTACAGAAAAAGCTGATTTAAAAAATTGCTTTTGGCTTTCAGCATATGGAGCTTAAGGTGCTCCCGACACTAACATGTTTTATGTGGTTTTAGTGACTGGTTACCACAAACAAATCATGTTGTTGTGAAAAAGTTGTATTAATAAAATTTAGTGAGAATGAAGGGAACTGATCAGTTTACAAAATTCAAATACAACATGTTCTGATTATAAAGCATACTTTTATAGGGCTTTGCTTCCCTGGGATTGTGGGCAGCCGATATTAGAATATAATCATGAAAGGATGACTAATTATACCGTAGTTTCTGTAAGTGTTTCTGGAGCTTCAAGGAATTATAGCAGTGACACTTCACTCAGTAGATTCTGTGGCAAGGCAAGAGGACTGACCTACACTGCAAAACTCTGTAAAGTTAATAATTAGACTGGAGCAGTAAGACTAGCTAAGAAGCACAATGCTTCTATACAGTGGAATAAGTAAGGTCTTACACTTTCACCTACAGTGAAAACTGAAACAACCTGCTAAATAAAAAAAAAAGCCAGAACAAACCCCCTAAACTTTTACAGCTGACATCTTATGTTTTTTAAGCTATTATGAAAAACTAGACACTCAAAAATATTTTATCACCAAAAAGGTCACCATTTTTCTGACTCCACAACTTCCTAAACTGCCAGAAACAATTCACGACATAAACACCTTTTTATTTTGTTTAATTTTTGCCCTTACTCATTACGCAAGCTCCCCTGCTTGGAGTTTGCACGCTTCCGGCAGCAGGCTGCCACTCTGACACTGGCCACCATATTGGAGAAAAGGAACACTTCCTCCATGGTAACTCATTTAGTACTTTTTGATGAAAAAACTGGACAGCAAACGTAAACTGCAGGTTTCTGGCCACAGGCTAAAATGAAAGATTCTTAGAGTCAAGTATCAATGACAGCTCTTCTTGATAAATGTCTTCCACACACACAGGCTACATTTATTTTCACAGCCTTTAGATCATACAATTTACTGGCTTCAGCTATTACAAACTATTCCGTTTTGAACGTTGCCAGTACTAACTTGCACAGACCTACTTCTAATCTAAAATCTCAATGGCTCATTATAATTGCATGTTATAAAGTTTGCCTTTAAACTATTAACAGAAGAAACCTAGACAATCTTTGACGATTCGATATTCAGTTCAAGTAATTTAATGCTAGTACAATAAGCAATCCAGTGAATATCATACTGACATCTACTTTTAAAATGCAAACTATTTGCTCTGAATGCTTACATACATCCCCAGATAAGGAATACATTAAGGAATACAATTCAGGAAGTTACCTGACACAAAGTCTTAAGTAGTATAAGATTAATAGCAATCTATGTATTATTCTGAATTATGAGAACTATATTATTTCAGGATTTCCTACAAGTCTTATAAACTGACAGATTTCCAATTTGTAAAAGAGGTAAAATGACGACTGGCACAACAGACACGACAAGCTTTATGTGATGTACAGGTCCATTATTCTACCCAATACAGAAGACACTATGGGAAGATAGTCAAATAGTATATACTGCATAACGCTCTATGCTCTTTTGAGAGGTAGCTGCCCAGTGTAGCGTAAAACACTCTACTGTAAAAAGATCAAGTCAGATCTGAACTCTTAATTCCTTCTTGCCATTGACTTTGCAACCTTAAAACACTACACATCAGGCTTTAGTTAGCCAGCTACCAGCAAAATCAGATGAAGTTTAAAAGCAAAAGAAAATATTACACTTTTTCACAGAATCATAGAATGGTTTGGGTTGGAAGGGACTTTGAAGATCATCTAGTTCCAACGCCCCTGCCATGGGCAGGGACAACTCCCACTAGACCAGGTTGCTCAAAGCTCCACCCAACCTGGCCTTGAACACTTCCAGGGATGGGGCATCCACAACTTCCCTGGGCAAACCTGTGTCTCACCACCTTCAGAGTAAAGAATTTTTTCCTAATAGCTAATCTAAATCTATCCTCCTTCAGTTTAAAACCGTTACCTCTTGTCCTGTCACTACACTCCCTGATAGAGTCCCTCCCCATCTTCCCTGTAGGCCCCACGCTTCAGGTACTGAAAGGCTGCAATAAGGTCTCACCAGAGCCTTCTCTTCTCCAGGCTAAATAACCCAAACTCTCTCAGCCTGTCTTCATAGGAGAGGTGCTTGAGCCCTCTGATCATCTTCGTGGCCCTCCTCTGGACTCGCTCCAACAGGTCCACGTCCTTAGGGTGGGGACCCCAGAGCTGTATGCGCTATTCTGGGTGGGGTCTTACAAGAGTGGAGTAGAGGGGCAGAATCACCTCCCTTGACCTGCTGGACACGCTTCTTTTGATGTGGGCCAGGATGTGGCTGGGTTTCTGGGCTGCAAGTACACATTGCTGACTCATATTGAGCCAACACCCCCAAGTCTTTCTTCTCAGGGCTGTTCTCAATGCTTTCTCTGCCCAGCCTGTGCATGGGATTGCCCCGACTCATATGCAAGAACTTGTGCTTGGCCTGGTTGAACTTCATGAGGTTTGCCCAGGCCCACCTCTCCCAGTACTGAACCCTGAGGAACGCCACTTGCCACTGGTTTCCACTTGGACATGGAGCCATTGACTGCAACTCTTTGAGTGCGGCCATCCAGCCAATTCCTTATCCACTGAGTGGTCCACCCGTCAAATCCATCTCTCTCAAATTTAAAGACAAGCATGCCATGCGGGACAGTGTCAAATGCTTTGCACAAGTCCAGGTAGGTGATGTCGATTGCTCTTCTCTTATCCATCAACATTGTAACCCGGACATAGCAGGCCACCTAATTTGTGAGGCATGATTTGCCTTTAGTGAAGCCATGTTGGCTGTCACCGATCACCTCTTTATTTTCCATTTTTTTCAGAATATTTAGCTCAAATTTTTGAGTTAGCTGAAGTACTACTACTTATACAAGCGTATTTATGTTTTGGTATTTGCAGCAATTTAACACAAACCTTAAATGCTGTCAAATAAATCAAATTGCTAAATCACAATAGTAAAGAAACCAGCCTGGAAAAAGTCTCATTTGATCCTGCATATTATACTTAAATTTTGTTTGTTCTCTACTACAGTTGATTACTCAAACATACACAAGTATTGCAGTCTTTTCACAGTACTTGGAATTTGGTCTACGTCGTAAACAAAAGTTGCACTGAAGCCTTTTAACAGGCTTCCAAATGATGAAATCACAGTAAGGAAAAACACAAATATGTTCTTATCTTTCAGTCTGAACTTGAGGATAAACCTTTTCCATTGACAGTCTTACACACAACTGTTTTGCCCCTGGCAATGTGTCTAGACAATGTCTGTTATTTGTTTCAGTTCTGAAAGATATGGACTAAATATGATGGTCATCACAAAAAAGCTCTTCAGAAAAAACAGGTATAAAGATTTTTTTAAATCTTCTACAAAAACAAATTAGGTGTGCTTTGCATGAAGCCATGTTGGTTTTTTTCCTTTACACTTTTTCCTTTACACCTTTACACACTGAATTGTAAGAAATTATTGGAAGGCTGCTGGTCACAAGACCACAGCTAAATTGGTCCAGATATTAGCTATTTACCAGGGCATAAAAAGCAGGTACACTAGAATAGGATAAGAATACTTCAAAACTACATACAAGAAGGTAGGGGTAACCAGGGCACATCTTTCTTAGCCAAAAACTCAAAAAACAATGGAAATAAAAGAAAAATACCAAAATGTCTTGTTTCAACAGCATCACTGGCAACATACTCTAAGGTTCACTCATATTGTGCAATCATGCTACAGTCACATAATCCAGTACCATTTTAAAGTTACTGAGCTGGAGATATTTAATGAATTATCATTATGATAACACATGTTACAGCTGAACACAACTATGAAAAATGAAACAAAATTTGGATGAGGTATTTTAGATGCTGAGTCTATTACCTTCGTTATTACTGGGGCATACGTGGTATCTGTAAAAAGGCACAAATGTGAACTAGAGACTGACTCTCAAAATCAGTAGGTACAGTGAATACTGCAATTTATAAAATACTGTGGCAAAAATTAAAAGTGTTGCAACCAACAGGAAAGAATTTAAGCCAAAATAAATGTGCTGATTAAAAATTCAACTGCAAAAAAGGGAAAGTATAATAGTAAACAGATATAGATATAAGGATTTTCTTGAGCCAAAGCCACGTTCCTGTCAAATAACAGAACCTTAATGAAAGACTTATCAGTAATGAACCTTGCAGTAATCTGAGCCACCAGCTTGATTCTGTAGCTGTTTCAACACTTAAAATTTTCATTTATGCCAAATGGATTTGCATAAGAAAACAATATAAAAGTGGATACAAAGGTCCACATTAAATTCAAAACATTTGTATTAAAGTATAACTTTGTAAAGGAAAAAATAATGAAAGGGTATCTTTTCCTAAATGTGTTTTTTCAGTGTAAACCAGCATTTCTTTTAGCTTGGAAAATCAAGAATGATACTTTTTCTTTCAAAAGTGAAGGAATATGCCAAGAAAACTTATGAAAAAAAAATTTTCTGCTGCAGCCATTACAAGGGGTATTATGTTTCCAAATAAATAATAACTGAAGAACTTTTACTAGAATTTCAGAATTCAAAGGAAGAGACAGTGTATTCTGCATTACTCTCTGAATCATTCTTCATATGCTTAGCTGTTTTCCTTAAAATGCACACACACTTGAACTGAATTTTACATTTAGTGCAGCAAATACCTCTAAAATAATCTGGTAAATCCGCCTCTCCAGTCCATAACAACCCAACTTATGCTACACCTTCAAATCCTTATTCTTTATAGCAAAAGAAGAATACTCTCACTACCATCAGTACAAAGTTGACAGAGTAAAATCTTATGATTCAGGAATGTACTCTCAACAACTCCAAAGATTTTGTAACACTACAGACTGTTCTCACAGCTTACATCCTCACACCTGAATATTGGCTTACTATACAAAGCTTTACAGTCACACTTGTACTGTGATTACCTACTGACATCAACAAAAATTTCAGAAAAGCATTACAAATCACTGGGGTACTGGGAGTAATTGATGAGGCATAAATAATGGTATTTAAATATTTCACCAGTTTTTAATACAAGTAGTATTAATCAAACATCAAAAAAGAAGATGGCAGAAAAAGTATAACACAGGTTTGAACTTTGCAAATCATTACAGAGAAGCTACTGCAAATTATAAGGCTGGCTACAGACTAGAACATAATTCAAACACATTAAATTCTGCAGTTAAACGTTAAGGTGTTAATACTTTAATAGCCTTCAACTAATGACTGCTCTTTCACCTTTCAGGGTAATATATTAACATTTATTTCCACTGCACCAATAGATGCTCTATCATGTACCATAATATAGCAGGTAGCATCGAAGCCAACATAACTGACCAACATGATGGAAAATAAACACTTATATTATTGCAACAAATGAAAGATCTATTTATGTCAAAAGTCCATCCAAAAAAAAAAAAGAAAAGAAATAAGAAAGACATGGACAGCTTAAAAATAATCTGAATTTTTAAAAATAGCTTTATGAATTTGGAGTAGTCAGAGTATAATTATTTCAACCACAACAGAGTAGCTCCAGTTCTACCTGCCTTTATATTGTTGGCATATGAGATGACATCATATAGCTGATAATGTCAGAATACAAGGAGCTAAAGGCAGCAGGGCTAAAAGATCCATGCCTGCTACAGAACACTCTCTGTCGTAATCCATTCCAGAGCCTGAGTCAAACCATTCTTCTGCCATCAACAAACACTACTGGAATAAAACAGTATTTCTTCTCCTGTGGCTACTCATCCAGACTACATATCACCTTCCTACCACAGACAGGTAACCTGTCAGTTTGCATAGCAGCAGTCTGCATAAGAAAGCTAAGGATTTCATCAGTACATTGCCCATCAAGAACGATCTGCTGTTGCAAAAATCCAGGCTACTACATACAAAAATACATTCATTTTAAAACCCCAAAGCTAAGACATTAAGATTTTAGAAACGTCAAAATAAAGGTAGACTGGGAAACTTTGATTCTGCTACCTGCTGTGTGTGTCTCTTCACATCACACAATCTATACATGCACGCAAAATAAATACATGTTTTCCGTCAGACTATTCATAGAAGTGCCTAGGTTGGAATGGATCTTTAGGATCATCAAGTCCAACCATCAACCTAACACTGCCAAAACCACCACACTAAATCATGTCCCCAAGCATCACATCTACCCGTTTTCTTAAATACCTCTAGGAATGACAACTCCACCACTTCCCTGGGCAGCCTGTTCCAACGCTGAATAACCCCTTCTGTGAAGACATTTTTCCTAATCTCCAATCTAAACCTCCCCTGGCACAACTTGAGGCCATTTCCTCTTGCCCTACTGCTTGTTACTAGCGAGAAGAGTCCAACCCCCACCTCGCTACAACCTCCTTTCAGGTAGTTGTAGAGAGTGATAAGGTCTCCCCTGAACCTCCTTTTCTCCAGGCTAAACAACCCCAGTTCCCTCAGTCATTCCTCATAAGACTTGTTCTCCAGACCCCTCACCAGCTTCGTTGCCCTTCTCTGGACATGCTCAAGGACCTCAGTGACTTTTTGTAGTGAAGTAGCCCAAAACCAAACACGGTACTCGAGGTGGGGCCTCACCAGTACTGAGTACAGAGGGATGATCACTTCCCTAGTCCTGCTCACCACACTATTTTGGATACAGGCCAGGATGCCGTTGGTCATCTTGACCACCTGAGCACACTGCTGGCTCATATTCAGCCGGCTGTCAACCAATATCCCAGGTCCTTTTTCACCAAGCAGCTTTTCAGCCACTCTTCCCCAAGCCTGTAGCACTGCATGGGGTTGTTGTGACCCAAGGGCAGTACCCATCACTTGGCCTTGTTGAACCTCATACCATTGGCCTCAGCCCATGAATCATTCAGTATCCAGGGTAAACAACACTCCAGGAAGCAGTTGTGGAGCACTGATGATTTATCCACAGTATACCAACCGTGTTTAGAGAAGGTGGAAGATGTTTAGGGAACATGATACGGAATTACAGTAAGGAGGAGTACGCTGTCATGTATTAAAACATTGCTCTTTAGAAACAAAAGTAGAATCTGTTACTATCACTGTTACTTATGAAAGTCATACACCACCTTCCAACCTTCAAGTCATGTCATTTCCCCAGAGGCTGAGCAGAGGTATAAGAGTGCCCTGCAGCTGAAGCTACTGAACATACTGGGTATGCACATGTCCTGAAATTCTTCACCAATTTAAAATTGTTCCTGGAAAAGACAACAATTTGGAGTTTTGGCAGGAGCAGACAGCATAGTTCACGTTGGATGTTCTCAGTCTCCTTTTTTCCACAGGGTCTTTCAGAAGCAAATCACAGCTATCCTGCAGTCCATGTGAACCGTTGCTGCATCCTGCTTCTCAACGTCATCATTCCTGAAAAGGCCTTAGCCAACCCTCTTACACCTGACTGGAAACGTTCCCATCAAGTGAGAAGAGAAGGCCTTGATGAAAGGTAGCAGCTGGGAGAACGGCTGCTACCATGAACACAGGAAGAAACTGAAAATTTCTGGAGGCTTTTGAGAATCACAGAATCACAGAATTTTCAGAGTTGGAAGGGACCTCTAGAGATCATCTAGTCCAACTCCCCTGCTAAAGCAGGATTGCCTCGAGCACATTACTCAGGACTGCATCCAGGCGGGTCTTGAAAATCTCCAGAGAAGGGGACTCCACAACCTCCCTGGGCAGCCTGTGCCAGTGCTCTGTCACCCTAACTGTAAAGAAGTTTTTCCGTGTGTTGGAACGGAACTTCCTATGTTCCAACTTATGCCCATTGCCCCTCGTCCTGTCATTGGGAACCACTGAAAAGAGTCTGGCTCCATCCTCCTTCAACCCACCCTTTAGATATTTATAAGCAGTAATAAGGTCTCCCCTCAGCCTTCTCTTCTCTAGGCTAAAGAGTCCCAGCTCTCTCAGCCTTTCCTCATAAGGGAGATGCTCCAATCCCTCAATCATCTTGGTTGCCCTTCGCTGGACGCTCTCCAGCAGTTCCCTGTCCCTCTTGAACTGGGGAGCCCAGAACTGGACACAGTATTCCAGTTGTGGCCTCACCAGTGCCGAGTAGAGGGGGAGAATGACCTCCCTCGACCTACTGGACACACTCTTCCCTATGCAGCCCAGGATTCCATTGGCCTTTTTGGCGACAAGGGCACATTGCGGGCTCATTGACAATTTGTTATCTACCAGAAAGAGAGAGAGAAAGTTAGGAGTAGCTCATTACTCCAACAGCAAGCAGTCTGCAGAAGGTAAAGAGGTCACAGGATGCTGACCTCAGACTACAAATAAAAATTTCAGTTAGATTATAGTTGTGCCTGCCTTTATTTTCATGGTTCTTAGCTCAAGACATCTTACTGGAGAAGCACTGAAGATTCACACTTGCAATTGTGATCTAGCAATAGTTGAAGACAGTTCTAACAATAAGATGAAGAGAAGGTAATGGGATCTACACTGACACTTTTAAATCAACACATTAGTTGCTAAACATTAAGTAGCTGTTCTCCTTTCCAAATATTTAAAAGTAAAAAGCTGAGTAAGGAGGCAGACGTGCAGTTTAAAGGAAAGATGGGTGTTGGTAACATCAGCTGACTCAAACCTTATCTGCAGTAGAAGTTCACATACTTTGTTCTGACAGTAATGATAGACAGAGAGAACCCAGATCTCTCACTGCGTTCTGTGAATATAGTAACATTGACATTATGACGGGCTTCCACAGTAACTACTTGAAAGAGTGACTGTCCACCTGCTGTGAAAACCACTCATTTCAAATTATTCCATGTTGGTAGTTTGTCACAAGTTTGTTTGTTCATTTTTAGGATTTTTTTTTTTTTTCTTCTCCCTAGCAAAGAAAGAAATACTTTTTTCCAACGCTCATCATGCACTCTGCAGTCCTACTTTCTAAAGTATCTGGTCAAATTAGAGTTTATTGTAAACAATGAAGCAAAATAATCATCAAAACCTTCAGTTCATGTCATCAGTACTTGCTTACACTCCCTATTAAGAAATCGTATATTTAGTTCGCTTTTCTACTTCTACTATTAAGACTAGTGGTACAACTGGACTGCTCATTAAAAAACCAACACTTAAATAGCATGAAATTCCATCTACTCTTATCAAAGGACATTATCTGGAAATATTTACATTTATTCCCCAAAATAATACCTTAGATATGGTCAAGAGTTTGCTACTTATCATATTGTCTAAAAAGCCAGAACCTCTGCATTGCATACACTCTTCTACAACAACCCAAATCCTTCAAGGTCTTTTAGAGTGACAGATGTGTATTTACTACCAGGTAAAACAGCGTGTAAAACAACAGTATGTCTAACATTACCTTTCCAGAATCTAATCCAATCAGGTTTAGAAACAGCGGACTTTCAAACTCTTGGAGAGGAGGAGGGCAGGAAAGTCATAACAGTTACTAAGAACATTTCAATAATTCATGGTCTCTCACAAATACTGTCAACTTAGACATTCATTTTACCTTGAGAAGGTATGTAGGAATATTGCTGAAATCTACAGGCAACTTTAAAAGGAAGCGAGCTGAGAATTCTCCAGTCTGTGGGGAAAAAAAAGGTAACACTAATGAGACCTGGTGTCTAAAACAGAACCACAAATTGAACACTCTGAGGATGAAATATTAACCAGAAAAATGTGTAACAGCTCATACCAAACAGAAGGGTTGAGATTTAAAACAACATTTCTCAATGGAATTACTGAAGAGGAAAAAAATAACTTACATATTTCACAGATGTTATATGAGAAAACACTTTAGAACCATAAAACATCATTGCCAGTAAGTCAGCAGCAAAAAGTAGTCAGAATACAACAATGTGCATGACAAAAATCAGACTGTACTTTGTTAGGCCCTAATTATAGATCTGTCTTGGCTGTACTCATTTCCGGACAAAGGTCTGGCGAGACCTGCAAATGGTCTGAAAGTAAAGCTAAAAACCTGACAACTTTATAAAAGCATATAGATAAAATAGAGGCATCTTCACAAACACAGCAGGTATACATAAAATAATTTGTGTTGAGTAAGGTGAGAACGTATCAAAAGTGTCCTCTGAAAAAACAAAGATGAAAGAACTGAAGTAGAAGGTTTGCTATCATTTGTTTTCAGAATTATGTGACTCTTAACACCTAGACAACTGTTTACTGAAAATTTGCCAAGCGTCCCCTACACATTGCTTTTTTTTTATGTATAAAGTGTATGCAAAGGAAATGGAAAGGATTTCCTTTCTGTTTCATACACTTCCTTAAAACCAGACTTTGTCCACCTGGTTATGAAGCAATGAAGTTGGCTTCTTTTGAAAAACAAATGCCTGCCTGATATAATCTATATTAATTTGTTGTCATCTCTATTTTTTAATTAAATGAAGCAGCTATATTTGTCATGTTGAATTAGCAGCACAAAAAGCATTAAATACTAATTTTACACAGTTAAGTACAAAATATTGAAACAAGGTAACAAAACTTTTTTCAGTTTTAATGCTGCCCTATTTTTGCATACATACGCTACTTAGTTATGTGATGACATACAATTTTTAAAAAATGGTACTTCATTTTAACAGGCAAGGGCACAAAGCAAAGCTGTATGAATATTCGTTCTCCCACAGTTCTCCCACAGTAACACATATGTACTACTTCACTATTTCCTGAGCATAGTTATCTGTACCTAATTTTCATTTTAATATTTTAAATGTTTTGCATAGCCAGACAAAGCGACAAGAAAAATACTTCAAACAAGAAGTGTACAATATACAAATTTTAACAGAGTGCACTTGCATCTACGGTGAATGTGCACACTGCAATTCTCATTAAAAGGGTGAATGTAAATACTGTACTAGATTTAAACAGGATCATCTTTATTGTGTATACAGCTATACCCTGTGGTAAGCAAAAGCCTGTAATACATCTGAAATAATGGAAGCATCCAGCAGTGACCCATGGAAGAGATGTAGAGAATCCTGACAGTGAACAGGTTGCCTGGGACCATGTCTAGACGGTGTCTGATATCTCTAAGGATGGAGATCCCACAATCTCTCCGGGCAAGCTGTGCCAGTGCTCAGATCCCTCAATACTCAAGGGCTTATAACCCACACAGAAGGATACCTTTTGGGCCACTGCTTTACTACGTCTCGTAGATGTTATCCCAAGAACTCCACACAGCTATTGGGACAGCTTGCCAAAGGCTACAACTCTTCAAGAGGAAAGCGTTCACAGTCACCTACACCAATACTGAAAATTTGCCATATGCCTTTGCAAAATAGTTCGTACTTTTGCCTCCCCTCTAAATTACTTTGATCTCAGCATGAGAGAAAACATGAAAGTTGTCACTGACCATATACCACCAGACCACAAGCCTCTGTAACGATGGAACTCACCAATTGCTATGCATACTGATTGCTTGAACAAAACACTGAAGGAAACCAGCTTGCTGATGCACAAATTTCTTTGAGAAAGTACTGGAGGTCAAAGCCAATAGAAACCAGCTTTCCAAAATGAATGGTAAAAGTTGCTAAGCAGGGCAGCTGAGGAATATAAGTGTTTGTTTGCTGTGCACATTATTTTCTGTGGTACTGACATGAATTAAAACTGAGAAGAAAAAATTCTACAAAACTGGATTCCTTCAATTATTTTATGCTTAAATTAAGCAAACATTTCGCCCCAAGTAACTAAGCACATATCGAAAAAGATGCTGTATTAGGCAGATGGACAAGAAGCAACACTAGCAAAACCAATTTGTTTCTTGGTCTGTGTATCGGGCATGGACTACAGATAACTCATTTTACCTTCCAGTCACTAAACAAGATCTTGAATGCAACCAAAATCTTTCCAATGGTACCTTGCCAGTTACATCATTTGCCAAAAGGCTTTGTGTGATGTTAGGTTGTAACCAACCCCACTGCCAGCTAGCTCAGAATTGCCCTTAAAATTTGTCCCTGGTAGTCACATGATAGAGGCAAAGCAATTGCACACAGAAACACAATGCAACAAAAAGTAAGACCGTATTAAGTTAAAGCCAGACTCTGAAACCGTTGCTGATGGCACTACTTGTGAGGATAGATGCCAACTTTCTGATGTTATATTACTTATGCATGCAGAAAAATCACCAACTTCTTGTGCACGTATAACACAAACACTGCTCTGATGACAGCCAGGGCACTCACTTTGTATTCAGAGTGAAATGGATATTATAGACAGTGCTTCTTGTCTGGAGTTAACTTCCAAAAAATGCCATACAACATTTGCCATAAAATCCAGAAAATTATTTCTGGTAAAATACCAAGTCCAATGAACTGGGATGGCCACTGAACAGAGTGGCCTCTGATCAAAACATTGGCTGCTCCAAGACACAGAAGTAAATACGAACTTGCAGTCTAGATCTTTTATGTCATTCAATCAATACTATTTTGCAATGTATTACTTCCAAAAGTGCTCTGGACGAGCGGGGAGCGGTCCCTGTCCATGGTGCTCACCTACCCAACCCCGACCGGCTTGTCACAGGCATCAGGTCGAGTCAGATGAATTTCTGGCCACAGCACTGAGAGATTAAATAGTTAATGGGCATCTGTATCAGCTGGTACTCTGCCAACTTGAAGCTACTAAGCTAGATAACCATTTGTCTATTTGTCATAAGTCTTGGAGATCACTTCAGGAAATTGGAGATACTGGAAAAAAGGTATAAAAGCAAGTACATGTTCCATTTTGGGACACAGCACTGAATTCAGGCCTCCTCTTCAAATTTCAAACTCATGCACTTAAGATGATTGCTTTCATAACACCGTGCAAGGTTCATTCATAGATGATTATTTCAGAAGTCTGCTGAGCTACTATCAATTCCTGAGAGACAGCAACAACATGAATTTCAATGACTTCTAGGCAGAGGAGATAATATGCAGTTTACCTCTTGCTTTTCAGATAAACACTGCTATCGCGCTGATCAAGACTAGTAAGACAGTTGTAAAGGACAGAAAGGAGAACTACACAAGTTAATTTCATAGTTTTGAGTTTTAGGACACTCACAAACAAGCATCTGTAATGTAGATATCAGGTTCACAGAATCTCTAGACAAAACTCTCAAGAGTCTTCTTGATAGAGAATGTAAACTTTGAAAACAAAGAACACACTACAGAAACCTTAAATAGCTGTGCAATGATTAAAAGCATTTGCCTTAAAATGTATTTCAGATTTATTTTATTGGAATATTTTTAACTAAAACAGCATTTCAAATGCAAACAAAGTTCTTTATTCAGTCACCAAAGACTGCGGAAAGATTCAAAAGGCTTTAGTAGACATGGCTTTCCCACAAAAAAAAAGTATAAAACCCCTAGTTTTCTACAATCTTGAGTAGAAATTTGGCAGCTGCCAAAAATTATGATAAAATCTCAGTACAGTTCAGAAATCTTTCTACATTTCAATAAACCAGTCTGATGATATTTACAGATGTAGCAAGATGTTTGTGATGCGAGCTATAGAGAAAAACGTTTAAGAATGAATTAATTTCTATGAAATATTCTGATCTATAAACCTAAAAAAGAGATCTGAAATTCTCTGATAAAGAAAATGTTACCCGGGTTAAAATAAAAAAGCCTAGATGACTTGTCTAAGAAAAGAAAAACAGGTGAATACAAGTACTGTGAGTTGTAAAGCAAACAACCTTGTTTTACCTATAACTTAAGGATGATTAAAGTGACATAAAGCTGAGTTCTAGGCCCTGATAACCGGAATGCTGAATTTTCATCGATTTTCAGACTGTGTCTATTTCAGAAGGTACTGCTTCTGAAGGCCAGTATATCTTAAGAGTATGCTATTGCTGAAAGCAAGAGGGAGACATGTTCAGCATAAACATAATTACATATTTCTTGATATATCTTACTCCAAACTTCCCATGATAAATACATTACCAGCGAAAAAGACTGATTTTTGCAAAGCTTACTCTGTGGCAGAGAGCAGTTTAAAAAAAATTGAAAAAAAAAATAATCAAATCGCACACTAACCAAAATGTCTACACTGCCAACAGCCTCATTTTAGAAGGCTGAGATGGCATACATACAGTGTTTCTACACAGCATGGCACATTTCCCAGGCAAAGGATACAACTTCAGGAAACAGATAAGCCTGTTTAATGTCTGACTGTCGTATGAAGACATGGTCCTATAAAGTCACTGCTCCAGCCCATCTCACCTCCTCCTGTCCTTCTGCAGTAAATGAGTTGGGTGGGTTTTTTTCCTCTCCAGTTTAGGTTCCTGAAACAACTCATCTCAGCATAGACAAGTGCCAGAGAGATACAGGCAGCTGCAGCTACCAATAAAATCAACTCAGTCTTAATGTGGAATCACACCATAATACGTCCTACCCATAAGCAGGCTGACTTGCCTGGGCAAGGTGTCATACCAACACTGTTATTCTTCCTCTCAAACCTGCAGAGATAACTCACACTTCCACATAACATTATACTGTGCCCTGTAAGTACTGCACAGACTTTTCCACAGTTTTCAAAGTTTTCATCTATAAATCAGGTGAACTAACATCAGGTTGAAAAACAGTTGCTCACCGGGAAATCTGGTTCAACCAAGGTAGTGGAACGTCAGCAATGTACAAAACAGGGAATATAGAGAGCGGAACATAGAGAGTGAGCTGAAGTCAAATAGAAGTTTTCTCCATTAGAAGCATAAAGCACAGAGATCCACAGAAACAATTTAAGTTTTCCAAGGCAAGAGCTGTACTTATTAAAATGAAAGGATCACTAAAAGCATTTTAGCAGAAACATTCTTAATAGCTTACCCAGTTGTTTTTTTTGCCAGCATAGATTTCCATGTTTTCTCCATACTGGGGCTCTTCAAGTAAAGTCTGATACTCAAACATGAGACGAGAGCTCTCACGTAATCGGCTGCACTGAAATTGGTGATACTGCTGCACGAGCTCTTTCACAACAAGCAGGAGGCATTCAGGGTTTGAAGGATTCCAAGAAGCCAAATTCTGTTGAATTAGAAAAGATTGTTTACAGGAACAGAAAGACAAGCACTCCCCCCTTCCATACTGATACCAGAGGCACATACGCATGGGGAAGCTTTGTGACAAAGCTAAACCATAATATTAAATGCAAAGGTTGTATCATGCTTTGGAAGAAAACCAGGTCAAGCAGCAAAAGCAAGCTTTAATGTAAATTAAGAGTCCATATAGAGACCTACCAGAAAACTGGTAACAGGGCTACTACCAGGCATAGATAGGCCCAAATTACCGTTTTAGTCTTCCCTAAAATTATACCGTTACATTTGAGAACTTGAAAAGTTTTAATTCAAAAAATTAAAACAGATACGAAACACACAGTGATCAGGTAAGTACAACCGCGCACAGTATCTGACTCAAAAAGCAGTCAGACAAGTGAATATGCCAAATTAACACCAACTACGGAAACTAGTCTGCTTCATTATTCAAATAGTGGATATAGTATTGACAGTGATGGAGCAAATGGGTTCTCTTCTGCTGCCTCAACCCTGTGCTTTACTTCACCTTGACTGCCTCTTCACTAGAGTTACCTTGACTCATCCCCTTAACACAAATGCCATCCATACACAAGTCTCTTCAATGTGCCTGGCAGAAGTTTTTATTACAAGTTGACTGCAAATGAAGAAACGCAGTTAACAGAAATAAAAATGTTCATACAATGAAGATAATTGTGTCAGTAGCACAGTAGCAATGTTATCTCTCAGTTTAACTGCCCTAACATTGGCTTAGACCAGTCCTCCATCCACAGTAGGTTTTACTCAGGAGATTCTCTGTTACAAACCGTACCTAACATGATCAGTGTCGCGTGCCTACATCTGGTTGACCTAGAAGGATCTACGTTAAGGGCAGATGAGAACTCACCCTGTGCTCCATGCTGACAGGACATGAGACAGTTTTGATGCAAAAGCCCATATGCTCTGTACTTAGGTCCTCAACAGGTCTTGATACAAGCTCAGGCCATGTTAACATAGTCATGCAACTTTTGGTCCGCTTTGAGTATAAGCAAAATTATTCTGTATTTCTGTATATTACATAGATATATGACAACAAACTAGCTGCAACAGGATTTTGAAGTGAATGGATAGTACAGTTGACATTAAGATCCTCAGAACTGGCAAAGATGTCTGTATTTTACAACTAAATGCAGATATAATAGAGTAGCTTCAAATAAAATTACTTATCAGTATCTGAACTCAAAAGTGGTTACTTTTGTCCTGGAAGTTGTAGATATTTCATTAACAAATTATATGCATAATTTACATTTTTTGGCAAGGACAAAAAAAAGTATTAGCCCTTTTTTACCTCTGCAGTGGCAAAACTGCTTTGGTATGCATCATTTTCTACAATGAAAGGACAGAAAACATTTCTGTGCTCTGAAGTAGCTATCTTAAGACTGCCTTGTATTCAAACACATAAAAAATTACATTTCTTAACTTAGGTTAAGTAAATGAATGAAGCTGGATAAAAAAAAAGTCCCCTAAAATATACAAGCTTTTCATATTTTGTGTAACACCAAAACTAATAAATACAAGTGAACAGGTAGCACAGAGAGGTTGTTGAGTCTCCGTGCTTGGAGATACTCAAAACCTGACTGGACAAGGTCCTGGACAGCCTGCTCTATCTGACCCTGCCTGGGCAGGGGGGCTGGACTAGACAGATGATCTCTAAAGGCTCTTTCCAACCCCAGCTATTTTTTATTTCTATGAAGGGTTTAAAAAAAGCTTGACTAAAACAGAGGATCTTATCAAGGTAAGACTCTGTAGTTCTGACCTGAAAAGAAATTAAGGAGTTGCGTAGAAATTTTATCTTCTGATACTCTGGAAAGGCACATAGAAAGCTTAATCAATTATTCACCAGACACCATACCTTCAGCTCTACAATGAAATCTACTTGTAGCCTAATCTCTAACTATGTGGCTATTTCCGTTAAAAAGGCTTATAATTTTTATTATCTCTGATGACTGTAGTTCATGATATATCCCTTTGGAACGGTTTTATGCAGACTTCAGTATATGTGTGTGATGGCTTAATACTTCAGGCTTTCCACAACTTCATATTTGTTTCTCTCTATATTAAGAGGTTATCAAAATTAATTTCTCATTTCAGCATCACCACTTAAAACATACAAGCCTAATTTGTCAGTGAAAGCGACATGAAATATATAGTCCTTACTCGAAAATCTTGCTTTTTTTGAAGGAAATGTTTACTAAGGCAATTTTATCTCAAATCTTACCACATGTTGTTTTCCCTGAAGTCCCCAGTCCTGGAGAGGATCACTTCTAAGAGAACCTCACCTACATTCTACCCACCCCCTCCACCCCTTCTCATTTCAGTTAATAGCTACCAGAAAGCAAAGAAATCTGTGTATGCACTACCTACGTACCGCAAAAAAAAGAGACAAAAATAAAAGAAATACAATTTAGAAACACAATCCTTTTTCTAGCTCATAAACATGGGGTTTAGACCACTGTCATGACTTTCAGCAACATGATTCATGATTTTTGAATGACTATGGCTGGCAGTGCTACATTAACTGTCTACGCATCACTCACTCCTGTGATTAGGATAAAAATCATACATTTCTGTCACACATAAAAAAGAAGATAGGCGGCGGAAATAAGAGTTTTGGAAGGTGGTACTTTCATTCTTCAGAAACACAGACGTTGTTCTTGCTTTGATGAAAAAAGAAAAACTTGTAATCTTAGAGTGTGGATGGAGCACTTAAGGGAACACTTACCTCTATAGTACAGATTTGAAAAAGACCCGATGCTTACATAATTTACAGATTCACCCAAGACTGACAGGCTCAGCTGAAGAAACACAACAGGACATAACTGCTGATCACGATTCGCTTTGTTTTACATGGATGAATGAACAGTTCAATGAACAGCTACAGGATTAAACTGTACTCCTATTCTCCTGCTCACTGTGATTCTGGTAGAAAGGACTACCCGGCATGGCTAAGATACTATCCTTGAACTTCTGCCTTTAGAAGCCACCACAGTGTCATAGACTCCACATTTGACCGTGACTTGAAGTAGAAGTACTCTGTTTTTTTTCCTCCTAGACAGTAAGAACACCTATTAAATAGGAATATTATCATTGCTGTATCTTAAAAAGAAAAATATATTCCAGAGGAACTGGTGAACAAGTGAGATACTAACACGGTTCATATAAGTTCCTCAAACACACACTACAGAGTGACTGAAAGCCTTGTTCTGCCTTGTCTGCCATCTACAGCTGGTAAAAATTTATTCCCAACTTGAACCCATTTAAGCTTATCTGATTCTGCAAAATATGAGAGAACGTTTGTCAGGTAGACAGCATCTTCTAGGAAACACATTTTGTATCATGCAGTCTGAAACCAGACTGTGTATAACCTTAAATTTCCTGTTCCCAAGCTGCTGCTCAAATAAAGCATTTCCAGAAAGCCAGAGGATGTAATATGCCAGTATGTACTGGTATCAGCCAGACAAGTGGGAATAACCTTTCCTCCTAATGACACTGGTATAACACAATAGAAATGTTCTGTCAAAGGAAATGACCAACAATATTTTAATAACTGACCTAAATGCAACCGAACCTTTTGTTTTTTAAATAACATTACACTACAGGACAAAAAAAGAGCAAGAGGAAATCCATTGTCATTTGTCCAGCATGGAGCTAGAGTATTGCTCTTTTCAAAGAATTCGAGAACTCTGCATCAGAACAGTGTTTATGCTGTATTGCCTTAAAGCTACAGGAATTAAAATGAATGGTTTGACTGTAGGATCCTTATTAAATACCTTTCATTCACTACCTAACGTTCAAATTATGAATTGGTTATAAAAACAAATCACCTGGAGAAAAATTCAACTACCCATCCAGTACATACAGCAATTACAATGGATTCTCACTGATTAAAAAGTAAATATACAATGGTTACACAAATTTTCTGCAACACAAGTTCTGATTTAAATAAACATTATTTTTAACTTTAGAATAATATTATTGTAGTGCTTGCTATTTGGCAATTGGCCATTACATTTCTAGCCGTTTTGTTAACTACGCAGAAGTGCTGTTCTTTTCAGAACTAAATTTACAAATTTTAACATAAACACTTCTGAATACAAGGACATATTTATGTACAAAATTTCTTTTTACATACCTTCAAGTGTTGCTTATTTGCCCTAAGCACTAGGTTCATTCATATGAAAATACTTTAAAACATTTTATCATGATCCAATTTCAACAGTATGCCAAAATACGTGCTACATTGTTCTCTCGGTTTCAAATGGTACCTTCTTTAATCTTCCTTCTATTTTTTAAATCAAAGACAAAGTAAGCAACTACCTGTAACATACATTGTTGAAACCTAACTAAAGCAGAATTTGATATTTATCAACTTCATCCCTTGTAGAATGCCTTAATCGCTACAATTTCAGCATTAAAATGATTCTTCTGAGAATATGCAAGGATTTGTCACTTTAGTCAATGACAGCAGTGTCCCTGTGACAGTGAACTGACCTCCTCCTTTACAGATAAAGGACCTTCTAAATGAAATTTTATTTAGCAATACAATATTGTATACACTATTAGAATTTGGAAGTTGTTTTAATAAGCAAAATCTTAAACTAGAGGCTTTGGTGCAAAAAGAAGTAGCAGTCTGTGAGCTTCATTTTCTGATTGTTTGCCTAAAGGCTGTATTCCAACCGTAGACAATACAGCCTTTTAAGAAATAGTATTTTAAAATATTTAAAACAGAAGAATAGAGCGAGCTTCCAGTGTTTCTGTGTTCCATGGCTCCAAGTTTTGCTACAAAACTCAGATCTTGCATAAGAATTATGCTCTGCATGCAACTTCAAAATTATGAGTTTTAGTCGTTACAGCTTCAGAAAAACCCTGGAAATACGAAAACACACATAATCTCATTTTCTACATCCAGACTGTTGAAGCCTGGCAGGTATGAAAAATCCAATTACAGAATTAACCAGCAAATATGTATACAGCAAAGACTTGTTGCTTTCTGTAACTTCTATCAAAATTTCCTTCTGCTCTGCCCACTAGGACCTTCAATTTTGTCCCTGACAAAATTTATACATTCACATCATTTCACCAAAATCACATGCATGTTGAAAAGAGAGGGTTTTTTTAATCTGAAATTGCTATAAAATTGCAATTAAAATGAATTTTATATTAAAAAATGAGCCCACCAACTGGGTACTGACAGACTAGCTTACATATTTCACTCAATAAATCTTTTCTAATTTCAATGAGATTTCTGCAGACTTTCCAGAGAGTTAATCAAATTTTACAGAACAATCACTAATGCATTTAAAATAAAGACATCCAGACTTGGATCCAATTCCCTGTCTTGTTTGCCAACAGATATCTTTAAGTGACCTCTGTCGTGAAAACTGTCTAAGTTACTCAAAAGTTAGCTAGCTAGACTGAAAGTGGCCCACTGTACAACAATATACAAGCATGAATCAACTCGAAGTGTGCATCTGCAACTAGTTCTGCATTCATGCTCATCTCATATGAAGGTTTACATGCCCATCTCAGATTGGTTACGATCATTTTTAATGTTATTTTTTCAGCATATCATGGAAGAACCTACCTGTCATTTCTGAGCACACAGATGGAGACTCGATTAAACAGTTGCCTAGACACTGCTCGCATGTCTCCATAATCTCCACTAAAACTAGGAGCAACTCCACACTTCAGACCTTAATTTCAACCTTTTAATTGGCTTTTGGCTTGGCCACACAGCAACTTGTGTAACTTTTATTTTCTAAAAAGGTAAATTGTTACCTCATCTTGAGGAGTTCATTTTAGTAGCAGGTTTACTAGCATCAGAAGACAACTACATATTTTCTTGTGGACACAAAAGCCTAGTAACGTCATCTGTGACAACTGGCTAATCCCCATTTTTCCAATTAGGGAAGGAATTCAAAACGGTCTACAGGAATGAATTCAAAATGGTCTACAGCAAAAGTAATGGAACAAGAACTTCCATATGATAAAGACCAGACTCCAGAAGTGTTGTTGCCCACAGTTGTAGCTACTGTCATACAGAAGATGTCCAATAACTATTTACCTATCTGTAAGTAATTCAACATAAGGAAGTTGAATATACTTTTGTGGCAGAAGCTTCTCTGGCAATTGCTAACTTTTCCTCATTATTGGACTAAGTATCAGGAAAAGGTCTTTGAGAAAATAGCTATCTAGACCTTAGAGTAATTAAGCAATAGCATGTACATCCACTAATTTTGCCCTCCACCTCATGCAATATAAATAGAAACATAATATTCAGTTATTATACAGAGAGTAGTAGACTATAGGTATCCATTAAACTGTGTCTACATTGGAGAAATCCAAAGTGATTCAGGAGATCTGTTCCAAAGATCTGCCAGATATTAATTTAAACAAGCTCACTGAAGAGCACAATTTTCACTAAGAAGTATAACCCTACAGATTTTGTTGGGATGCAAAGTCAGTTTTCGAATTCCCTGGCTCTTGGTCCTGTCTCCTGACAGGAGTTGGCTGCATACTAAGTGAGCAGTTTGATACGGAAAGTTTTTTGGACCATCAGACACGACCAAAGTGTTGAGAAAATGAATTCACTTTAAGTGTGTATAAAGAGGCAGAGTAAAGATATTATAAGGCCACCCACAGAGTGCAATTTAAGCCATTTCAACAGTAACTCATTGAAACGAATAGCAATGACACCAACTGGATTTCAAAAAGAGACAAAGAAAATTTGCAGCCAGACAGTATCAGTTTTAATGAGATCTTCTTAGAGGTGAGGCAAGTGAAAAACCCCCACAAAGTAGCTTCTCAGCCCTACTAGCAAAGACATGCAGAATTTAGCATTCCAAAGTAGCCATACTATTCAACTTTTGGCAAAGAAACCACATTTACGTTTTGTTCTGGAACATTTTGTGCTTTGCAGTCTTTCCTTTATCCTTCCAAAAAGCTAATCAAGAACCTATGCAAACTACTCAGTGTCCGTGATTACCTGTTCCCCCCTTTTTTAGAACATAATGCACCTTGTGTTCCCTAAGCAGCTAATTCATAGCCTCCTTCACAGGTTAGTGCTTATTTCACTACTCCAGACAATGTCTGCAGCAAACGATAATTCTACACTATCAGAAAGAAAATACGATAACAATTTCTAATTGATCTGAAGTTGTTTTTCTTTGAAATGTGTTTAAATATCCAGGTTGCCAGAATATCTTCCAGGAATGTGATTTTAAAGAAGACAGATTGTAACTGTTTTTCCTGGCTATACTACAGGAAACAACAGCAAGATCTTATTTTAAGTTAGTGTACTTTTATATTTCTAAGCAAGAAATTAACTTTCACGAGAAAATGTCAGTAAACAAAACCGCCCAAGCTCATAACAGTGGTAATGCATTTCTATAGCATCTTTCATCCAGAATTATCATAAAGAATAATGTAAGTACAGATTTGCATTTTGTTTATATCTCTGCACACCACATGCACAAAACTTGCATCCTACAGTGGCTTAAAATGAGTACCAATCTAAGTTTTTACCTGAAATTAAAAAGATCACACCGTGATATCAGCACTTATGCTCCATATAAATACAGAGGAGATATGGGTCCAGTGGCTACAGCATTAGTCTAGCAACTGGGATATCTGGTTTCAGTCCCTGCTTTGCTATCATTTTCATGGGGCACCACGGGGAAATTGCTCACAGAAAAAGGCACAGGATAATTATCTGCCATATGCTCACATCTTTCTATCAACAGATATTTTTCACAGTATTTGCAGGGCTGGAGTGTTATAACAACTTCAAAGGCTTCAGTTTCTTAGCAGCCAGCACTTAAACATCCTACAGGCTGCAGTTTCAAATCAATCACTGTAAACCTACATGCCATCTACTTGTCATCTTATTTTCACAGGTTCTTCATATCCCCCTTCCCCAAAGCACCACTGGAACAACTTTCTGGAGTGATCTGCTTGAAATGATCATTTTTGGGCACAAGCAAACATCAAAACTTAACATTTCATAGAAACAGTTCAACTCAGGAGCACTTTTGTCGTGCCAAATACAATCAAAGAACTTACAGACCTCATGTACTCTACTAGCTATTGTGTGTAACAGATAAAAAGTTTGCATAAAGCAAAGCTTGGGATAGACAGTATTTATTTTATGTTTTATTTTAGTGAGAGTGTGTTAAAACTGGATTCAGAAATTACAATAGCTCATAAAAGCTTAGCTGAAATCTCAAATACCTGAAGGCCTTGAATTAGCATGAAAATACAGAGCAGGAAAACAACATACTAAGAAATGAATTCTGCTTTCAGAAAAGCACCTTACATTTTGTATAAAATTATTTTCCCTCTTTTCTTCCGCTGGCCACACAGTGTGATTTTTGATTAACGATCTCATCATACCCAAGGCGACTCAAAACCCCAGCAAATCTGACACACAGAGAACACTTTCCTGCATTCACCTAGAAGAAATGCACCACTGCCTCTCAAGTACTATTCACCCGAAAAAGGAGCAAACTCAAATTCCAAAGGTTACTACAAATCACTTCTATGCCCTGCAGTAGGAGCATTTAAGAGACAACTGATCTTTGTACATTAAGGGTGTTCTGGAGCTGCAGAAACTGAACCTGAGCCCAGAAGAGCATTTTTTAAGTTCCGCACTCTTCCTGAAAAAGCCTGCCTGTTTCTCCCACAGAGCTCTCTTACAAGATAATCAGACCCTTACAAGCTACAACTGCCTACTATCAAAAGAGAGAGTACAATACTGTCTAATTAATCTCCTAAAGACTTGGCATGCATAAGTATTTCTTGTCCTACTTTGCTAAGTGATTAGAGCAAGTTTTGTTCCTTTCCAGACCTCCCAGCACACCTCTCTCAGAAAGCAGATGGTACCTCTACCTGTTCTGAGAAGGAATTTCTTAATTCCCTCAGCACATATAAATCCTGGGATAAGGAATCCAATGCACTAGTCATTAGTTAATCCACGTGAGTATGCAGCACTTTTTCCCCTTGGGAGTCTGTTACCAGAGGCACACATATTTAACTAGACACGGCAAGTAAAAGGAAAACAAAAAAGCATGAAGACAAGATTAATTTCAACACAAGACATACACACATGCATCTTTTACCTAAAGACTTACTCATCATGCACTGACGGTAGCATGAACAGGCCCCAACTCCTCAGACCCTCAGTGGACCAGAGAACAGACCCCTGTCTCAATGTTAATGCTTTACCTCAAGAGTCCCTTTTTAAACAGCAAGTCTTTCACTCTTATCACTTCTTGGGGTTTTTCCTTTCCTGTCAAAACAAGTAATTTTAGCTACAGCAAAGAGGCAGAACCTTCACAGCTAATATTTTGGACAGCGTCCACTAACATCCCTTGAGCGTTTATTGTTGGGTGGCACATGCAGAACTGCTTTCTTCTAACCATTTTTTCCCCTGCCAAAATCCCATAATTTAAAATCAATGTATCACACGGTAGATCTCACTGGCCAAGCAGTATTTCCATCTTTATTTTCACATTTCTACTACAAGAGAGTTTATAAGGCCTTGAAAATACAGTCCCTAAAGAAAACATTTACAAAATACCATTGTGTAAATTATAAGACATTGGAAATCAAAACTATTTCTCTACTATACCAAACAAATTGATGCAAATTAGTTATCTCTTCTCAAAAAAGCAGTATAAGAAAAGAACACTCATTTGGCTTCTTTATGCAAGTAAAAGCTGCATCTCTGGGATGACAGGTATATGGCAAAATTCATGTAAAACTGTATGAACACTAATACTGCAAACAAAAGACAGAAGATGTTGACTAAATTTGAACTATATTTCTGTAATTATCTTTAAAAAAGAGCAGATATGCCTGAGGATCCGAGATGGAAGATAGCAAGGAAACACAGACATAAAAGCATGTAAAGAATGAGTAAAACAAAAAGAGGGTTTGAAACGAACACAGGCTGAAACTTAGACCAGTAAAAAGAAAAGAAAATATAGCTTGAGCCCTCCTCCATTTCGGGAAATGAATAGATCTTTTGAAAATTACCCTAAGTACAAAGATATTTCTTTGCCCCAACAATATCTTCCGAAGGAAAGAACCTGCAGGGTCTCAAACTTCAACTAATCCCATTGGAAAAAAGTACAATTATAAATTATAACGGAATTCACAGTCTAGAATTTAATCAAATACGAAACTGCATTATCAGACAGAATGATTATTTCTAACTGACCTTCTGTAATCAGTTAATTTAAAAGTCTGCTCTGCTTGCATATTCATGAGCAATGACCAACTTTCTCTACGGAAAAATGAATTATCATGGCTCAACAACTTGAATTCAATGGGCATACCACATTGAATTTAAATGTATTCTCAATTCAGGAAGACTGTGCTAGATTTGATCTTTTCTCTCTCTTTTTCTTTTTTTTTTTAAGGAAAGAAAAAAAAGAAAACCTTGTAAATGTGTTTCTAGAAAGCTAACAAGCTGTTGCCTTCAAGCCAAACCATTTCTTACTGTTCTAGAGTTCTTGTGAGGAAGTAGAGTATATTGTGCCAGTACCATTACACATCAGGGCCAGAATCCTTTAATTTTATGGCAGTTTCTCTAATAATATTTTTTTCCAAATTTTAATAAAACATTGCTCAAGTAAAGTATGATTGGATTTTAATTAACTCAAGCAAAAAATAGTCATAACTACATTATCAGTTTTCTGGTTCATATTAAAGAATTATCAGTACCAACATTATTATTGCACTTCCAGACTTCCAAATAAAAAACATTTTGCTTTCATTCCATAGATGCCCCATCCCTGGAGGTGTTCAAGGCCAGGTTAGATGGGGTCTTTGAGCAATCTGGTCTAGGGGGAGGTGTCCCTGCCCATGGCAGGGGGATTGAAACTAGACGATCTTTAAGGTCCCTTCCAACCTAAACCATTCTGTCATTCTGGATGTCTGGCTTGAGATATCCAACTTTATATTTTTGGTTTAAACTAACGATGGCTTGAAAGCCACTAAGATGCTGGAATTCATTATACCACCCTTACACTAGCAAGGTCTTTATTTCCTGCAAAGCAGGTACATTATATATACATATAAACATATGAATGCATTTTGCCATCATTGTCTGGTAATTGGCAATCTGAAGTTATACATGTCTTTTCCCTCCAATACAACACCATCCACCTGAAGAGTCTTTCGTTTGCTCAATCCTGTTGCTTCCTCAGGCAACCATTAGTGATAACAGAGAAAGTTGTGCTTCTTGGAGGAAAAACCAATGCCTATCAAATATACCAGGCTGAGACAGTGAAGGAGACTAGGGCATTACTACATCAACCTGCCTGGCCACAAAAAAGCACTGCTGACAGAGAGTGGCATTCACAGTGTTAAGGGCCGTGTGATCTACTGAGAAACTTTGAGCAAGTTCCACTGTCTCCTCCAAGCGCTTTCTAAAACTATCCTTCTCACAATGTCTAGAAATCCCTTTAAGAGTTCCTAAAGAAAAGGAATAACAGTAATACACCCTGATCACAGAGGGGATAGCACTAGATGAAGATGTCTTTGAAACTGGTAGTGGAAGAGTTGCCAAGTGTAGCTCCTTAAAAGAGAAGTGGTGAAAGTCTCTGAAAACTGGCAGAAAAGATGAGGCAAAGAAGCAACTTTTGTTTTGTCCTCATGGACTGTGAGTTGCCCTTGTGAAAATATCCAGCAACATGAACAACTGATGTTGGGAGGGAGCATGTCACAGACCCAACAGAGTCACTGCCTACAAGAATAATCACAGATTCAGTGACTCCAACTATCCTTTAAAGAATATTCAAAGGCCTCCCCCCACCCCCGCAGTTTGTTATCTAACACAAACACACAGTTCACAACTGAGATTTTTCTCTTGTTCATGGTGGTAGACTTCACTTATCCTCAAGGCAAGATACATTAGTACAGGGCACTAATATAGGCTGACTGTATCTCGGATGGGATGTTCTCCCAGCCTACAGAATAAGTGGACAGGAGGACCATGAGATGTTGAAATGGGCTTCCAGAGGAAATCTTAAAACATTCGGGGAAGTGTCATAATGAGATAATTGCCTCGCACTACTAAAGTTAAGGAGTTTACACGTAATCTCAGGCAAACATCCTGAAGAACTGGAAGGAACACCAGGAAGATGGAAATAGAGACTATCTAACTGGACCCAAAATTAAATAAAGCATAAAATTAAACAAATAAAGAAACAAAACAACTAAGTCTGAAATGCATTCAGATTTTAGTCATGCAAGGGTCTCGTGCTGAACAGCATAAAAACAAAGTATATTGGCAAAGCTACCTAACAGAGCATTGACTATATAGAGCGTATAGGTTTAGGCAGAGCCTAAGCTTTAGTTTGTGTACCGGCTCACTGACAGCTTGCTCAGCTATTTCTCACACCCAGCATTGGATATCAGCTTGTGCCACCTCTAGCCTTTCCAGTCTCCAGGGACCACAGGGTCAGAGAAGAGTGAGGCTGCAAAGGTGAGCCCGCAATCCCTCCTGCCATGCAAGGACTCTGGTAATTAAGAGACGCGTGATGATTTTGCTAGTGTTCATACTGCAGCTCTCATCTAAGACTAATGTTAGCTATATAAGTGCTCCTTCTCCACTTACCAGAACTTCAGGATATGCTACTTGATTTTACAGTAGAGGAGCAAAAGAAAGAATACTCATTCAGACAGTTTGGTTCTAGTAGAGAGACAGCAGTCTTAAGCCCAGTAGCAACTCTTGCCCACCTAAGAAATGAGTGAGTTCATTGAGAAATCAAGATTAATTCAACATAAATTCAAGAAAAGATCCAGAAACTCAGGAGGCTAGTGGTCTGGGCTCATGCATAAGCTAAACAGACATAGCTTGACAGAAACCTAATCCTAAACAGCCTTTACATATTCTGGTCCAACCTTCTGGCCCATCTAACTGTATGACCATGAAAAACACAGTCAAACTCATGTGACAATTGAAAATTATTATTATAATATTTTTTAATACAACAATATGAATGGAAAGCCATGAAATGTCTTTTCCCTTGTTTTGCTAGTACACAATGATTAAGTCTCTTACCATATCCACATTAGTTAGTATAGCAGAAAAACATTTTCTCCCACTTTGCCATCCTTCAGTCAAATGATCCATGCACATTCCTAATGTTCTCCTAAAACTAGTATTTTCTGGACTGAAATACTATATTTTAAGAGCTAATATTCTAGATTTTCCATATTCTAGGAAGAAATTGCATTATCAGAAGACCTCGTGCCAAAAACCGAAAGGAAGTATTTCCCCGCTGAGCACTTCAGAGAACTAACAGAATTAATTTTGCATTCTATACCAGCAAGATTTAAGCAAGAAAGGCAAAACTACTTACCAGATATTTTATTCTCTCAAAATTAAATAAATAGTATCAAACTGTAGAAGTTTTTTCAATTTCTGGATTTGCTAGGCGAAAAGTCCAGCCAAAACACCGTGATTAACTAAAGCAGAACTTCTGACCTCAGCATATTCTTGCCTGCTTACACTGCTTACACACAAGCCAAGTTTTGTAAACTATGCTAGGAAATGCTGAAATTTTGGAAAGAGAGGTAAATAGATACGATGATTTTACATTAATAGAAAATGACAAAGTAATACAAGGTAGCTAACTCCCTCTCAGCCCTATAAATATTAACAATTCTGGACAAAGAGGACCAAGAAAAGGGAAAAGCTAGAAGAGAAATTGAGAAGACTAAAACAAGGAGAAAAAGGAGCAATTTCCCAATGTAGAAAGGCCCTGAAGGAAGAGGAGACGGGAAGATGGTAGGAAAAACTTGTTTTCTGTCAGTTCCCTTGAATTCCTTCTGCTGAACTACTTGTACAGCCACCATCTTTACCACCCGGCTACACAGACAATCCTAACACTTGCTCTCAGCACTGTATGACTTCCCAGAAGGACCTCCTGAATGCTGGCCTCACACAGGCTGTAGTCAAGCTGGCCAGGCTACCCCAGGAGAGTATTCCCAGCCAGAATCCTCTTTTGGGGATTTCTCATTTTAAACCGAGTGCAAGCACAGCAAAAATAAAAGGCAGAAAACCTGTGTCTGGTTTCTGACACCCCTTGCTAGGCTGGGTCAAGGAAACAAATGAGGATTCACTGGGGAAACTGTGTGGAGCTGACACCCAAACCAGAGAAAAATACATTCAAAATTAGATTCTTTCAGGTCTGGCCTAAAGAGGAACAATGTACTGGCATAGCTCTATTGTTTGAAAACATGGACAAAAATGTATACCATAAATGCCAACAATACCAGCCAAAAGGTCCTTCTGCTGGGAAAGTTCCTGAGTTAAACTAACTCTTCCGATGGTATAAAATGTGACTTTGTCACCACTGCCTATCCATACCAGACAAAACTCAGCAAGGCCTCAGTGACCATATGCATATAGAGAACCTAAACTTATATATAGGTTATCATATATATGTGTATACATGTGCACACATACATATATCCCCCATATATACAAATTGGTAGGATAAATATAGAAGGACAGGAATAAATAGTTTTCAGAATTCACATTTGTTTTAGAAAATTAAACACTCAATAGCACTGGATTATAAATAATCCAAACACACCTGGACATATAAAGTCAAGACATGACTGAAAAGTGAACACGAAAAATCTGAATATAAAGAAGTTAAAAATAAGAAAAAAATCTAATAAAATGCAGGATCCAATCCTGCATTCTGTTTCACTTAAATTGCCCAAGTTCAACTGAAACAAAAGAAATTTAAGGCTTTCAGTACAAGAGTGGTAGGTTAGGGGTCCAAGAATGAAATCTGCTGCTGCCATCCCAAATACAGCAAACCGAAGAGACAGTAATGCTAAAATAGTCTGAATTTACCCACACATTTCCCAGACAAAGAGAACCCACCACTGCCACTTTAAACTTTAAAGTCATAATCTGAAAACCATCATGTTCATTGCCCTTATGTAGGGGCTCTCATACTGGAACACATAACAATTGCATCTTTGCCAACAGTACAACAGCCAGACCTTTTAGAACAAAATAGTTCAAATGGCATTAGCCACCCATAAGGGGTGTTTGGGCTTTTTTGCAGCTACTGTAAGCATAGAACAATTGATGCTGTTAAACATCTGTCTCACACCTCTGATAGTAAATGAAGAACAATCACGGAAGAGGCAGGTATTTAAAGAATGTCTTCACTATCCATTAAAAGCTAACTCAACAAGTTAATGATAATAATGATTAAGATTTTGAACACAGCCACAGAAAGCAATACAGCCTTCCTGACAAGCATCATATAGCCAAGTGATAAATATGGAGTCTAATAACTACAAATACAAGCATTTAAAATAAACATTGCTGTACCTGAGATATAGAGCACGACAGCCAATACGCTTGAGCAGCACAATTAGCTGAATCAGCTCCACAATGACTGAAATCTGCACTCAGTATTAACAATTAGACAAGGGGAAACAATCTTCCCAATGCTACATACTGGCATGAAAACTGCAGTGGCCCATTCCCTGAAGTTCTGTGATGGCAATGCCCTCCTCCCACATGAATGCAACACCAAGTATTCCCATCTATACTAGCCCGCAAGAACCCATTCATCACTCACTGGGTTTCAGGGAACGCTAACGTCCTCTTGCCTCCATCCCCACTAAGGCTAATGGAGCCTTTTTGGTGGCAATGGGTAGGCAGAATAATTCTGGGGAGACTAGCTGGAGACCTGAAGTAGGATGCTGAAAACCCCAAATACTTAAATTGACAGTTAGCTTGCATATACTGCTATTGTCTGCTCTTTGCCAAACAGAATATACTTCAAAATCACTGGAAAAATGGGGTTAACATTTTGCATAAGCACTTCAGTTATTAACTGGCTCACGTTAACAATCAACTAGGCTAACATAACAAACAATTCTTGTTACTCAAACTGGCGTCATTGTAATGAGCTCCAAATTAATCTCATCCGTACACAATCACTAATCTTGTTTCGTGCCAACTGAATTTTTAATCAGAACGGAGTGAATCATAGGTTGTTTTTAAAATACATTTCTAATACTTGTCATCCAAAATGAATAAACACTAGAGCAGGGAAGAACTTTTCTATTTACATTCTGAGAAGCTGATTTTATTTATGCATACTACACACACAAGCACCAAACGCATACGATAGGTGAGAAAATTTTTAATGAAGATAAAAAATAAGTATGTTTATTTCTAATAATGCTTTGAGCATGAATAGCATCACCAAGCTAAAAAATCTAGCCCTCTCACTGCAATTAAAACTGTATGACAAACCAAAATTAAAGGAACAGTTGCCCCTCTGTTGAGTTGCTCCTTGATCTCTACGTCATTCTAGAAGATGAGTAGACCCACAACCAGACCCTGCAACCAGCAGATTAACTACTTCTGGTAAGGTATATAATGCAAGCATATATTTTGCAGTGCTGAACTTGAGATTCAACCGGAGTTTCAAACTGAAGTGACTTTGTGCAAGACGTAGAAGCAAAGCTGAGTTTTATTGAGCGGTTTTGACTTGCTTCTGCAATTGCAATACCAGTTTAACAAAGCAACAGTGGTCAACATATCACCCCACTACTGAAACACAGGCCCAACCATTGAGGAATTCTTTGGGGAAAAAAAAGGTAGTATGAAGTCTTCACCTACAGCATCTACTTTTTAAAATGCAGTATTTCTGGAATCTTGTTTTAGCTGTCTGGCTAACAGCTGCTTAACTGAACACCTGTTACTGAGCTTAGATGAAAACCTAACTCGAAGGTCTGCCCACGGCCATGGAAACTGAAGGAGTGAGTGAAGCGATCTGCAGCACAGCCATTCAAATGTCTTCAGGGAGGTCTACTGACAGCCTCTATTAGAGCCACATGAGCTTGAGGAATCTGGAGTACCTGGTTCTCATCTCAAGCTAAGCATAATGCCTGACTCAAGCCATGTAACAGCATGTGATGACTTCTGCTTGGAAAACAAGACATTCAGGCAGACAAGAGCAGCGCAGGAACACTCAATGTCAGAATTCCCACAGATCCAGCAGCACATATTGTTTATTTAAGAGACCGTGCTCCTCATTTAAAACCATCTACATGCTTTTGTGCATGGTAGATTCTGTTTTGATTGCCAGGAACTGTTGCATCAAAACTATCTGAAGATTGCTTAAGATGAAGAGCATTAAATTACGCTCAACGTGCTAATCTATTTTTACTTACAGTCAGTAGAAAGATATGTTAACACATTAAAATTCTGCTAATATCTTAGAATTCAATTAAAATTATCTTCATTAAACAGCTCTAAGATCTGTGGAAAAAAGGGAGTTATTCAAATATTTGGCATAATAAGCAAGTTATTGTTAATGTAACATTCTGATGAAAAACTCTTGTATTCTATGTTGAATATTAAAAGGCAAATGCAAAAGCAAAAATGCACCATGTAGACCATAGCTGCAAGGTGGAGATAACACGCTCTGATAACATCAGGATGTACTGCAGGAGAATGACCAAGGACCTTATCGAGAAAGGTTACATTTACATAGCAAGGCATAATGACCAAAGGAAAGCTGTGGGCTCGCAAGATTTCTTTTTTGGTTTGTTTTTAATTAATTTTAAAATAGGCTGGTTAATATCTCATTATGCATCAAGGAGCAAACGGCTCTTCAAGCCGCTTTCCAACAAAGAATACAGGAAGTTTGTTCTGCACTTCGGCAGAAGAAAAGCAACGCTCCCAGAAGAAGTATCATTAATGAACAATGTAAGAAAGAAAGAAAGATAACTAAGGATGTTTTTATCCTTGCAGGTTCCCCTGTGGATCACCACTGCTAGTGACTTCTTCTCACATGAGAAATATAGCATCATATCACACTCCATCTGAACAGCAAGATGTCCCAAATTATCTTTAATATCTCATTTGCTATGTGTTATTAATTTCAGCTTTCCAGCACACTAAAAAATGCTCCTCTTCCTTTAACATCAACTGCAGAAAGTGGTTGCTAGTGTGAATACTTCTCAGGAGGTTGTAAGATTGTGAAACAACAAAATAGAAATAAAAGGAAAATAGGAGATCTGGTAAACAAAAGATTGTGAAAACAGTTCTAGAACTGTCACATGCAGTAAAACCTTTTCTATAAACAAGCCTAACAAAATAGCTGTTCAGCAGCACCATGACTCCTTCCCAAAGAAGTCTGTGACCTTAACAGGAAAGTGATCGGGAGAAGAAAAGAAATAAGACATTCACCTTTAAAAAATTCTGTTAGATATGCTAAAAATAATTATTAAAACCAATTATTTTAAGATTGTGTAGTTTCTCAATATAACTTAATATGACGTGAATAAAGCTAAAACCAAAAACTAACACATCTGTCACATCACATGCAAATGACATGTTCAATTCTGTGGCCACTGCCTCCTGTTCCCCTGTGACACCTGCACCCCAAAACTGAACAGTACAGCACAACAGCTTCTGACTGACTTTGAGGAGCTTCCTTACCTGATGAAGTTGCCCAGCTGCCCTGGAAAAGTGGTGACAAAGCACAAGAGAGGCTGCAGGAGAGGACTATGCAAAGAGCCTCTCCCCCAGCAAGGCTCTACACCAGAAGTTCGACTAAAAGACATTTCCCAGGTGTCTGTTTTTGCCAGTGATTCCCATATACCCTTACAGGCAGCTTATAAAATAAAATATACTTAAAATGTCAATTTCTTTTTGGGTCAGCTTTCCAATAAAAGCTGAAACATTTGAAGAAAAAAAAGAAATGAGATCATGACCTACTGTGTGGGTGACTGAGCAGGAATTACAGTAGTGCTCCCTGGCAAAGGCATACTTTTTTGATACAGCCACTAAACTCTGCACCATAACCAGAGGCACTGCACACTTATTGGAAAAAAAAAAATGCCCAAATCCTATTGACAAACAATACCGTTGACACAGAAACAAGGCTGCAGGTCTGTAAAGGCAGCAGAATGGAGCCCCAAAAGAGGGGAAGAGTAAGAGAGCAAAATGCTCTGTGTTTCAGAATGCCTTAATACGGTTTTACTAACTACTAGGAACTTCTGTGAGGGAGAAGTATTTTAAAAGTATAACCATTGTTAGCTTCTTCACACAAGGCTTTACTACTTGAGGCTAATTTTGGATAGCAAACAAAATGCTTGGTTTCAGGTTGTGGTGTTTCTTCTTCCGTAGTAAGAAGACTGTGTAAAAATATTTTCTCATTAAGTTAGTTTTTGACCCTTTTGCCTTTTAAAAGGGCATTTCTTTGTCTTTATGGTAACACCAACACATATGAGAAGATAGATTTCTTTGATGTAGCAGTTCCAACAACATACAACCTGGTTCTATCCTTGCTCACGAGAAAACAAAAATCGACCTCACTTTGCAAAATTATGCTACTTCTTCTAGAACTAAATGCTTTTTAAAGACACAATTGATCAATCCTTTTTTCTGAGACAGATCTTTCAAGATGGTCAGGATATTAAATAGACATCTTTTTAAAGATACTCTGAGTAGTTACTGCAAATGTCATCTTTTCTTGAGTAAAATATTTTTAAAAACCTCATATTTATGGATTCAACCTTAAATCAAGTTAGAAGAAAAAGTGTTTATACTCACATAACAGTGAGATAAAAGGTGGCTTTTTTTTTATTCTGCATTGTTAGCAAATTCCTATTGCTGAAGCTATACTAAAAAAGCCAAGTCTCTTTGCATGGTATAAGGTTCTCAACCAGCAAAGTACTTACATGCAAGGCAGAAGGATCTGGCAAAAATTCAGCATCCTCTCCAAAGATAAAATCTGGTGGCAGGTCAGGATAGTGAGCATTGAAAATTATATCCCCTGAAAAGTAATAAATGAAAACATTGTTTACACTTTTATGTATGTACTTATAAATAAAATATTGTACATGAGATACACATTTTAAATATAAAATTTGATAGCTACATTAAATATATTTCATGTATATATCCATATAATTTTTACAAAAATTCACATGCATATAAGCATCAGATGTTTTGGGGGATGAAGTCAAATTCCTGAGGCACAGCTTCTTCCTCCTCTGCAAGCAATGAAACATGAAATACATTATTGCTTCATATCTCAAATGGCAATTCAAACAGTATTGAGAGTTGCCTCAAAACTCCGAGTTAGAAAAATGATCTTGTTTTTAAAAAAAGTACCATATTTAGATTGCTGTGTTTTGCATATTAAGTTGAAGTCAAATGCCAACTACTAAGATCAGGATTTTCAAAATACTTGAGCTTTTAAAACTTAGTAGCACTTACTCCCTCTTCTCCTTGCCACCCCCAACTCTTAGAAAGAATACACAGTTCAATAGGAACCATTCCAACTATCCAAATTCTGGCCAAGAGAAATGCAGTATTACACATTTAAATGGAGAGACTAAAATTAACTAAAAATATAAAACTTCATCACAGCTTGGCACTGAGTTCTCATCTTGCCAGTGTCACAAGTATACAATTAATTACTGATGGTTGACTACCCAAAGAAGTTTGGGTTGTATTATTCTACTAGTAAACATACTTCAGAGTTCATATAGGTCAAGAGGCGGTCATCTGCATGTGAGCTCATAAAAGCACACCCACCATTCAAGAAAAAAAAATAAGTATCTAGCATTACTTCTCTACCTCCCAATCTTTCTTTCCTCCTTATGAAGATATGAAAGAATAACTCCAAGCTTTGGCATAAAGCAGTTTTGTGAAGTAGCAGGCATTAGAAGAAAGAAGTCAGTACCTACTATGCGTTACCACTTGTATAACATCTATACAGCAAAACAAAACCAGCGTGGTAAGCCTTACAAACAATTCTGTTCCGAGAAAGTTAAACCACTTTTTATTTCTTCAACATTTATGACTGCACAACTGGAGAAAAGCATTAGATGAACAAATCTTACAAAGCCACATCGCTGGCTCAGTGATGTCACCATCTCAAGACATTCAACACAACAGTTTTAATTGCTAATATTCTGTAAACTTATCTTGGCTCTAGCTGCAAGCAAGTATGCTGTAAAGATTAATTTGCAGAGGCTGAGGGCTCATGACCAAGAAGTCAACGGCCAGTCTGGGGTAGGTATGCTCTACAGTATCTCTCCAAACATGAACTCGCTGATTATACGACTCAGTAGAGCACAGTGTGGGTTTCTCCTGTCTGCACTCCTACCTTCCTTTCACAAATGTCAGGAGCACGTTAAGTACAGTAAGCAGGAAAAAGTAGAGCTCTGCCAGTTAAAATATCCAACACAGTATGCATAAAACCAATCCTAAAGAAAAATGCATAAAATTACAACAGGAAATGCACCTATATTAAGTAAGAGAAAATAATTAGTCGACTGCTTAAACTGTAATACAGCAATGAAGAATTCAGAAAAGTTGATGTTTACTAGACTAGGTAGTTCCTATGCCACTATAACTCAACCCTTTTTTTCATATTTACTGCAATTAAAAAGTCACATACGACTCCTTACAACAACCTCGCCAATTTCTACATACAGAGCAGGCAACTCTTGAGGTTATGCGCTGAAGGAAATAGCGCCTTAAAATGCATTTTTTGACTGAGCTTTGCTTCATAGATAAAGAGGTGTGTTATGAATAACTCAGAACACAGTACAATGTAAAAGCTTGACCTGTGACTTAGGTAGCCCAATGCTACTCTGAAGGAAAGAATTATATCTGTGTTTTTGCCATGTTCTTATGTGATGCTAAACCGCTCATTTAACATAAACTTTTCATATTGCCGTTGCTAGTTGCATGCTTTTCTTTCTCTGCATTCCTGCTTTAAGAAATTTGATGAAATAAAATACTCATAGCTACAACTCAGCTCACTAGGAGCTGCGCACCAACTACACAGATAATACAAAAGGCTACTTAGAATAAAAGGCAAGCTGTGATAGTAGGTGCAATGTGAAGGTTCAAGCAAGTCCAAACTCTTTTTCCTCTCAGTGTTTTCAGTTCTAAAGCAACATGAAGTGAAGAGAACTCACAGCAGCTACCAGAACATCATCATATGCAATGCTCAAGTATGACAGTACATTAAAATTGGCATTATTAGTTTAACATCATAGGTGGTAAACTTTTACAATTTGGGGCTCGGATCCCCTGCGTATCCCATGCAGTGATTCCTGCTGTGGGCCAGGGACAGCAGCTGGGGACGGTACCCTCTTTGACCACTCAGGTGTGATGTGTGGCCACGCTGAGGTCAGGCATGTCACAGTTGCAGCTGGCCAAACCGATCTATCACCTCTCTCACATGCTCATAGCTCTTCATTATCTTCTATCACACCCGCTCTTCCACTGAATGTTAGTGGCATATCACTCCTTACCCACAGCGAGTAATCAACGATGCAGACATTTTGGTTTAAAAAGTTTCATGACCTACTCATACCACAGAACTATTCAGTACAACGGAGAGAATCCAGAGTAAAAAGGAACATTGTGATATTTGATTTTCTGTTGCTATTACTTACAATTGCTTCTACTTGCCCAGGGTAAACGTGCTTCGAATTCGAAACCCCAACTCCCTTTAGTAAAAGTAATTTTGACAGCCAATATATCAGTATTAAAGCCAAAGCATATTCCAAGATTATTTTTCCTATAGCATAGTAATTTTCCAAAAGGCTATATATATACAGTATGGCTGAAGGGTTCTCTATGCTTCAAAATAAATAAAACTATTATTTCAATGCCTGTTAATCATACAATCACAAAACACTATTGGCGAGACCATACTCAAAACATTTCACAACCCCACGGAACCTAAAAACCCATGCTGTTGTCCTTATTTTCTAACTAAACCAGAAACATATAATTTAATGAATAATTAACACTCTTTCCTACAGTACCATAGGTTTTTTATGCAAACGTAAACCTAATTTATTCTGATAGTCAAACCTCACACAGGCTGGGTGACAATAAAGACAAAAAAAGTGCAAAACAAAATGGTGTTTCCACTTCAATGTAAACAGTTAGAAAAGAGCAGTGCTTCTCTATCATTAGTGGTTTTCAGTCCATCAGTTAAATACAACATCTTACTATTGAAGATGATAAGATCTGACCTTAGAACAATTTTTCACGTATTTAGAAAGGAAAAAAGCATCCCCTCAGTCAAATCTTATTCTAGAAAGTCTCATTTCTGCTATAAATCCAAAGACATTTAAGCAGTTGCTAGAAGGAAAGAAAAAAGAACCTTTTTTTGAACCATGTTAGACATTCACCCTGGCCTCTGTAACTTTTCTGCTCCATCCTCTCCCCTTCCATATATTTTCTCTTATGCCTTGCTTAATTTACCATACGAGGAGAGAAAAAGTAACACCTTTTACTCTAGAAAGCTTAGGTACCAAGGAATCAGTTTGCCCTATTCGCAACTACGAGCATGAGCTATTGTCATAAGTTATATATTTTCAACAAAAATACACCATTACAAATCAAATTAAAGATTAAGGGAATCAATCCTAAATCTGAGTTTTGTTCTTGTTAAATACCACAAGCCAGAGAAATTAAAACTGCAGTTAACAGTTTGCTTGGCATGGTTATGACGCATAAATCAAAAATGCTTCTTTACACTCAACTAAAACGTATTTAAACAATCACAATGGCCAATGCAACAGCAAATCTGGTTTTACTTCACGTAAATATTAAAACTAGTCTCTGCAGTGAGCTTACAAAATATGAGGCGTTAAATATTTTGAATCACAAGCTACCAGTTTGTCCTGACCTAGTAGAAATATCAATTTTTTTTAACAACTACTTTATTTAATAACTTACATGATATTACCCGTGGCTTACCCTCTTCAAATATAATTGTGCTGGAGGAAAAACATAAATTTTTCAACCAATAAAGCCATTTGCAAAATTATTGTGCTTAGAGTCTGAGAATGGGTACTATTTCAATTTCAAAAGCAAAACCACCACCAGAAAAAGAAAAAAATAATCAATGTAGTCCTGCATTCTCTCCCCTTCTTGCCCTAATCAAACAAACACCCTTTTCGTTGCATCTCCAGCACGGGTATGTAGTTCCTCATATGTTTCGCCTCTGTTGGCCCTTATTCCCTTGACAGAAAGCAAACTGTGTGGCGTTCCACAGCACTATTGACCATTCCAGTGTAAGAACAAGGGAAGCAAGACCTTCACACTCAGACCATATTTATCTCATTCCTGTAGATATACTAGCCAATAATTACTTCAGCGGAATTTCATTTCCAATTAAATACTACTACAGAATTTAAAATTACTTAGATAAAGTTAAAGCCACGGAGTCAAAGATAAATTTAGAAGGAAAAGGATGTATTATATATCTTTTGCTTTTCATTATCCAAAAATATTACTTTCTCTTCCTTTTCTTTCCTCAGGCAAACAGCATTAAATTTTGAAATATTTTACTTCACGGGATTTCAAAAGAAAAGTTAATATGCTGCCAATAGACAAAAAGATAGACATATAAATACTTAAATCTATCATTTCTTTTAACACACATGCACACACAGACACTGTTCTTTTCTCAACTATCAAAGTGCATAACCAAGTATAACAATGCAGTAAGGATTTAACTACAAGCGAGACAGGTGTAACTCAAACTGAGAAATTTCTTAAATTCTTACAGTTGCTTTCCACTGGCCTATCCTATATACAGTTTTTCCCCTCCTGATAACTTCCTTTTTGGGGTATTTTTCTTTCTTTTTTTTAACCATATTGTAAATTTGGTAGTACTGAAAGATATTATACTGAGTGCCACAGCATTAACATCCGTCGTTACCTAAAGGCGGCAAAATTAGGAAGCAACATATCAGTTAACTTCCTAAACTCTACTTTTGAAAGGATATCTATATTCTTCAGCTTCTTCTGACCCCAAGAATTTCTAAGTCAGCGCTAAGGATGTAGAATAAACATGTGTGTCCACTGCAGCCTGGAATAAAATCAATCTGAATAGAATTCATCACAGGAAAGAGATCAACCCATTTGACTTGTAAGAAAAAACAAATCCAAATGCAACTTGATCATGAAATGCATTCATAGATAACAGGGAACAGTGTTGAAGCAAGTGACCAATCCTTTGTGCAGAAACAGTTTTGGGAAAATAAAGACACTGCTCTTGTTGAATATTAAAAAGAAAAAGATAGTAGAATTATATTATTCGTCCATTCAGAATGCTAACCTATCTCTTCCAGTAGCCACACAAATTGTAGAGAAAAAACACTGATCAGTTCCGTCTATAAAGAAATTCTTACCTAAACCAGCCACTGTTAATTGTCTTTACAGGTACAAAAATAATCAGTAATTCACTACAATCTGCAACCAAGATACTAAGTCAGCGTAGTCAGCAGTATGAAAGGATTTAAATGAACTAAATGGAGACTTGCTGAGTTGTCATTGAATTCCACCCTAAAGATTTTTGCTCTTCAGGCTTTTAGTCAAATACAGTAATACACTACCTGAAGAGTGTTATTAATTGGTTGGCAAGAAAGATATGGTTCCTGAAATGACAATACAACTCTGGTAAATATAAAACTACTACTGGAAGAAGATATAGGAGTGATTCTCTTTTGGCTGTGGTGTTGCTGCTGCCAGGCTATTCTTCTCTCAAGTAGAGGAGGATAATTAAACCTCAGAAGCTCCTCTTAAAACGATCTGTTGAAGCAGGACTTCTGCCCATACGGGAGGACAACTACACTCAAATGGTGTCTGGGGATACTGTGGGACCTTTGCTCACCTGACAATAAACAATAGTCCTATTACAGTAAACCAAGTGTAGCTTCAACTTTTTACGGGTTGTTTAGCAGAAGTCAGAAATATTCCTGACTCTTAAAGACAACATCTGGTAGCAAGAAGCCAGGATGCTTTTCAGCTTTATTTCTGCCTTCACATGCAAATCAAAGTATCAGAAAAGGAAAGGTAAAGTCAGTATTAGACATTAAAGACATCTCTTAAGGGAGAAATAATTGGAAAAAAAGGCATTTGATTGCATTAAAAAAACCCTACCTCTGTGACACTCCAGAAGAAATCCTAGCTACTCCACTACATGCAAAGAGGCAAAGGACTCAGTCTCCACGAGCTTGGTTCAGTTTAACCAAGTTGTTTAGTGTCATTTGAAATGCCTCAGGGCACACTTATGGCAGCTATGACACAAGGGTTTTCAGAGATCAGTGTCCTTTGGGTCAGCAGCTGAAAAGGCCAAGCAAGATAACTCTGTTTGAGGTTCCCTAGGGTAAGACACCCATAGTTAGGCAAGTGAATCAAGTCCCACTTTTCCAATAAAAGAAAAAAGATATAGGAAGGATTTGTAGTATGGTTATTTGGTTCTTGGGCATAGAGTTGCAGGTATGTGGTTTTTTTTTCTTTAACCTCAGTTGACAAATGCTGCTGTAGAAGAAAGAAAAAAAAAAAAAGACGTGTAAGACTGCATACAGAAAGAGAAATTATGTTCCATTGTAAAGTGAGCAAACCTGCAAAAATGAAGTAAATGAGCTGGATCCCAAGCTGAACAAGAAGACAGCAGGACAATCTTAGTTACCTGCACTTCTGTAGCCAGACAACTTTCTCAGAAATTTTAGTATCAGAATTGAAGAGGACAAAGATGAGAACAACATATAATACAAGAGAGGATAATATATTGAAAGAAATTAAAGGCAGGCAACACTAGAGAAGTTATAACAGAGACACTGGGTAGGTGAGAAAAGGAAAGGCTAAAGTGAAGGACAAATACATTCAAGCAAATAGACTGTAAACCACCACCAGTAACTGTGGCCCAAACAGGACAAGAAAGGAGGAAAGAGCAAAGTAGGAAGGCAATACGGTAATACCAATGTGGAGGCCTAACCTAAAATCTTTTAAACCTCTGTAAGTCCACACTTGTACAGAGATACTTGTAAAGTCACTTTTCTTGATGCAGAAATACATTATTTAAGACTTACACCTGCAAAACCTTCTGTCATTTACTTGTTCAAGGGAAGCCCAGAACATAAGGAAAAGTGCCAAAAAAAACCCCAAACAACATAAGTGAGTGGAAAGTGGTTATTTAAAAGGGGAAAACATTGTTGTCAACTTTGTATTCTAAGAAGAAATAAATATAATAAAAAGATTAGACTCTTTCTTCACATTTCCCATTAGGCACGTTCATTAGATAACCAACAGGTTACAGAAGGAACAAGATTGATTACTCTTGCCATGTAAAGCAAGACTCAGCAAAACTTCAGAAAACATTGCCCAGAAAAATCTTTGGTACTTTGCATAACCCAGCGAAAGACACTTACCATACAGGTAATGATATCACCTAAGTATAATCTGAATTACAGCAACCAAAAAGTCTTTCCCATAAAAGCCCTCAACTAAACCACAACCAGTGTGAAAAAAACCTAATGGTGCACAGAAATAACCTAATGGACACACGCATTGCAGCAACCTAGTTATGAGAATCTTAAATCTTACAATAACTTGTAAAATCATTTTAACACTTGTTTATTGGCACAATAAACAAGTGTTTAGCAGACAAATTTGCAAAGCAGCTTTTAAAAATGCAACAAAGAGGTCAAGCTCTTCTTCATATTTATAATTTTGTTTGTTTCTAATTACTTCCCAAAGTAGAAAGCCACAGGAAGACTAGATGAACTTACTGAAAGAGTTTCATCACAGGAATAAAAGCAGATGAAATTCTGTACAGTATATTGTGGGTAATATTCTTAGATAGTTAGGCAGCAAAATTGTGATTTCCCCCCTCTAAGGCCTATAACTAAAAAGAATAAGAAACTAAGAAACAGAAATCAGAAGCAAAAAAAGAAAAACTAAGCTTCAAATGAGACAAAAGAAATCTTCAGGATCAAGGAAACCAAAGTGGTGGCAGTAGAAGCCAGAGCTGTAATCCACTCACATAAAAACAGTGAAAATCAGACAGAAGATGAAAATACTAGAGTTCAAGAGGCTACAGAGAACAGTAGCATCGCAAGGGCAACACATTGTTTAATCACCGTGAAATTCCAGATGACAGCACTCAAGGACAGAGAGGGAGGGAGGCATCAGTGCCTGAAAAAGAAAATGTGAAGAGCACAGGCAAAAAACAATAAGAGTCGGGCTCTCTTAGCAGCAAGAAGCAGCGAAAGCTCGAGTGAAAATATAAAACCATAACCAAGAGATTCCAGGGTTTGCTGAAACAAAATTGCCATGACCAAGGAATTGATTCTTAATGGTGTATTTTAATTATTAATATTATTCTACAAAGACTATTACAGCTGACAACTCCGCTTATCCTGACAATTTCTAGGACATCTGTCTTGATGTTTTAGCAAGGAGGACCAATATGTCTGCAAGAGTTACAAAATACTTCACCTCAAATACACAAATATTTCTCCCAGAAAGGATAACAAACTTTACTCAGCAGATATGGCTGTCCAGTTAGCAATAAAGGACAGTCTGCTTACAATAAGTTTTGTCCTTGGTACACAAATTCAACCTCTTACAGGATATTACAGTCAGTTTTCTTGGAGTTAAAACTCCTGCTAAGAGCTTTGAAAAATTCAAATACAAAGAAAAGCACTGAGTTTAATGTAGCAGCATTGAGTGCTGGATGAACTAATAAAAACAATACAGCTGTCTCAGATTTTAATTGACAGTCTAGCAAGAGTAGGCTCAAGTTTTCCAACCACTCTGGCCATGAAAACACAAAATTTATGGTTTCCCTTACAGAAGAAAATAAAGTAAAAGTAGGTCTCTGAAAGCACCATTTAAAAAATTTCTGAAGAGTGATTAGTATGACAAACAAATCTCTAACACTGACATAATATTTTCTCCAGTATAAAACTGTGGACATCTCCAAGGTCTCCAAGGTTCCCAGCTAGAGCTGAGTAACTGTTCAGCAGCTCAGAATACATGCGAGAGTAAGGTGAATGAGACATCTGAAAAAACCCACAAATAAATAGCTAACTGGATCCCAAGAATCACTGAATGGTCAGGGTTGGAAGGGACCTCTGGAGATCATCTAGTCCAACCCCCCTGCCAGAGCTGGGTCACCTACAGCACGTTGCACAGGATGGCATCCAGGCAGGTTTTGAATGTCTCCAGTGTGGGAGACTTCACCACCTCTCTGGGCAGCCTGTTCCAGTGCTCTGCCACCCTCAAAGTAAAGAAGTCGGTCCTCATGTTAAGATGGAACTTCCTATGTTCAAGTTTGTGCCCATTACCTCTTGTTCTATCACTGGGCACCACTGAAAAAAGACTGTTCCCATCCCCCTGGCACCCTCCCTTTGAGTATTTGTAAGCATTGATAAGATCCCCAAATGTCTTAAAATTACCAAAAAGCCACTCTCAACTCACAGGATGTTTGATCTTACTGAAGCTAACAAAACAATTATTTTACACTACAGGTAGTCAGCCACTGCCTTGCCTGCAAGCACGCTTTCCCCTTTTTCAAAAAACAGCGAACTTCCTGGTCTTTTGGAAAACAGGACTGTGACTATGCGGTTATACTTTTCGAAAGTAGCATGCCAACAGTTTTCAACACACTAGGATTCATACTAGGGTATTTGTGCAGTGGCAGCGGTTATGATTGATGATATGCAAAGATCTGATCTGTTGCAAAGAGGATGTAACGCAAACCACAAAGGAACTACACACTTCAGCCTGTATTGGGCACCACATAATGAAGACCATACACTGGAGATCCTGAACATTTTCAGCCAATCTTTTTATTCTGGCAGATTTCGCAACTTTCCTTTGCAGAAATATTCTGCCCCTGAAAGATAACATATCTAGCAACAGCCTACAACAAAGTATCTACAAATCTCTGGTTGCACACCATGGCTGTCTTCCCCTGCCATCATTACAGATCTAAATACAGAATTATTAAAGCTTTCTTGAATCTGCTCACTTCACTATTTATTCCACATGCTGTGAGCCCGAAAGATGTACAGCATTTTCAAAAATTTAATGCTAAAATGCAGAGGATTATTATTATTACTTGCATTCATTGCTATTATTAGGTGCCTCTGGAAAAGATACAATTGTTCACAGCACTTTCAGTTGGTCGCATTGAAATATATAGCAGAGTTAAAATGTGGTTTGTATTTTGCGAAGGTGGAGAAGAGCAGTTGCATTATAGTTGTTTTGTTTAATTCCTTATGTGATATTCAAAATATAAGAACTGGGGGCAGGGGAAGGGGGGGGAGAAAAAGCTGATTTCTCAATATTGAAATTTAATGCATAGCCCATAATCATATTTCTAGGTACTTTAACTGGACTACAGTCATTTAGTATATTAGTATAGTATGTATGCCTATGTCCTCGCATATGGGCATTGTGCTACACAATACCCCTTTTTTTTAAAAAAAAAGTTCAAATAAGGACAAAAACTCTACTTGGTAGGGTAGTTGGCTTCATATAATATGGCTATTACTTACTGAAAATTCTGAATAAATCCATAGCCACATCTTTTTTTCTTAATATAATTTCTAGCTAATACTTAATATTCCATTTTTATATTTTGAAAAAGAATGATTAGTAAGCCTGTTGAGCCATGATTTCGTACTTTTAGAATAGATAAAATAGTCACAGTGGACTGACACATGAGCCTAGCTCCTCTCTTGAATACATGAGCAAACATCCAGACCAAATTCTGGGAAAGACAACTTTCCTTCTAAGTGCCAAATGGAAGCTTTAAAGTACTTCTAATTATCAGAAGTTTAACTGCGTTGATTTCTGTTCATAAAGGAGAAGGGCTTCCAGTGCACCGCATAATGACAAGGAAAATGACTACAGAAGGAATACAACACCATTCTTAATATTTAAAATGTCTTAGAGAGCTATAGCATGTTTATGGTGTAGTGTAAATGGATATTATCAAAGCAGTAAGTCTTAAATATTTCACATTTCTGTTCACACCAAGTACTTGCTCCTCCAGATGGCACATTTTCACAGACTGACAGGACAGCTGAGGTTGGACAGCACCTCTGGAGACCGCCCAGTCCAACCCCTCGGCTCAGAGCAGGGTCAACAACAGCAGATTGCTAAGGGTCATGTCCAATTGGGTTTTGAGTATTTCCAAGGATGGAGATACACGAGCTACGCAATCTCTGTGTGCAACCATTTCCACCATTTGGCCGCCCTTGCAAAATAGTTCTTTTATTACACTTAAATGGATTTTTCTGTATTTCTATTTGTGACTGTTTCAGTGACCATCACTGACAGGAGCCTGGCTCCATCTTCTTCATTACCCCCATCAGGTATTTATACACATTGATAAGACCTGACCTGAGGCTTCTCTTCTTGAGAAGCCCCAGGTCTCTTGGCCTCTCCTTGTACAACAGATGCTCCAGTCCCTCAGTCATCGTTGTGGTCTTTTGCTGGTCCATGCTTTTCTGGTACTAGGGAGACCAGAACTGGGCACAGTACTCCAGATGTGGTTTCACCAGTGCTGCCCTAAGCCTAAAACTGCCAAGCTTTAAATTTTACTTTATCTGAAATTCTTCATCCTCTCTCATATTGTTAGAGACAAAAAACAACACTACTTTACCATTTTTCATATGCAGACTATCAGCAAGTTGTGTTTAGAAAACTATATTTTACGTTCTAAAAACATACAAAAGCAAATTTTATTCTAAGTCTTTGCACCAAAAAACAGACTAATTGAAGAGTGGACAAATGAGCCAGCTATCTACAGATCCTCCAAGGGTAAGGAGGATTTAACCACACCACTAAATCAGAAAAACCAAAGTCACATTTGTCTAAGCTGGTCAATTTTACCAGTTAATGATTAGAGATACCTCATAAAAGAACAGACTTACTTCTTTTATTGGAGCTTAATAAAGAATTCTTCCCAAAAGAGAAAAAAAGAAACAACACAAAGCAAATACAAATCATAAGTTAGTCTAAAAATGGTCATGAGATTGTCTTAGTTATAACATTTCATTAGAAATATTGAGGGGGTATTTGTGACTTTTTGCTTTTAGGACTTGTTTTCAAATTTGTAATATCAAGTCAGGCTGTAAACATCTCTTAAAAATTAGATATTGATACAGTTGCGGTGTTCTTTGAGTTGAAGCTTTAAGAAAAAACAACAAACAGGTATCTCAGAACTCAGAACAGACACACTGGAAAACTTAACGTGATATAGAACACTGTTACTGAAAGAAAGGCCAAGATGCAGCAACAATAGTTTTTAACTTACATTTGAGTGTTTCTCCAGCATAAGGGATATGTAGCTTAAACCGATCACAGCTAGGTCCAGGGGTCAAGGATGTACACCTAAAGATGAAGATGAGAGAAGAGTGTGCTAAGTAGTTACAGTTGGTAGCAGACGCTAACATTACTCTGCAGGGTACAAATGACTGACATGGTAAAGATGTGAATACTAGAAATAATTATCCTTATGATTCTGAGAAAGAAGAAAAGGTAGGAAAGATGCAGGAGGCCCATTCCCGTTTGATCAGCGGGAAACTGAATGAGAAACTTAAGGATCTGTGCCAACTTACTTTCTCATTTTAACACAGAAAATAACACACACAAAATGCCCTGGTTTCAGAGTCTTATTAGAATAATCCCAATTAGTCAAAGCCATCAAATTCTCTACTTTGTATACAATTTTGCAGGTGACAACTCTTTACCTATGCCACAGCAACAGGGTTACATGCTTCCTGTCTCTCCCATGAAGATACCTGGGATGAATCTCAGTACGTAATCATTCAGTCATTTTTACCTGTTTTAACCTTTATTTTTTCCCTTGTGGAAAAGTCTCACAGTAAGCCTCCAGGTGAGCAAGTTTTAGAATCAGGTATTTGAGTCTATGACAACTGAGCATGATCTGTGACTATTTCATATCTCCTGCTTATCTGGAACATTGCAACAGCAGTTGTGTCTCACGGTGATGAGCGAGAACTTTATGAACACAAAAGTCACTGAAAAACTGTTTAGTGTCTACGCCAGAGATGACCAAATTTTTCACACATTTTAAGACATGTACCAAAATCTCTGCATAATGAAGAACCAAGAATCTCAACTGCAAAAGGAGAAACAGTGACACAAATTGTTTCACTGACGGGAATGGTCCCTGGAGCTCTCATCACTGTGGACTGGTGGGTATACTGGTCCCAGTAGCAAAAATACTGGCAGGCCTTAGCAGTTCACAGCTTTCCATATCTAGGGATCCTGATAACCCAGAAGTCTTCCTGACAGCCTAATATCATTGAGAATTGTTTATAGCCCAGCACAAAAGCTACGCTTGTAGCAAGCCACGTAAAGCACAGAGCTAAAGACTGGCCAACTCTGGATAAAACAGTGAAAAGAAGGTAAACAAAGGTAAAATAGCTTGCCGAAGCTCGTATTTCAGGTCACTAGTAGAGCTCTAATACAAATCACTGACAGTATAATGAAAGAAGACACGCTCACTGGGCCATACAAGAGCCAAAAGCAAAAAAAATGGGTAGGCCAGAAAGTACAAAAATTCATACCCTGCCTTATCAGAAACAACACAATAACTCCTGCAGCTCTACCTGTCTTAACCGCACAAGAGGCATCAGGGCAAACAGGGCAATGATAATTCTCACTAACGTACTCAAAATGCTTCAGAGAGCCACTTCTCTCAGGTGTTGGCTCTACAGTCCCTTTTTTCTTCACACTTGCAAGTTAAGGAAACCTCGTGCACTAACTTCAGATTGTTTTCATTCACTGAGTTACGTTTAGTATTTAATCAAATTTGTGCCCACATGTATCTTCATCAAAAAGAAGCAACCACAGAACTACAGATCAATTAACTTAAATGAAGTTTCCACAAAAATACTAGAAAACATAAGCAAACCTCTTGTGTGCACCTAGAATCTAACACAGATGCAATTAACAACCTACATTGATTCAAAAATACACTACATTTTTTCTGTATCATTACAGAAATTAGATAACTGTCCTTGCAAATAAAAGGGAAGCAACACACATCCTATCCTCACTTTAGAAAGGTTTTCGCAATGTCTTGTGAGAGCACCATGCAAAAGAATCTACAGAAACATAATTTAGATACAACTACTATCAGATGTGTGCAGAGCTGACTGGAAAGCAAGTCTCAAAAAAGATTAGTTCACATCTTGCTTCATCCAGGAAGAATGCACTGACTGGCTTTTCTTCTGGTAGAATACTACTTTGCATTTCATTGAAAGATTGATGATGGAAAAGAGATTTTGTTTATTAAATCTGCCGATGATGCCGACATGGAAGGGAACGCACAACGCTGGACGACAGGACCAGAGCTGAAAAACATTTTGATTTAATGGTCTGTACTACCATTTCTTTAATTACATATAGGTAGGGCTTAGCAAGAACCGTAAGCATCACCACCCACGCTGGGAGTAAAATCAGTTTGAGAATATGAAAGATTGGAGCTCCAGTGCAACAGAAACAAGAGAATGTAATTTTTTCAAAGATGCGTTTTTTTTAGTAGGTGAGAACAGCAAAACCGGAGTGCCCATTGTTAGAGTGTTTTAACAGATGTGGATGAATTTAACAACTACAGACATGAAAGTATTATTATCTACTTTCAAGTAATTTCTAAGGCTTACATTACATAGAAGGCCAATTCTCTGAAGCATACAAAATAAAAAGCAACTCAAAAAATCCTTTACAAGTTCCAAAATATCTCTGCAACGTCAGTTAATATTTAATGGAAGTTTCTGTCAAAGTATCACAGGTCACAGTCTGAGGCACATTTCTCAAATACCATCAAAATAACATTGTTGTTAGCTTTTAAACAGACACAAAAATTTCGGAACCGGCAAATGCCCTACAATCTTTTCTTTTAGCACGGTGGGCCATTTGGAAATACTTAGGGAAAATATAATACTCTTCAACATTAAAATAAAAGCCTGATTTAATGGTAAATGTCCCTAAAAGCAATACTAAGTATTTTCCCTAGATTATTATACTCCACTAGAGATGTTTTTAATTTTACTGGTCTAGAAGTGATGGAAAGTGACAGTATTTACAGTCTCTGTTGGGTTTTTTTTTTTTTGCCAAATTACTCTGGCTAGGCTGTGCAAGAGACTTCAATAACTGCAATAGGCTGAGCAACCAAGCAAAAAACTCACATACGTCCATTTGAAAGGCAGAAGTTACTTTTTAGTGTAAACAGAAAACTCCTAAGGAAAATCAAAACTTTGGTACATCTAGCAGTCTATGTGTAACTTTATTTCCACAGAAAGGCACAGATAATGGCTTGGCTATGGACATCTTCTCCTGTTTGAATTTCCTTCACACACAGAACCTCTCATAATTACAAATGTGCCCAACCCAGAAGCCTGGCCTCTATCTTCTCCAAAATGTAAGATTTTACATTTGCTGATTCTTTTACTTAATGTGGTGCACACAAAAGTCACACTGACAAGGAATGACTTGCAACGAGGTCTTTTAAAGATTATTTGTTGTCCTATCTTCACAGGGAATTGACAGAATAGTAATACCTGGTGTTGAAAATTAATTTTAGAAGCTGACTCCATCTCTTGATGAATGGATCTCCTATTTCCCTCTTTATTAATGGAAAAATATTACACTGGTTTGCATATCTTCATCTAAATAGTCAATATTTTACATAGGAAAGCCACAGAAGCAAGAATGCTCAGAGCAGCAATATGAATTAGTCTTCATAAGATGATTAATGCTATACCACAAGATCACCCACAATGGTTTCCCTACTCAAATATCAAAGAATCATCAACTTGACAAGTTTCTGGGACAAAGGAATATCCTTGAATGTATCACTTAAAGTCATACTGCCTTATTCAAAGGACCTGTGCTGAGACCTACAGTTGGAATCTGGTAGATAGAATCGAGTATGCGAGAAACCATTGCTAAATACAAACTCTTCTCTTTCTCAGCAGATTTTAGCTAAGTTCCTTATGCAAATACAGCAGATTAAACTTGATTTGAGACACATTACATCCTTATGAAATACATAATCCAAGTAGGAGGCAAGTAGAACATTCCTTTGTTGAGTGTTTGATGCATCTTACAGTTGGGATCTGTGACCTGTTGAGAAAAGGTTCCTTTCACAGTAAATAAAACACACATAAACTAACCCAGTTCTTATTCAAAGAAAAAGCCATTGTCAGCACCAGATGCTTACTTAGAAGTGTTCAGAATTCTTTACCAGCCACAAGAGGAAACAGGAAAGATTAACCATGAGAAAAAAGAGAAAAGGAAAAAAAAAATTAAAAATCAGGAAAGTCACTCAGTTTTGCTGCTTGGAATAAGGCATCAGCCTATAACGAAAGGTATAGTAGAAGGTATTTTTCTGCAAAATTAATTGTTCCCAGAGCATTTAAAAAGCCTCTAGAAAGGCAGTTCTAGCTGAGCTTAACACCAAGGTTTTCTCTTACAGCAATGCATTTGTAATTGACTGTTCTGTTGAATTGACTCTTCTCCTGTTTTGTTTAAGCTAAAAAAATAAATACTCCCTTTCCTTCTGAACCATTTTGATATTTTCCAGCATTGAAGCCATGATGATAAAGAGGACTGTGATAGCCCTAGATTTCAACACAGTCTTCCTATCAACTAGTTTTCTACAACCATCACTTGAAAGTATTTCCAGGACAAACAGTTTTAAATTATTTGGGCTCTCGTAAGATCTTATCCAAAAATAAGTTCTGTGCCAGCTGAAGGATTCACAATGAAGTGTTTACCACCTTAATCCTTCAAGTCTGGAAATGAGTGGTTATCCTATGCAAAGAACTTTAAAAAAAAAAACCAAACCAAAACAAAAAACCAAAATCACCAACACCCCCCTCAGACCCACCTCTTTAAATCCCAAAATTCCAGTCTGAACCTTATTTTTTATACCACTCCTAAAAATCTACTGCTTAGAACCTTATAAATCCACAGCAAACATCCAGAAATGCCCACAGAAATACAATAACTCTACTGAAAAATACACAATCTCCTTTTTTCTTTTTTTCCTTCTTTTTTAATTTGTGGTAAAGGCATATGCCCCAATATTCATGTCAGATTTATTTGATGACTATCAAATTCTTGATTTAAAAGGCATGCAATGTGTTCGTAGACTATACAGAAGCTTTACCGCCTTTATTATCTGAAGACAAATTATCAGTGAATTTTACTGTACAATAGCACAGAAAAATTCGCCTAAGAATTTTAGCCACTGTAATTTCAGAAACTTGAAACAATTAAGATTGCCTAACCTGAATAACCAGAGATGCGAAAGCTTCTTTAATTTCATGAAGCTTAGGCTGTTACACTTGCTGTTCTTGAGGATGAGTACTTTTTGGATAACAGACAACTTTTTTTGTTCACCAGGCTGTTGATGTAAAAGCCAAGAAGGCTTCACACAGCATTAGAGATATGCTGATGGCAAGTGCTGCTAAAAACCAACACACACAAAAATAAAAAGAGCAACACCACGAAGGAAGTTATGACCACTGGCTGTATTCCCAACCCTTTCCTGCTCTAAAATACCTAGTATATGTCTCTAATATCTCCTATTTATGTCATATAAAGATGCTGTTAGGGAAAAAGGAGATCAAGTTCCAGAGTTTAAAAAAGAAAATTAGTATTATTTTAGTAATGACAAGACACAATGCAGTCAGGGGTTGAGAGGCTGAAGGTTTTGTCAGCAGCAATCAAATATAATTCAGGGGCAAAGACAGGTAAATCCTTTGTAACTAATAAGAGGCAGCAAACTCAAAACTCCACTCAAAACTCTTATTGTGACATTTGCTAAGAAAAACACGTTAATGTTAAACTCAAGTAGAACAGCCTTAGTCGATGCCTTTAGATTCTTCTTTCTTCCCATTTTTGTACATGGAAATCTGCTCCAGTGTTCCTTGAAGACACAGTATTTCATCCCATTTAATTAAGAATTAATTGCAGATTCACAACAGATGGGTAAGTCATCTACAGAGGCATTAAGAATAATTAAAGTGTATGGAGGGGGGAGGAGAGTGGAAGGAAAGCCAGCAGGTAACAGGTTTCTTGCAAGGATCAGGGAACAGAAAAATGGCAAAAATCACATTTTAGAGAGCTGACGCTGATGGCGAAAACCTGTATCATAGTGCTGCTCCCTGCAACAGTGCACAGAGCTTTACAGGCTCTCAGAGGCCTGCAAATACACAAGAGTACTGAGCAGCTGCTGCTGAAAACCAACAGATCCCAGCAAAATTCTGTCAATCAGGCAAACTTTAAAAAGGGAGAGAGAGTCTAGTCAACCAATTTTCATCTTCTGTTCCCCTTCTTTATACAGACATATGTATTACACATATGAGAGAGGGAGTTGAACTTAAAGACACACAACACTGCTTTTGGGAAATAAAAATCCAGTTACATTTAGAGTGATCACTACTTACATACATATTTTAATTAAAATACTAAAATCTGAAAGTCAATTCATCATTATTCCAAAGAACTTTCCAACAGATAAACCCCCTGTTTCAATAAAACTCAGTTGTACCCTAGCTGGTTTCTTCAAACTTAATATAAAATTAAACTATACACACAAAGACTACTTTTGGTATTTCAATACAGATGATGATGTTGGGTTTGAATCCTGTTAGTATGGATTAAAATCCACAACTGCAACAGCATTTCAGTCCATAGTTATCAACTGGGAAATTCCAAGGGGCCTACAGATATGTCAACTATATTCCCAACAAAACCTCCATCTGCTGTAAGTGCTGATTTTCCTTTAGGTACATATTTATGTTTTCTTGTATGAAGTTCATCGTACTAATCGGAACTTTTAGAAAGGAGTGGCATGCTAGGCAGAACACATACCCTAGGCAAACCACCCCTCACTTCCCTTCTGCACCCATAGGCAGATTTGCATTTTTAAAAAGTAAAGTTCAAATAACTATTTAAAATTAATTCAGCTCCCAGCAACCTGCTTTCACTAGAAACACTATACAAAAGCATCTAATGACTACTGCCATTAGTAAAACAAATATAGCAGCTGTATGTTAACAGAAAATGTAGATTTATTTAATATAAGTGAGAGTTTGCCAAAGCAGATGTTGCAGGTGGGGAAAGCTCTGGGCCTGCTTCTAGAACTGCAAATCTTCTCGTGGCAGGTGTCCTGCAATCTCCCAAAGTACAGCTGTCTCTACTGGAGGCAGACATTCAGACCAGCCTCTATGAGAGAAACAGAGGAAACACACACACACACATATATATAAACACATGAAACACACGCACTTATATACTTGAAATCATCTCAGAGAACTTCTATATTAAATGAAAGCACATACAAACCCCACACAATTGTGATTTTTTTTTAGCATCACAAACTCCCTGTACATCTGGCCTAGGAAGGCTCATTTCAGAACTGCTCTTTTCCAGTCACAATAGCAGGATGGGTTGGAAAGGGCCACCACAAAAAGGTGGTGACAGAGCTGATAAACAGCACCACATCTAATATACTTGCAAGTGTACTTGAAAAAACAGCTCTGAAAAATAGACTATCTCAAAAGTTTCCTTTTGTAAAATTCCTACAGTTTAGCAGTTTAGGGTGGGAGNTCCTTTGTAACTAATAAGAGGCAGCAAACTCAAAACTCCACTCAAAACTCTTATTGTGACATTTGCTAAGAAAAACACGTTAATGTTAAACTCAAGTAGAACAGCCTTAGTCGATGCCTTTAGATTCTTCTTTCTTCCCATTTTTGTACATGGAAATCTGCTCCAGTGTTCCTTGAAGACACAGTATTTCATCCCATTTAATTAAGAATTAATTGCAGATTCACAACAGATGGGTAAGTCATCTACAGAGGCATTAAGAATAATTAAAGTGTATGGAGGGGGGAGGAGAGTGGAAGGAAAGCCAGCAGGTAACAGGTTTCTTGCAAGGATCAGGGAACAGAAAAATGGCAAAAATCACATTTTAGAGAGCTGACGCTGATGGCGAAAACCTGTATCATAGTGCTGCTCCCTGCAACAGTGCACAGAGCTTTACAGGCTCTCAGAGGCCTGCAAATACACAAGAGTACTGAGCAGCTGCTGCTGAAAACCAACAGATCCCAGCAAAATTCTGTCAATCAGGCAAACTTTAAAAAGGGAGAGAGAGTCTAGTCAACCAATTTTCATCTTCTGTTCCCCTTCTTTATACAGACATATGTATTACACATATGAGAGAGGGAGTTGAACTTAAAGACACACAACACTGCTTTTGGGAAATAAAAATCCAGTTACATTTAGAGTGATCACTACTTACATACATATTTTAATTAAAATACTAAAATCTGAAAGTCAATTCATCATTATTCCAAAGAACTTTCCAACAGATAAACCCCCTGTTTCAATAAAACTCAGTTGTACCCTAGCTGGTTTCTTCAAACTTAATATAAAATTAAACTATACACACAAAGACTACTTTTGGTATTTCAATACAGATGATGATGTTGGGTTTGAATCCTGTTAGTGTGGATTAAAATCCACAACTGCAACAGCATTTCAGTCCATAGTTATCAACTGGGAAATTCCAAGGGGCCTACAGATATGTCAACTATATTCCCAACAAAACCTCCATCTGCTGTAAGTGCTGATTTTCCTTTAGGTACATATTTATGTTTTCTTGTATGAAGTTCATCATACTAATCGGAACTTTTAGAAAGGAGTGGCATGCTAGGCAGAACACATACCCTAGGCAAACCACCCCTCACTTCCCTTCTGCACCCATAGGCAGATTTGCATTTTTAAAAAGTAAAGTTCAAATAACTATTTAAAATTAATTCAGCTCCCAGCAACCTGCTTTCACTAGAAACACTATACAAAAGCATCTAATGACTACTGCCATTAGTAAAACAAATATAGCAGCTGTATGTTAACAGAAAATGTAGATTTATTTAATATAAGTGAGAGTTTGCCAAAGCAGATGTTGCAGGTGGGGAAAGCTCTGGGCCTGCTTCTAGAACTGCAAATCTCCTTCTCGTGGCAGGTGTCCTGCAATCTCCCAAAGTACAGCTGTCTCTACTGGAGGCAGACATTCAGACCAGCCTCTATGAGAGAAACAGAGGAAACACACACACACACACACATATATATATAAACACATGAAACACACGCACTTATATACTTGAAATCATCTCAGAGAACTTCTATATTAAATGAAAGCACATACAAACCCCACACAATTGTGATTTTTTTTTAGCATCACAAACTCCCTGTACATCTGGCCTAGGAAGGCTCATTTCAGAACTGCTCTTTTCCAGTCACAATAGCAGGATGGGTTGGAAAGGGCCACCACAAAAAGGTGGTGAGAGAACTGATAAACAGCACCACATCTAATATACTTGCAAGTGTACTTGAAAAAACAGCTCTGAAAAATAGACTATCTCAAAAGTTTCCTTTTGTAAAATCCCTACAGTTTAGGGTGGGAGCTCATTATTATTGGGTGTCAAGGACCTAATTAAGAAAAATAATTAACAACTGGCAAAGGCAACTTTTCAACAAAACATGCTTTACAAACATGCTTTAGAAACATCTTTTATAATCAAATTGATTACCTTTCTAAGCAAGACCTTTTATACATACAGGTAATTGCCTGTAACTCCCTTTAAAAACTACACATTGCGCAAATACTCCCCAAAAGAATAAAACAGAAACAGAAAATTGAAACTTTAATGAAGGAGTGACTGAAAAATGAACAGAAACAAAAAAATTGCAATGGGGTAACAGTTGCAATGCACGCTCCAGTAGACTATGTTTTGGCAAATAAACTAGTAAATTCACAGTATCATAAGCTATCTTTCTGTCACACATTCAGACAAGGAAAAGGCACTACTACTTCATTATAGTGTAAGACCCAAATCCTTGGAACTCATAAGTAAAGTTTTAGAGAAAGGTATGAGGGAGTGGCAGATGTACCGTTTGGATTTACTTCATCTCCTTTCCTTCCTGACAGATTCAAAGTTCTATTTCATATTTTCACAACTGCCATTAGATTATGTATTACTTTGTAATGGGTCAGAACCTAATAATCTCTCATGTTCTACTTCTACTGTTCACTAATGTGAATTCATTTTCTGAAGAAAGAAAAAAAAAATCAGAGAAGGAACATTTTTGCTTTTAGATTACTCGAAAAGAGAACTATTCTTTGCCAAGTATGAAATTACAGTCTACCACCTGGAGTTTCAGATCCTTTCAGTGTTCACAGAAAGAGCATATTCATACAGAAATTCACAAAAGCTAAGCTATTATAAGCATAAGTTTTATTAAGTCATTTAGCATTACTCCCAATATCGCCTATAGTAGCCATAAAGACTCCCAACTTATTTTCGAAATAATTTACTTCACACCATAGAACTGTTCAGTTTATTGGAAAATGCAATGAATTGGTATCAGGAAAAAAACATACAGACTAAAAGCATAATCCATGTTTATGTATTTTCCCCCTTTAACAAACTAACTAAAGAATACAAGGAGGGGTCCAGTGACCCTATGTCTTTTCACATTTTCTTTTAAAGTTTCTTCTAATTGCATATTTTTAGAGTTTTCTCGTCACAGATCTCTAATTATTTGATTTCCTAATCTTACAAACTCTAAGAAGAAATTTACGTTAATGCAACAACCACGAATTCCGTTCTTTGGATATGAAAGTTAGACTGAGCAAGAATCACCACATTTTGAACATAACTCCATAGCTTTCAGTTGCACATACATTCAAAAGAGTAACTTCAAATTGTGTATATTCATATAAAATATTACAGAATTGGAGACACAGCAGAAAGCCTATGAAAAGATGACACCGTTTCCCACAGCATTCTCCTGGAAAACCTGGCTGCTTACGGCTTGGATGGGCGTACGCTTCACTGGGTAAAAAAACCTGGCTGGATGGCCTGGCCCAAGGAGTTGCGGTCAACAGAGTTAAATCCGATTGGTGGCCGGTCACAAGTGGTGCTCCCCAGGGCTCAGTGCTGGGACAGTTCTGTTCAATATCTTTATCAACCACCAGGACGAGGGGATCAAGCGCACCCTCAGTAAGTTTGCAGATGACACCAAGTAGGGAGGGAGTGTTGATGTGCTTGAGGGTAGGATGGCTCTACAGAGGGATCTGGACAGGCTGGATCAATGGACGGAGGCCAATGGTATGAGGTTCAACAAAGCCAAGTGCTGGGACCTGCACTTGGGTCACAACAACCCCATGCACCACTACAGGCTTGGGGAAGAGTGGCTGGAAAGCTGCCTGGTGAAAAAGGACCTGGGGGTGTTGGTTGACAGCCGGCTGAATATGAGCCAGCAGTGGCCAAGACGACCAATAGCATCCTGGCCTGTATCCAAAATAGTGTGGTGAGCAGGACTCAGGAAGTGATTGTCCCGCTGTACTCAGCACTGGTGAGGCCACACCTCAAATATTGTGTTCAGTTTCAGGCCTCTCACTACAAGACAGACATTGAGGTGCTGGAGTGTGTCCAGAGAAGGGCAACAAAGCTGGTGAGGGGTCTGGAGAACAAGTCTCATGATGAGCAGCTAAGGGAACTGGGGTTGTTTAGCCTGGTTCAGCCTCCTGAGGGGAGACCTTATTGCTCTCTACAACTACTTGAAAAGAGGCTGTAGCGAGGTGGGGGTCAGTATCTTCTCTCTAGTAACAAGCAATAGGACAAGAGGAAATGGCCTCAAGTTGTGCCAGGGGAGGTTTAGACTGGAGATTAGGAAAAATTTCTTCACAGAAAGTTGTCAAGCATTGGAACAGGCTGCCCAGGGAAACAGTTGAGTCACCATCCCTGGAGGTATTTAAAAGACGTGTAGATGTGATGCTTAGGGACATGGTCTAGTGGTGGACTGTTAGGTTAATGGTTGGGCTCTATGATCTTATTAAAGGTACTTTCCAACCTAAATGATTCTATGATTCTATGAATAAAAGTATCAGAAGTTCTACTTCTAGCATTAATTGAGATTAATTACAACAGTACAGATATGCAACAGACTAAAAAGACAGGAAAATCCTTATCACATACAAAATTACAACAGATCACCCTGTGGAACCGCACCTGGAGAAAGCAAGCCCCACATAGCTGCATGTTACATTTTCTGCAGGAAGCCTGCCTCAAGAACCTCTTACCTCTCTTTATGTTCCTCTAACTTCTCATTCTCACATTAACTCCCAGTTCATAGCCACCTTAGTTGTGCTAATACCGTTTTCAAGGCTACAGCATAATGCATAAAATTAAGTCCCTATGGTCACATCTAACTATACCTAAAGAAAGCAGTTCCATGTACCCTCTTCTTGGTGACAGTCAAAAAATCCTCGTCTCACCTGCAAATACCTGTTCTTGCCCTCACAATCCAGTTTACTGTTTTCTCCCAGCATCACAGTGGGAGCTAGACCTGGCTTATCCCTTAGCAGCTTCACAGGCACAGAAGAACAAGTAGACTTCCTGCAAGGACGAGACTACTCATGAGCAAAGTCACCTTTTGATCCCAGTGAACAGAGAGCCCAGTCTATCCAAAGTTCCTATAACTTTGAGTCCCCAGCTCACCACAAATGACTTGACCTTTCTTTATGCCACTTCCAACACCTCACCTACACCCTGAAGTTCTCCTCCCTCCTACATCTACCTAATAAAACTGAATTTTGCCTATGTGCAACAGGTTAAAACTAAAACATCAAAAGTCACATGGAAGATATATCACTTGAAATCTCCAAGGAAATTATTTCTTTTAAGTGTCTTCATTGCCTGTAAATGGTTTGCAGTTGGCCTGAAATCATATCACTTTTATAGGGTTTAAATTAAGGCACGTGACCAAGATAGTTCAAAAAATTCTTATTACAGAAGAATTATTAACATAGAACATGAAACATTCTATTATTCCGCCCCCCCCCCAAAAAAAATAAATAATCCATGGCTGAAGTATACAACAAATTGTAAACCAACTTTTGTTCAAGAGATTGAAACCAACATTCTAGAGGAAAGAGGTAGAAAAGAGAAAAAGAAATCATGTAAAGTGGGAGATATTTTGAAAGGTCATTGGTAACTTTAAGTATAAACAAGAATAATCCAAACAAGTTTTTCTATAGAACAAATAACTGACCATCCAAAACAGAGCAACAATTACAATAATAAAAATACTCAGTCCTAGTGGTATAATTTTATTCTTTCAGCCATATACCACAGGTTACAAAGAAAAGAACCTGTGGCCTACACTGCAGAGTGGTTTGCCTCAGACATATCAATTCCCTTCTCTCAGGAAAGAGAAAATAAATATGTTCCCTTTTGTCAACTTTTAGTTACTTGGGAGGTTTATCTTTACCTCGAGGACTGAATTCAGTATCTCCAATATCTTTTCAAATCTATCAATTCAATAAAAATATCAATTTCAAGAGCAAAAGAAACTCTGATCACTTATACATACAGCTCTAAGTATTCTTTTCAGATGCTCACTTCCAGTTAGATAATAGTTGCTTCAAGGTATGTCAAGACTGTGCAGTGCAGTGCCAAGTAAATGCCTAAGCTAAGTATCTCAAGAAACAGATCCAAATAGCTCAGGCACAGCATTGCATTGGGGTGGTTATTCTGTTTCCAGTTGAATTTGAGATATTAAACCTACACTTCAAATTCAGTGCTGGACAGAGTTACCTGAACAGTCATAAAATTTCATTTCTCCATCGGTCAGAAGAAAGAGCAGCATGACTGATGGTTCAAGAGATCCCAAAGTATTTATAAGGGTGCATTTAAAAGGGCAGCATTAGAGAGGCGTTAACCTAAATATCAACAAAAGAGACTCTTACGACAATGAAACTTCCCTTTGAAAAGTTTTATGCAGGCTTACATAGTGATCAATACATTATAAGAAAAGGCCTGTACAGTTTTTGATTTCCCAAACTGTTAGAGAATGACTGTGTAGTTAGAAAATACCCTACAGATTCTGTTTTCAAAAATTAATGGCTTGCTTCCTTTATTATCACGGACTCACAGAAGTAGTTTACAGAAGTATTCCCATCGATTTCTCTTGGCTGTAATATAAATGTGGCAGAATCAGATCTTCAACACTGTTGCATATCAGTCTGTCAAGATTGAGCCTCCGATCCATCTCCTGTGCATTTAAAGCACCTAAACTCCTCAGACTATGACTGCAACAAACAGGCTAAAACCAAAAATCATAAACTTTGCTTCAGCTTCATTAGAAGTGTACATCACCCATTTAATGTAATGCCATATATGTATATATGCATACGAGAGAGTCAGGCATCACAAAGTATAATTGCATACATATGGCTGGAATAATTTACCAACCAGCTACCCAGGAATATACTCTTCCCTACTCAGCAGAAGAATAAAAATTTAAAAGCCAGTTGTTCTCAGCTTCTGGTGAAACGTAGTATGTATCCACAGTATGCTAGAGACCTGTCCAGCTTACGTAAAACAAATGCTGCATCTGTGCGATGCAAGGGTTTGGAAAAGGGGGAGAAATTGGACCAGGTACACAATTACTAGATTTTTAACTAACTTTAAAACAAAAAAGAAAGTTGTAGGATTTTTTTCTCCTGTGGTGATACACAATGCAAAAAAAAACAACCAACCAAACAAAAAAACCCCAAACAAACACAACAGAGAGACATCTATTACAATAGCAGAAAGTCCTGGACAGAGACCTACAATACATTAACGTAAGCTCCGGCTTTCAACAAGTGTTCAATGAGTTATCAGGGTACAGATAGCCAAAACATACATTTAAATACCTTGCTAAGGTGCATCATTCCAAGTGTATTTGGCACATATATTAGTACCACATCATGTGAAGCTCTCTTTAAACAAATTAGAAAAGAAACAACTGGCACCTGTATCAAATAGTTTCTTCTCATTTTTTTAAAGCATAAGACTGGTAGACACTACATTCAGTTTTTTCAATGTCAGACAACAGGAAGTCACTCACAGTCCCAGCCTAAAAATACCAAATACATACTGTGCAGTATTTAAATTGAACAAGTCTTAGGAAAACATATGTAGTCTTTCAAACCAGAGCCCAAGTTAACTCAATTATCTAATACTACCCTTACTTTTTAAAATCCCATCTTTACTCATAGGACTTGAAACTGAGAAACGCACACTTTTTTTTTCTGAACAACTTCAAGCACCTTGTTTAAAACTGGTGTGAAAAAATGTCTAACTTTGTGGAGAATATTTACAAAACCACTACACTTAGATCTTTATCAGACTGACATTTTGGCTTTGTTTTTTCAACATTCAGAAACAAAGGCAGGAGAGAGCAATCCTGGAGACAGTCAATCTTTTCGGACCAGCACAGAAAACTTGGTCAAAGTGCTGCTCCACAGTGACAACTTTCTCGCATTGTCCCATCAGAGCTCAGCCTGTTAAATTGGCTTGAGAGTGACAACAAGCTCCTAGTAATAAGATCCTTTGTAGTGAAGAAATATATTTGTTACCAGCAAATGGAATCAAACGACCTACACTGTGCCAAAGGTAATAGTTTATGACTTATCCCATATAGCAGTAAAGGACACATAGACCATACCTCTCCTAGAAACTGCCACATCCTTTCAAGTATACATTTTACTTGGAACAGAATTATTTTTAAAACAGCTTTTCATAGTAAATGTGTTTAGAAGAGTCAGACTTGTTAAACTTCAGACATAAACAAAATGCACGTTAAAAAAACCTACCTATAGGTATCAACGTGAATGATGGAATGTGAACTTTCCTCAAGTAACTGAAATAGAATCTTTCAATTTAAATTAATCAAAAGCAAAAGATTAAACAAAAGCTTTAAATAACCGCTACAGTATTGTAATAGTATTTCACAGTTAAAAAAACATTATTTCATTAAATAATCACATAAAAATGCATATTTACTTTAAAAAGGGAAATGCCCAAAAGAAAGGGAAATACCAAAGCATATTGCAGTCTACTTGATAATACAAAAAAGTAAAACATCACTGCTCACTAGGAAGCAGGGCAATAAAGTTATAAATATCTTATTACAGCTTGATAGTATATTTGTATGTTAAAATCTGCTCCAGATAGTACTACATTCTTTTGACCACTCTTCATATACGCTTCTTTCAGGAATATAACTAATAGTAAATGTAGCTGAGTATCAAGCAAAGAGAAAGAAATCAGTAGTGAATCAAACAGGTGCAAAGAACAAAATACCAACTTGGTTTACTACAAACCAGTTACATAAAAATTCCACAATTAATCTCCTCATAAATATGGAATAACTATAACCAAACAAGTATGAAATTTAAAATTTTGTTATGAGTGAATATCTACAAAAAATAGAATCTTAATATATGCAGCTTTAAATCACTGTATTCATTTTGAAATTCTGCCTGGTGCAACACATCAAAGTAATTTAAAAAACAAAATAAAGTTTGTTGAGTAAGAATAGGCTTGCAGCATAATTTGAGGCTCATGCATGGGCCCTGATGAACAGCTGTAGGGAAAAAACAGTTCTCAAAGGCAATGACCACCACAGATACGTTTTTCACTACTTTAACACACCATAGAAAAAGCAGCAGCCTCTTAAATAATAGGATTCTACATTATACAATAATTAAACACCCTTCACATAGGAAAACATCCTCTATTTCTAAATCTACCTAATAATCACTTTTCCTTATTCAACATCTTTCCCATGATTATATGTATAAATGCTAAGAAAAATGCCTTAGCCACAATCCAGTTGGTTATGAGTAGATTTTAATATCTAATTAAGATGGGTCATTATCTCAAAGAGACACCACTGCAGATGAACTGACTGATACAATATATGGCATTGACTCAATTGGCAGCAGTATTTTCTTTGGGTCTAGAACAAAGTAATATCCTATGCAAGAGTTCAAATGCTTTGATCCGCTCTGTCATCTCAAATAATGTCTTTTATTCATGCAACAGAGATGCCTGTCAGGGTTTTCTTATCACCAGAATCAATGCTGCTAAAGGTGCTATATTTCAGATGTGACCTAACACTCAGGTTCTATTTTTGTTCAATGTGGAGCCCTTTTTTGCAAGAAAGAAGGTAATAGCTCTGCAGACTCAGCTACCTAACTCTTTATTACTATTTCTATCGAAGAGTTTCCTTCTTTCCTGTCAAGCCATATTGCTGAGCTCAGTTCAGGTGTACTCATATTTCTTTACTTGCTCTTCATCAGCAGTGGCCATATAATTTCTTTAAATAGGACTTGATCCTGAAGGTTCTACTCATAGATGTAAATGTATGTAAGTGTCTGATGAGACTGGTACTGCCTAATAAGTTTGTAAAACACACAGACATTATGGAACTGTAACTTATTATTATAAAACATTTACATACTCAAAGTCTGCAAAACAATAGGATTTCCTTGCTATGACATATTTCCCTCCCACACTTGCAAGCAAACCAAATTAACATATCATCATCCTTCATATTTTTAATCTAACATCATCTCTTTAATACAGGTTTACAAAACTCAACAAAACTAAGTAGCCCATCTTAGCAGTAAGGTAGAATAAGCGCAAAGTAAGTTCCTTGCTAAAACCATCTAACATATGGATTGACTTTTCAAATAATTAAAGGCTTAATATGTTTGCCATTTACAAATCAAAATCAATTGACATGATAGGCTATAAACCTGTAACTTGATCTTGCACTGGCAAAATAAAAGGGAAATTCCTTCCACTTTTGAGTTGAGAATGCCAAAATCAAGGCTCTGAATGGGCAAGGCCTTGGAGATATTACTGTGTTTAACATGTTACTGTTATTCCCTGTTAACCGCAGCTCCAGTTTCTAAAATCTAAGAAATGAGAATAGATGGATCTTCAGTTTGTACATTTTGTTTTGTTATATATTGTAAAGTGCTGGTTTGTCAGGAAAGTGGAGTAACCACAGTAACCCCTAATTTTCTATCAGAGTAACAATGTGGTACATGATAGAGGAGCAGCCAGGCAGCTCCTCCCCTTGACCCAAAAGCTTCCAGATGTTTGTTTCCAAAGTTAATAGCCATTGAGATGATTACATTAAGTATTTTAACATCTTAAAGGTTATAGAAAAATTGTATTTATTTTATTCTTAAAAATCTTCTGCACAACACACCAGTTAAAACATAAAATATTTGCATGTTCTGTAATAAACTCTAGCTAGGCTATGGAAGAGATGTGATTACAGCCCTTTTCATGTGTCAATAAATGTACAATCACTATTTGAAAGCAAAGTTTCTGAACCGATAGTACTTACAAATGGTAATATTCATTTGAGACCAGGAACTCTTTTTTATTTAACTTTAAACATTTAATCTAGTACCACTTCCTCACCTTCCTGTTCCACTTTTTAAATTTAAAGCTTGATTCAGCCCCCTTGAAACTGAAGGGAGTTACGCAATTATGTCCTGAATTCTCATCCCCATTTCTCATAACAACTGTTCTCCTCATTTTCCTCCTGTCCAACCTCTATGTCCTTATAATTCCGTTTCTTCATGTGGATATCAGCTGCATTTGTCTCTGCCTGCTCTTTCCTCTGCACTGTAATTTCTCTTCTAATGAAAGTGAAAAAGTATACAGGGCTTTGAATAATCCGATGATGTGAGAACAGGTGAGGATAGTAGACCAATAGTTTTCAATCCATTTTTGGACTCTCGGAGCCCTACAAAGTTTTCCTTTAGAGGCAGTATCCAGCCACAAATTTAAATCTACTGACAATATGGTGGGTTGGGGATTTTGTTATTAATCAGCTGTCATGGGTCTCTCAAAAACAGTCTGTGGAGTCACAAAGGCTACTATATCAAAGGTTAAAGAGCACTGAACAAGATCTTGAGCTACAGAGGGGACTTCTCTATAATACTGTGATGCGTCCATCTTATGTTAAGTAATTTTACACTGTTTACCTTTTCAGCGACATCATAAAGCACTAAACCACAAGGAACTTTGCATTTTCACACTGTTGCATAAAATCAAAATTTTCTATTATAAATAAGCTAACAATAATTTATTTGTAACAAACAACAAAAATCTTTCCTAAAACCCCATATGCATGAAATTTGCATTTCAAAGAAATTTCAAGCAATTGCCAATAAATTCTGTTTAAAATCATAGAATCATAGAATGGTTTAGGTTGGAAAGGACCTTGAAGATCATCGAGTTCCAACCCCCCTGCCATGGGCAGGGACACCTCCCACTAGACCAGGTTGCCCAAGGCCACGTCCAGCCTGGCCTTGAACACCTCCAGGGATGGGGCCTCAACAACCTCTCGGGGCAACCTGTGCCAGTGCCTTAACACCCTTAAAGTGAAAAAATTCTTCCTAATGTTCAGTCTAAACCTGCCCTCTTCCAGTTTGAAGCCATTCCCCCTCGTCCTATCACTACATGCCCTAGTAAAAAGTCCTTCCCCAGCTCTCCTGTAGGCCCCCTTTAGGTACTGGAAGGCTGCAATAAGATCTCCCTGGAGCCTTCTCTTCTCCAAGAGAATTTAAGAAAGAGCTTTTAAGAAATTTATTTGTACAAAAAAAAAAACACCTTAAAAAAATAATTCTCAGCTAAATGCAGAATCTTGATTATCCCAACTCCGGCTCTTAATAACCTGAAGCCATAAAAAAGCCTCAACATAAAGAAGGAGGTTCATTTCTATGTTCCAGAACAAGAAAAAAATAATATTGCTAGTACTTGCATATAGCTGAGCCTATGCCTTTAAACAAGATATGGGACAACCTCTGTCAGGTACTGTACTTGCCTTGTAGGCTTCATGTTCAACACAGTTACTACACAATTGGAATCACTGGGTTTGGGTGACAGGTGCAGTTGGGAGTAGTTTTTAGTTTTTTTAAAGAATAAACTCTTGGAAAACATTCAGGACATCAAAACAAATTCAAGATCTTGTCGGTAAGATCACTGGCCAAAAGCTTTAGACACTTATTAAAAATAACCCTGAAAAGAATCAGCTAGAAAACACCGCTTTATATTATTTTAACCTATTAAAGGCAGGCAGCATAAGCATTCAGTGGGCAGAGAGCAAAACCCTTATCTAACTCCCCACAAACTGATACCTTCACCACCAGACTACAACCATGTTCTCCCTCTACCTTTTTTGTATTCCTTTCTCTCAGATTCAATAGAAGAAATGCAACATAGCTCCCATATCAGCCTTCCTAGAAGTCTAGTTCAAGAGAAAGCAAGGCCTAGCATGAAATGACAGCAGCAGATGCATAACTGCTCAGCCTGTCTCACATAATTTGCAAGCCTAAATGCCAAGCCAGACAACCCTAATAACAAAGTTATAGCTTCTTAGACCACCAAGTAAAGCTGTACTCTGTCACAGCACTTTACAGGGAAGGAATGGCTCCTTTCAAACTAACCCTAGAATTCACATCTCCTTCCCGAAAAGGCATTGTAACTACCAGAAAAGTACCTCCCAAACTCTCCATGAAACCATAATAAAGCAGCCTACAGAAGCATATAAAACAAAGTTTTCAGCAAAACTAAATATTAAACAACAGTGTTTTGTGGTGGTTCTCTAGTGGGTTAAGCTATCATCAAAGAGATACACAAAGCAGTAGTTTGTACAAAAGCAGTGATTTAGACACCTTAAGCTAAAGTAATTTCAGGCTCTGAACTCCAAGTATCAAATAAATACCTGAATCAGGGATGCCATTAGATGCCCAACTCTGAAAGAATAAAGCAATTTCTGACATGTCTCAAGTATTCTTTCATCAGCCACCTTGGGAGTCTCCCCTCTGTGTACAATGCCTAAAGTAAATTCTACTTTAAGCGTTTCACTTCCCTCATGTATTATTCACGGAGGATACACACCGGAGTCCCTATGTACATGTGGATCCCCAACTTTACTATCTGAAAACCATCACGAACCCTTCTGGAATTAAAAATAAAAGGAGTAGCTTGGCCTATTTCAAACACCTGGACCTACTGCCACTTGATGTACTGATCTTAAGGGAGGTCAGATAAAGGAAAGAGGGAAGTCAAATAAAAGAAAAGTTTTGTTTGTTTTTTTTTCTTATTTAGCATATTCATGAATACAGGTAAGGTCACACAAATCTTCAAGTTTTTAATTTATAGAAAAGATTGAGTAAGCAAGTGAACAACAGTAAAAACTGTTTATAACAATCTCACTGCTGAAAACCAGCACTATCAAGTGGCAGTGATGAAAGTGTTTTAACAAGATTATTATTGCCAACAATATGACAAATGAAGTCTCCCAAACAACAAAATGGTAGTAAGAAAAAAAAAAATAATGTAGCTAGTATGTCAGCTCCAGATATATTGGAAACGCTTAAACACACATGAACATAGTAAAATTCAGTCCTGAAAAGACATCTTAACTGTTACAGGTTGGGTATTCTTTTTGGATGAGGAAGTCACTTACCCAGATTTCAAGTCTGTAATCCGTAAACAATTAGTAGCATCCAGTCCTACTTTTCCATTTCTGACCACACTGGAAATGAAGGGCGAGAGCGCTGGAGAAATTCTGTTCAAGGCAACTTCAGGTGACATTTTAGTACGTCCCTCTTTCCTTTTGTCTTGAGCTGCGCAGGAATGGTAAGGGGGGAAAATAAAATGAAAAAAATATCCTACTTATTTGATGTAAGTTCACATGCACTCTGCAAGCATCAAAAGAAAAAAAGTTACGCACACAAAGGATCAGAAATGTAGAGTAACTGAAGTGTGTACAGGTTTATAAAGAAAAAAATAAACACAGGTCACTTTTTTCTCCTACCTCCGCAACATTCAACAAAGCCCATTTATTCAATGTCAACATAAAAACAGACTAACATCCTAGGCTCCTTTAATGAAGACCCTATCCCTACGAGAAATAAAACTGAGGGCCATTGTGACACTTCACAGCCTAGCCCTTCTTAAGAGCAATTCCATTAGGACTCGATAATCGACAAGCCACATTTGTTCTGCTTCCACTGAAATCAATGAGACTCACATTACTGATTGCAATGGGACCAAGGGTTAGATTATCTCTCTGTATTCCCATTTGTAACTTCTAATACCACTAGTGTAACCATAATCAGTATTACTTTTACATTACTTCATTAGGTAGTTATTTACAGCATTGCATGGTGCCTTTTAAAGGCTAACACTGCTTTTCTTTCAGTGGTATCACCATACTGTTGGGAAGGCATCTTCATTCACAAAGCAGATCAGGAAGCCGATGGACACATATTTTAAGCACAGCACAGCTTTTTCAGAAGTGCTTGCAATTACTTGACCTTACGCTCGATCAGTTAGGCCACTAAGCACACTTTAAGAACCTGCTGCTTTTTAGCTGAAATTCAGAAACTGAGAATGCGCGTATTTTTTACTCATTGCACCACAAAAAGGCTAGAGTATATGCACAACAGACTGCGGTAGAAGTGGGAGAAAAGAAGGGTAAGGAATCTATTAAAATGCTAACTTAACATATCCAATCATATTCTTAGGCACAAACTTTCATCTGAAAATTAACTGAACTTGACAGTTTTAGAAAACAAAGCCATAAATGACTCAAGGTAACATAAACATGCCACTGACATGTGGCACAGAAGAGCTGGTACTTAAACTCTGACCATTAGAAGATACTTTTTGAAAACATCCATTTAATTGAAAAACACCAATATACACTGTATTTACTTCCTTACAAAATGCTGCACCTGGACTGCTGTGTTAGTAAGTGTTCTATAGAGTGTGAACAACTCATGGTAACAGTTGCAATTTTCTGTTGTTTCTAACACTCAGTTTACAAGCATTAGTTGGTAACTAATGGATATTCTACAAACTGGTAATTCCCTGTAAATGGTAGCAACGTTCAAGTTACACATTTTGTCCTCATGAAAGTCATTCACACTGAAGTAGTATGAAGCAATGTTCACAAAACAGTACTTATTAGCTATTTGGAATACATCTGAATAAAGCAAAGGCCAGGCACTTTAAGGCAAACAAAAAGACTAGTAAAGTAAGACTTCCTAAAAACAGTAATTATCTTTAATACACTGGTTCTTACATTTTATGGCAGCAAAGAAGCTAAAGACTAAATACCCATGTCCTAACATGTGACATGTTCTCTCCACATGCGATTTGCTGTAATTGACAATGGGCAACAACTTAAGCTTGCTTAGCAAACACCTACAGCAATTTAAGATGCTACCTCCTGTTTGTTACTTTTCTACCAAAAATTACTGCCTACTCACCTTTATTCTTCCCCAGAGGAACTGAGAGAACACAAGCCCATACTTGACCTATTTCAATGCAAAGTCCAATGGCTTAGATTGAACCGCTAATAAAAATGAGTTCAAACTAAAACGACACTTTGCACAAGAGCAGCTAAACAGGGTACACATTTCAGTCCACTAATTCTACTGTAGGGAATAGTAATTGCAAGCAGAGGGGCAGCTGAACTGATGAAGGTAAGAACTTCTTAAACCATGAAAAATATGCTGAAAAACAAGCTATCTTAAAGGTATACACACTGAGAATTGGTCCTGATAATGACACGTTTTAAGGGAACTGTAAGTGTTACAAGGGTAGAATTGTGAGACATAAAAGATATCAAAGTTGAACAGATGCACCTTCCAAAATGAACTGCAGGATAAGATTCCCTATCTTTTCATTAATAAAATATGCAGATATTGTCAAAACAAGATGGAAATGACTGCTAGGCATTTTTCCTGGTTTTATTGCATCACTTATTTAAGATCCACAATACCTTCTACATAACATAAAGGGTTGCTCTCAATTAAACACATCAATTTATTTTGCAAACAAAGGTCTTTACAAACTATAACATGATTAATACCATTTTCATAAGTTTCAGTTGTCATATACATATTTATTCCCCAGCTTATTTTCCCACAGTAATGGAAACAGAACACAAACAAACTCAAGCGAATCACTAAAACCAAAATTCACTAGACTGTTTCCCTCCCAAAACAAAACATTTGAAAGAAGTAAACAAACTAATAGTTGAATGCTTTTAGATTCAGCAGCCTATCATTAAGGCTTCAAGCAAATGTAACGTATGCTTCACAGTAGCCATTAAAATCCCAGGCACTGCTTCGGGCACCAGAGTGTGTCCGGACGCAAGATACTCTGTTCCTCCACCACCGGTAACGACATTATAGGCATTAAGCGAAGCTATAAGGCGGCAAAGGTGAATATTGTGATGGAGGCCTTGAAGTGCGAGGGAACCTCTCCCGTCTAACCCTCTCGGCTCGGCTGTCGGGTTTTGTGGTTGTCACTCTGAGGGCGGCAGTAACGCCTGTCCGGGCATGGGGAAAACCCACCGGAACCCCGACAACCCCCCCTAGCTCCCCTCAAGTTGCCTCAGCCTCGGCACGGCAGGACGCACGCAGGACTGACCCCTGCCAGGCCCCGCTCCCTCCCCGGCCGGGCCCCGGCGGCCGCCTCGCCGCCGCCGCCCGTCCCCCCTCCGCCTCAGCGCGGCTCCCTAGGCCACG